>NW_026844050.1:3841450-4349420 GCF_029531705.1 Pantherophis guttatus
AAAATAAACAGTTTTTATATATTTTAAGTCAAGGGCAATATAATTTGGGTTCTATGACAATACTTTGGATTGTTCTGATTAAATACTTCAATTTTAATTAGTTGTGCTAATTTATGCAATGGGGAAAAAAGTGTTGTTGGGAAAACATTTAAAATACTTCAAAAATATCTGCATTCTCTGTTCTGCTTATTGCAATTTCATTATCATTATAATGATAAAGCTTAGCTATAGAAGTGCTAATAATCTCATAGTTGTTGAGAAAGATGTCACCCCTTTTTCTATTTATTAAAGATATATTGCTGTGTAGGAAAAATGAAAGATAATGTTTGCATTCTAACTACAAGGCTGATCAAAACCTTAGTCTAGCACACATACCTTGAAATTGGAAATATTCCCCTGCACATCTCAATTTAGCAGGGCACTTGGGAATATGCCCTAATTTTCAAGGAATATAAATCAGAATAAAGTATATAAAGCTTCCCTTCTTATTTCACTGACTTGAAGCATTATTTGCTGATTGAATTATCTGTCATAAGTATTTACGTAGAATGGCAGAAGTGACTCCCAGAGTGCAGTACAGTCAATAATTCTATTGTTTAAAATGAAGAGTAATCAATGTTTCATTCATTATGCATTTCATCTCTTCCTCTAGATACTGCAGTATTCAGAGCATTCTTACAATTTCAGTGGCTTTACTCCCAATTCTGTTGCCTGGATTTCTTATGACTGGAACTGTACCACTATCTTTCCCTGACTTTTTAAAACAAACATTTTGCAGCTTAACCTAAAGTTGAATAAAATATATATTTTAACAATCAAACATGTTTTAGGAGAAATTCTTTTTCATTGTATATGTGTATTTCAGTAGATTACTCACTTTAAAAAAACATAAAGAATATAATCGTGCATGTATGATCTGGTAAAATATTAGGGTTAGTAAAATTAGCCATTTAAACATAATAACATTTATTTAGTTAAGCTAAGAAGACAATTTTTGTTGTTCTTTTAGTACTGGGGAATTAGTTTCTTTTTGCATAAAACTAACACATTGATTGAGTTTCACAATGGAGATGAATGAGAAAAAGCTGATACATATTTTTTTAGGATAAGCATTAATTGTTCATTTTTAATATAGTAGAAGACACAATGACTATCAAATACCAAAGAAATTGATAAATAATTTCTGAATATTTTCTGAGAACCCTGCTTTGTTTTCTGTCTGAAGTTAAAACACTGAAACAAACAAAACAAACCCTTGTGGGATAGCATTCTTTTCCTATATTACTCCCTTTGTCAAATGATTGTCCAAACTGATGTTGATCCTTAAGAAAAAAGAAATGAATGATCAACTTGACTAGATCTACCATTGTGATTTGTCAAAAATCATAGACTATTTTAAAATCTTTTCTCTCTGCCCTTTCCCCCTATCCTAAATATACTGTAACATCCTTTAAAATAACTACTGGAGGAGTGTTGTATTGTACTGTACTGTACTGTTCTGTACTGTACTGCACTGCATTGAATTGAATTGCATTGAATTGAATTGAATTGAAAAAAATTGAATTTACTGAATTTGTTGAATTTATTGAATTTATTGTATTGAATTGTGTTGCATTGTTTCAATTTTGAACTTGCAACCTGTGGAAGTATGTAAATATGAACATAGAGAGTAGAGTAGAGTAGAGTAGAGTAGAGTAGAGTAGAGTAGAGTAGAGTAAAGCAGAGCAGAGCAGAGCAGAGCAGAGCAGAGCAGAACAGAACAGAACAGAACAGAACAGAACAGAACAATAAGAATAAAATTAAAAAGAGCCTTGCTGGTGAAACAGACTAAAGTGCTGTTAAATACTAGCACTTAGCTGCCAGCTGCCTGCAATTAGTGCAAGTTTGAATCTCACCAGGCTCAAGGTTGACTCAGCCTTCCATCCTTTCAAGGTAGGTAAATTGAGGACCCGGATTGTGGGGGCAATAAGCCAACTTTGTATAGAACAACACTGCTTGGGGGGGGGGGGGGCGAAAGCCCTAATAAGCAGATATATACAAAAAAAGTATGCAGGCTATTACTACAATGCATTGTAAACCGCCCTGAATCTACAAAAAAGGGCAGCATATAAATTGGACTAATAAAATAAATAAATAAATAAATAAATAAATAAATAAATAAATAAATAAATAAATAAAATTGAAAATAACTTGCCTGACATAACAAGTTTTCTTCTCTTTTCCTGTCTTCTCATTTACTTCCTTTTTTATGCATTTTTAGATTACGTAGAATTAATATTGAGTTTACTGATGTCCAAACTATTCTGGTTGTTCCAACAAACAAACAATTGATATATTTCAAAATAAACTATGAAGTATATAATGTTGGGAGAAGGCTGTTTGGAAAAGAAAATCTTACAAACCCAATAATCTTAGAACAAACCTGGGAAAAGTGTGGAAGAGTTGTCTAAGGTTTAAGAACTTGCACAAGGCATTCTGAAACTCTTTATTTCTAATGCTGTAGATGAATGGATTCATCATAGGAGGAAAAATCACATATATTATGGCAAAAACTAAGTCTAAATAAGATGAACTATTGGTGGGAGGTCGGGCATAGACAAAGAAAGCAATACAAATGAGCACTGAGACTACAATTAAGTGTGGGAGGCAAGTAGAGAGAGCTTTTTGCCGTCCCTGTACAGAACGGATCTGAAGTACAGCTCTGAAGATCCATACATAACTTATAATGATGAAGATAAAGCACCCTGCCCCTAAACTAGAGCTCACTACAAGAAGAACAACTTCTACTAGGTATAGGTCAGAGCAAGAAATTTTCAGTAGTTTGGGGATTTCACAGAAAAATTGGTCAACTTTATTTGAACAGAAAGTTATTGAAAATGTACTGCTTGTGTGCAATATGGCATAAAGGAAACCAGATATCCACACACTGGCTACCATTTTAATACAGGTTCTGCTATTCATTATTGTTTCATATTGTAATGGATTGTAAATAGCAACATGACGGTCATGTGCCATTACAGTTAAGAGAAAGATCTCAGATGCATCAAAGAAAAAGAAAAAGAAAACCTGAATGGCACATTCAAAATAAGAAATGAAATTGTTGTTCATGAGTGAGATGAACATGGATTTGGGTACAATGGATGATATGGAACCAATATCAATAATTGCCAAGTTCATTAAGAAGAAGTACATTGGTGTGTGCAGGTGATGATCAACAGCAATTGAAATGATGGTGAAAAGATTCCCCAGCAGGGTGATCAGGTATACTGTTAGAAGGAGGAAGAAATATAAGATCTGCAACTCTTGACTTTCAGAAAATTTCAGAAGCAGGAACCCAGAATCGGAAGTAAGATTTAACATTCTGTTCTCTCTGTGGGAAGAAGAGGAAAAAGGATTAATTAAAAAAAATTGCTCTGATAATACAGTGCTATTAAGTTGAATCATTTAGTTTATGTTAACTAATGAGCTAAAAAAAATCAAGTTAGGACAACAGTTGATGTTTAAATCAGTTTTAGCTTTTTGGTAAAGGAACAGTTTTTCAGACACTGTAAATTTCCATTGTAAATGTATATGGCTATAATGTTTGCATATGGGAGATTTCTGAACAAGTTGACAATTGATTAATGTGTCTTTAAAAACAAATTTAAAAATCATCCTTAAAACCTCAATATTCTTTAAAGGGATTTGAAATATTAATTCATTTGGTGAGTGGTTTCAGGATTAATACAGAGAAGACTAGATGTTAATAAAAAGATGAAAATAAAAGATGAAACACAATTGATTAATAAAATGGATTTTAAGATTGAGAAGAAGGTAAAATATATGGATATCATACAATATTCTGAATAGTTCTGAAATAAGTATATTAAAACAGAGAATGAAGCTATAAAGACATGTTAAAATGAGAAAATCTAAAACTGTCATCGTTAGGAAGAATTTTCATACAATCAGTCAGCATTTAATTTTCAGCATGATTTAATTTTTGACCAGCATAGTTTACGGGTAGCAACCTTGGTTTTATCACAACAACTTACAAAAAATGCATTTTAGTAGTTCAACTTATTTGAATTTACATGTATCATGCCAAGTATAATACAGTACTCGTAAATTGATATTCATATTTTAGAAGCAATGTGGTCAAAAGTTGCCAAATTATTCAATTTATCAAATACAGAGTTTTTTCTTACACCAATAAGTTGCTATGTCTGGATCCATAAATCTGATATGCAATTCAAACATAAGATCTGATAGAAAAGCAACAACATTCTTGTATTTTACCTTGACCATTATATTGTGATGTGGTGACATGTAAAAACAAACAAACAAACAACATTTTGCAAGCCCAAGATATAAAAAAATAAAAAAAGGAGCTATCAAAGTCTCAGGTTTAGGGAATGAGATGAAGAATAATGATAAAAAAGATAATAAATTATAAATGTATCTACTTACCTTACTTGCAAATTTCACTTAGGTTTATTCACAATTCTAGGATAATCTTGGTTTTGGTAACTCAGCTATGCCTTTCTGTTCATTGAAACATTTTTATGCTTTCTTTGAAAACTGCCACATTATTAAGTATTGCTTCTTCTAATCAATATGGGATTTGCTGCATCTGCAGCAGCATCATGTTTGTTTCAGTTTCTTTGACACAACTTCAGTACCCAAGAGTCTATCACAGTTAATTAGAAATAGTTCCTCATTTTTTTTAAAAAAGCTTGGTCTATACTTAGTTTTTGCTACTGATAAATTTATTGGATTAAAATATTCAGTAGTCTCTTTGCCTCATCCATTAATTATTTTCAATATATTTTTCACATTTATGGTCAGAGTTAAAAAAAAAAAACTAAAGTTAATGTCAGCTATGTATTTTTTACAAAGTACAATCTATACCAGTGATGGCTAACCTTTTTGCCATCGCGTGCCAAAAGTGATAGGAACGCGGTGGGGTCACACGCATGCATGCCCATATCCATAATTCTAGGCGCCGTGCTCACCCCGCTTTTGGCACGTAATGGCTCGGTGGGCCTGGTAGGCCCGTTTTTTGCTCTCCTCAGGCTCCAGAGCCTTTCTAGGAACCTAGGAAGGGCAAAAACGGCCTTCCCCAACCCCCCAGAGGCCCTCCAGAGGCTGGAAACAGTGTGTTTCCTGACTTCTGGTGGGCCCAGAAGGCCCAAAAATCAGCTGGCTGGCGCACGCATGCGTGCTGGAGCTGAGCTCGTGTGCCCGATATGGCTTCGCGTGCCACCTGTGGCACCCGTGCCATAGGTTCGCCATCACAGATCTATACTATAAAGATAGTATAGATTGGTCATGACAATCATATCATTTTCTTGTTGACTTTTACCATTTGCTCATTTAATTCCCTATTAAATTTTAGTGAACACTACAGCAGAAAATTTCTCAATTGCAGAAATTTCTTTGACTTGTATATTATAAGTGATTAAGCTTTCAATGTTTCTTTAAATAGCATAAGAGTCTTGACAACTGTTTATCTAAATTGAATGTGTGATCTAAATTTATGGTACAGATGTTCAATGAAGTGTTTGCCTCTTCAAACATTTTATTGAACAGCTGTACCATAAATTTAGATCACACATTCAATTTAATGTTTAAGCCATGGTGTGGGGGGACTATATTTGCTCATGATTCAAGTGAAATATAGGTCTGCTTTTGTTGGTAGAATCATAAACAAAGATTTTTTCTGTGGCCTAAACCCAGAAACATTGTCCTCTCTCTTTTATTTAATTTGTTATTGAGAATTCGTTCTCAAAGGAATGTGTCCTACCCAATATATATGTCTGTGTGTGTGTGTGTGTGTGTGTGTGTGTGTGTGTGTGTGTGTAATGTGTATATGTGAGTGGTGGGTTCTAAAATTTTTTACTACTGGTTCTGTGGGTGTGGCTTATTTGGTGGGTGTGGCTTGGTAATCATGTGACTGATGGGGCATGGCTTGGTAATCATGCGACTGGGTGGGCATGGCTTGGCAGTCATGTGACTGGGTAGGAGTGGCTTGGCTGTCATGTGACTGTGTGGGAGTGGCTTGGCAGCTGTTGGTTACCACCTTTAAAGCGCTCCATGGCATCGGACCTGGGTATTTGCAAGACCGCCTTTTGCCACCGATACCCTCCCACCGACCAGTACGCTCCCACAGAGAAGGACTTCTCAGGGTGCCATCAGCCAGGCAATGTCGGCTAGCGACCCCCAGGGGAGGGCCTTCTCTGTGGCAGCACCTGCCCTCTGGAACGATTTGCCCCCGGAGATATGAAAGATACCAGATCTCTGGGCCTTTCGCCATGACCTAAAAACTTTTCTTTTCCATCAAGCAGAGCTGGCGTGAGCCCCCCCCACTTTAGTTCTTTTTAGCTTCCTAGCTTTTAAGTGTAAATTGGGTTTTAATTGGATTGTTTTAAACTGTGGGCCAAATCTTTTAATTGATTTTAAATTTTGCATTGGTATGTTTTTTATCCTTGGCTGTGCACCGCCCTGAGTCCAATAGGAGAAGGGCGGTATATAAATTGAATAAATAATAATAATAATAATGTGCTGGGTGGGTATGGCTAGGTGGTCACAATCCTAGTTCCCCGTAAGAGGATTCCCTCATCCAGACCTTTTGCAATCCCTCAAAGGGTCAAAGGAAATCAGATTCCATATAGCTCTGAATCCTTAAGGCAAACCAAATACAAGTGGTCCTCGCTTAATGGCCAGTTATTTACCAAGTGTTCTAATTTATGACTGACCTCCCCAGAACTACTTGACCTGTTTTGGGAGTTTTGACAGCCATGAATGCGCGCACACATGTGCACACACACACACACACACACACACACACACACACACACACACTTATGACCAGTTACAACATCCCACACAGTCATGTAACTGAGGTTTTCTATGTTTTTTGCCAGTTTCCAACAATTCCTTCTCCCTCTCTCTCTCATCTTCTTTCTCTTTTTCTCATTTCTCTCTCATCTCTTCTTTCTCTTTCTTTCTTTCTCTCTATCTCTCTCTTTTTCTCATCTCTCTCTCTCTCTCTCTCTCTCATCTCTCTCTGTCTCATTCTCTCTTTCCCTCTCTCTCTCTGTCTCTCTCTCTTTCCCTCCCTCCCTCTCTCTCTCAGGGGGGGGGGACTCGTGCCAGTTGATGGGAATCTGACATTTGAAAGCCAACAAACCACATACTGAAGACCAGATGGGGGCAACCCACAAAAATATCTCCTGTTGCTTGTAAGCGCTTCTGCTTAGGAGGAAGAGGAGCACAGTGGGAGGAGGCTTGTCGGGTGTCAGAGGGGCAGCGAGTGTTTCGCATCCCCTAAGGGGGATTGAGCCTTCCCACTCACATCTTTGCCTGAGGGCATTGCTGGCAGCCGCTTCCTGCATTTCAGGAGGTCCGTGCTCTTCCTGCTGCTGCTCAACACCCTTGATGCGCAGAAGTTTCCTTCGTTACCTGCGAGCTCTGGGTGGCAAGCAGCCAAGCAAGCAAGCCAGCGATCTGCCGGCTGCCTCTAATCTGCAGTTTACTCATGAGCAGCATTGGCCTTTCTCCCTAACTCTCCTGGCCAATGGTGTTCACGAGTAAACTGCAGCTAGGAATCTCAAATATGGTCAGGAATGAACGTTTGTGTGGTAGCCGCTAGCTGGAGCTACTAAACAGGTGGCCAAACTAAGTGCCTGAGTGGGACTCCCATCCTATCAGTGGGAGTCCAGGCGACTTGGCGATTGGCAAGCAGCTGGGCTCCTCGAGAGACAGAGTTTGCAGGGGGCTGATCTACCACTGACTATAACAGAATGTTCATTCTCATCAGTATTTGAGATTCCTAGTCAGGCCTCCAAAAAGCTAGTCAGGCCCCCAGCAGAAAAAGCTGCTGCCGTTGTTGCCATCTTCTTCGTACATATGCATCCCATTCGATTTTCAAGGTAATGGGATGCGCAGGCGCAAAGAACATGGTGGTGACAATCATGGCGGCTGGGGCAAGTGACCGGGCGACTGGTTCGGGGGCGTGGCCAGCCGGCTATTTCTACTGGTTCTGCGACCTTGGCCCAATTTTTGCTAATGGTTCGTGCAAATTGTAGGTTTTCTAATCCAAACCCCCACCCAAGCAAGAGACCTTCCACCAAGGGTCTTACATTGTCACAGTGGCATCATGTGATGTATTGGGACTTTTTCCCTCTTCACTAAACTGGGCATGCGTGAGGCCAGTGCGTGATGCATCCAGTCTGCAGGCCAGAAATTTGATAGTCCTGCCCTACACCATTTCTGACAAATGGCAGTCCAGTGTCTTTTTGAAAGCTTCCAGTGATGAAGCTTCCACAACTTCCGAAGGCAAGCTGTCTCATTGGCTGATTGTTCTCACTGTCAGAAATTTCTCCTTATTTCTAGTTACTCTCTCCTTCGTCATTTTCCACCCATTATTCCTTGTCTGGCCTTCAGGTGCTTTTGAAAATAGCTTGACCCCCTTCCTCTCTGTGGTAGCCTCTCAAATATTGGAATACTGTTATCATGTCCTTTTATTCACGAGACAACCATGCCGACTTGCAACCATTCATTGTATGTTTTAGACTTTGATACCTCTATCATTACATTATATTCTGGAGTAGCATATACATTACACAAAAGATGGAAACATCACTTCAATTAACGCTAGTCAAGTAAAGGGAACCACACAAAAAAAATGATTAAAGGAATAGAAATGACTAATGCCCAAATACAATATAAAAAACATCCTGTTTATGCTTTCAAAGGTAGCAAATGCTTTCCTGTGCAAGCATTCATTAGTATATCTCCTCCACAGTTATATTAAACTGTTCCCTATTGAAAATAACATTTCTATAGGATAAGTGTAAGTCCTTCATATGAGACATGACCTATTGTATTGTATTGCATCATGTATGGTACTGTATTTATTATTGTCAATAATAAATAAAATAAAATAAATATACTGTACTCTGCATACATGAAATTCTGAAATTAATTAGAGTTTAGTGATGATCATCGGCATCGCTATGCTTATCCTTGAGAAATAAGAGGGGTTGGATTTCCCAAATGTCAAGCAATGGAATATTCCATCCATGTTTTGTTTGAATGTTCTTAGTTCTTAGTCCCAAACCCATAGAAATATTGTGGGAGAGGTAATCAAATTTCTTGACAAAACCAATAATTTATAAATATTAAATCTTCAGATTAATTCCTAATATATCTTTCTGCAGTGATCAAGCAGTACTGAAATATCATTCAATATGCACAAAGTTTGACATTGTCTTTATTTTCCAAATTTAATGACTTTGAAGGAAAATCTAAAGCAAATTCTATTTCATTATATGTTCAGTGATCACAGCATAATCTTAGCCCTCATATTAATTGGAAAAGCATTTTAATATTCTTCCAGAAAATCATTTGTGTAGAGGCTTGCCTCACTTCTGTGGGAAAGATGCCCCAAAGGATGAGGACAACAGCAGAGTAAGCTTTCCTCCTAGATCCCATTAGTTGAAATTCTTTGACTAATGGGATTCACAGCATGCTGTCCCTGCTTGATTTGGTGGGATAAATCAATGCAATTGGGATGAAACAGCTCCTGAGTTTCGTTTCATTTCATTTCATTTCATTATTTCCTTTCTTTCCTTTCCTTTCCTTTCCTTTCCTTTCCTTTCCTTTCCTTTCCTCTCCTCTGCTCTCCTCTGCTCTTGTCTCCTCTCCTTTTTTTCCACTTTGCAAATTAAGTAGGATTCATATTGAGCTTAATTAGTGTGCAAAATACACTAGCTATGCCTACAAACAATTTGTATTATATATCAGAATAAACTATGAAATATACATATAATACAGTGAGAGATCTTTTGGAAAAGAAAACTTTACATTCCAAATAATTTTTGAACGAACATTGAAAGAGCATTAAACAGTTATCTAACATTTAAGAACTTACATGAGACAAATTAAAATTCTTTATTTCAAATCCTGAAAATGAGTGATTTCATCACAGGAGAAATAATCACATATTATGGCAAAAGCTAAGCCTAAATAAAATGAACTATTGCTGGGAGGTTTAGCATAGACAAAAGCAATATAAATGTACAATGAAACAACAGTGAGATGTTAGAGGCAGGTGGAGAAGGCCTTTTGCTGTCCCTGTACAGCAGGGATTTGAAGTATAGTTCTGAAGATCTATACATAATTTGTTGAGATAAAGAAAAAGCATTCCACCCCTAGACTAGAAATCACTACAAGAAGAGCAACTTCAATTAGGTATAGGTCAGAGCAAGAAAGTTTCAGTAACTTAGGTATTTCACAGAAAAATTGGTCAACTTTATTTGAACAGAAGTCATTGAAAATGTACTGCTTGTGTGCAATATGGCATTAAGAAATCCAGATATCCACACTAAGGCTACCATTTTAATATAGTCTCCACTGTTTATTATTGCTTCATCGTATAATAGATTGCAATTAGCAACATTATGATGATGTGCCATTACTGTTAAGAGGCAGATCTCAGATTCATATAAAAAAAGAAAAAGAAAATATGAATGACATCTGTAGAATAGAAAATGAAATGTCTGCTCATGGGTGAATTCAACATAGATTTGGGTATAATCAATGAAATGGAAGTTACATCAATAATTGCTAATTTAATTAATAGGAAGTAAACATATTTGTGCAGGTGATGGTCAAGGGCAATGGAAATGATGGTGAAAATATTTTCCAGCAATGTGATTACATATACTGCTAGAAAGAGGAAGGAATGTAAGATCTGTAACTCTTGAACTTGAGAAAATTCCAGAAGCAGGAACTCAAAGTCATAGATAAGATTTGGCATTTTGTGCTCTCTGTAGGAAGAAGAGCAAAAAGGATTAGTAGAAGTTGATTTTTCTGATAATACAATGTTCTTAACTTGAATAATTTAATTTAGGTTAATTAATGAGTTGAAAAAATCTGGTGAAAAGAAAGGTGTAAAATGATGTAAAAGTAACAGATGGAAATTTATCAAGGAGACATCCAACTTAGAACTAAGAAGAAATTTCCTGACAATGAGAACAATTCATCAGTGGAACAGCTTGCCTCCAGAGGTTGTAAGTCTTCCTTCACTGGAGATTTTTAAAATGAGATTGGACAGCTATTTGATTGGAATGGTATAGGGTCTCCTGCCTAAGCAGGGGTTGGAGTACAAGACCTCCAAGATCCCTTCAGACTCTGTTATTCTATTTTCTTTGTTCTGTGAACCAACTATAGCCTCCAAATCATCCTAAGCAAAGCAAAATATCCAGCAATCTGCTCCTCTCAAAAAAATAAACACTAGGAGTAATATAAAACATATAATGTAAGAATAGTAACAGCAACTAATGCAGGATAAACAAGCAGAAGATCAGAAGAATTCATCCATCAACATCAACTAGCACTCAGAATACTTCTAAATTTATATACAGTATTTTAAAGATTCAGATTAATTCCTGATATATCTTCCTGTTGCAATCACACAGAACTGAAATGTCTTTCAATATGCACACTCAACATTTGATTTTGCTTTACTTGGCAATAAATAGTGCCTCTAACATATTAAGCAGAAAAATTGACATTATTTCTTTTCTGAAGAAGGATTGAGACCTAGTAGTTTTACTAAGGCCAGCCCAATCTCTTTGTTTCTCAGACCATAAATTATTGGATTCAGTAGCGGGGGCATTAAAGAATATATAACAGTAAATAATAAATTCAGACATAACTCAATGTTAGAATTGGGCTTCAAATAAGCAAACATTGTAGTTGACATAAATATGGAAAATACAATGAGGTGTGGAAGGCAGGTTGAGAGCACTTTTTGTTTCCCATGAACTGACGTAATTTTCAACACTATAATCAAAATCTTCGTATAAGAGAGAATGACAAAAGTAAAGCAAACTAAAGCTAAACTACAACTTAATAAAATAATTAAAATTTCATGAAAATACCACTCTGAGCAGGAGAGAGTAAGCAAGCGTGGTATTTCACAGAAAAATTGATTGACAACGTTAGAACAGAAAGAGTTTGCAAATGTTCCTGCAGTGTGTACTAATCCATAAAGAAGACCGCTTATCCATGTGCTAGCAATGATTTGCTTGCAGACTGTCCTGCTCATCACCATCTCATAATGTAAAGGTTTGCAAATGGCAATATAACGATCATATGCCATGACTGTGAGAAGAGAAAAATCAGACCCCATGAAAAAGATAAGGAAAAAAACCTGAGCAACACATCCAGAATAAGAAATGTATCTAGTATTCTTGAGAGAATTGATCATGGATTTGGGAATAATGACTGAAACTTGACCAATGTCTTGCATGGCCAAGTTCATCAGAAAGAAGTACATGGGGCAATGTAGGTGACTGTCAAAAATTACTGCAGAGATTATAAGAACATTTGCTGTAACTATTCCCAAGTATAGTATCAGGAACACAACAAAATGCAATATCTGAAGTTCTGAATTCGTTGAAAATTCAAGAAGGAGAAATCCAGAGACTGTTTGATTGCTCATTGCTTCATGAGATATTTTTTGTCCCTGGGAAGAAACAAAATGAAACTTTTTGAAGTATAATTTTAATTATGACTATAACTTGAATTAGATTAGTTTTGGGTAGTTTAAAAAATAATTTACACTATGTTCAAACTTCCTTAGCTTTTCAATGTCCAAGCCAAGTTATTCTAATACTTATAAAAGAGAATAAAGTTCATTTTGAGATGACTTCACTAAAAAATGGCACTTATACATTTTTCCGGTAAAAGAAGAACTTAATTTACTTTTAGCCATACTTTTTTTAAGGAATGAAATATGTGCTATAACACTTGACAGAAAACTATAGGAAATAAATTTATTACATCTTTATAAATTTGATCTCAGTACTCCAGAAGATCTTCAAGAGTACATGAATATGGGAAAATAAATTATTTTCTGATTATAGTTCTATTATAATCCAACTAGAAGACTAAAGGACTGCAATAGATTTATAAATCAATAACAGCGTTTGCATTCAACATCCTACTTTAAATCCTTCCAAGATATCTTAGTGAAATTGAATTGCGCTCAATTAATTTCAGTACTATTGCAGAATGGTTATCAAGTTTTACTTTAGCATAAAATGTAACAAAGCAGGAAAATCATTTTAGCAATTATTGGTATAAATTATGATTACCAAAGATGAAACTCACTTCTGTAATCTCAAAGAAAGATGCACTGTATCTATCATTCTGATAGATGCTATTTCTAACTTTCTGCAATGGGACGAGAGTAGTTCCTCAAATTAACAGATTGAGTATATTCTGTAATGTGGAGGTCTATGAGTTCATTTCCACATAAAGGTTTGGAATCCCAAGGAACAGCAGCTATATATGTTTAAGAATCCCGAACAAGATGAAACCATTCATGTATTCTCTTCTGTGATCATTGTAGGATAAATTCAGTGGTTCACAATTCATTCTATTGTTGAAGCCCCCTAGAAATACACATTTCACTTTGATAATATCCCAAAGGCAATAGGTTTCAAAGAGTTGGACCTGAAACTTCAAGAACTCACTCCTTTTTTGGAAAGCACTAGATTGTGAAAGGATACTACATAGTATAATTAATTAATATACCATAGTCACTTCAAGCAAAGGACACTGATCCATTTGCCCATGTATGCTGAAAGTTTTTGTTTTTCAAATAGCACATGTATCAAGGGAATTTCTAATAAATGTAACACAACATAACAGAGAGAAAACGAGGGAATGGAATAAAACTGTCAAAGTTATGACAATGCTGAGAAAGTACCAAATAATCTGAATTGCAATACAAGATGGTCCCATAGTGGAGATATGAACTATGTGAACTGGATGAAATAACAGAACAAAACTGAGGACATAGGTACTGTATACTAGGGTACCAGTAGCAATGGAATGTTCATAATCTGATCAATTGTCATATCATTATAAATAAATATAATAGTTAAATGAAAAATCATATAAAATTACCTATTCTGCTGGACATTCTATCTTGGCTAGAGGCTACTTATAATGCTGTAGTAACCTTCGTAGCAGAAGTGGTATTCAGCAGATTCTGACCAGTTCTGGAGTACCGGTAGCGGAAATTTTGAGTAGTTCAGAAAACTGGTAAATACCACCTCTGACTGACCATCTATTCTCTGCCTCCTGAGTCCTAGCTGATCTGGAGGAAATGGGGATTCTGCAGTATCCTTCCCCTGGAGTGGGGAGGGAATGGAGATTTTACAGTATCCTTCCCCTGCCATACTCACCAAGCCATGTCCACCAAGCCGTGCCATGCCATGCTACGCCCACCAAGCCACCCCCACAAAACTGGTAATAAAATTTTTTGAATTCCGCCACTGCTCTGTAGTATCATCATCATCATCATCATCATCATCATCATCATCATCAATCATTTACCCATTATCTATCCATTGCAGGATGAAGGACTCTTCCACATATTTCCAACCTATTCAGGCCTGCAATACTTGATGTCATTGATCCATCTTGTTTTAGGTCTCTTTTGTGGATATTGTTTTTATCAAGTGAGATCCATTTTAGAACTACCTTGATCCACCTGCCATCAGTTCTTTTTGCTATGTGACCAGCCCATTTCCATTTCAATTCTTGTACTCTCTTGATGATATCATATACTTTTGTTTGTTTTCTAATTCACGAGAAGATCTTTCAATCTTGTCTTATAATACCAAGGATGTATCTTTCCATGGCTCTTTGCATCATTTGTGACGTTAGTGCCCATCTTTCATGGGCATATGTTAGAGCAGGTAGCATATACTGATTGAAAAAGTTTCTCTTTAGGTATAGGGGGATAGGTATAGGTATAGAATTGTTCCTGAAAATTATGCTTAGCTTGGCAAATACCTGCCGACTACATTTAAGATGTTATTCAATTTCCTTTATTGTATCACCTTCCACTGAGGTATATGTAGAGGTCTATTATGTCTAGTTCTTTTATATATATATATATATATATATATATATATATATATATATATATATATATATATATGTATGTATGTATGTATGTATGTATGTGTATATATATATATATATATATATTATGTATGTATGTATGTATGTGTGTATATATATATATATATATATATATATATATATATATATATATATATGTAGGTCTTTGGTTATTCGGGTTTTCTCCCACGTAAAATTGGAACTGTCTTGGCGACGTTTTGACGAAGTCTCATTTGTCATCTTCAGGCTGGTGTTTTCAGCTTTGTGCTTCTAGGACTGTCTGACTTACTTCAAGATGCCACATATAAACCCATAAACACAGACCGAACAACCTTGAAAGAGGTGGTAGTGAGGCCCCTCCTCAAGAAGCCCTCCCTTGACCCAGCTGAATTAGCCAACTACCGTCCAGTCTCCAACATTCGTTTTGTGGCGAAGGTTGTTGAGAGTGTGGTGGCACGACAGCTTCCCTGGCACCTGGATGAAGCTATCTATCTGGACCCGTACCAGTCGGGCTTCAGGCAGGGGCACAGCACAGAAACGGCATTGGTCGCATTGGTGGATGATCTCTGGAGGGCTTGGGATAGGGGTTGCTCCTCTGTCCTAGTCTATTAGATCTCTCAGCGGCTTTTGATACCATCGACCATGGTATCATGCTGCAGTGGTTGAGGGGGTTAGGAATAGGGGGCACCCTTCTGCAGTGGTTCTCCTCCTTCCTCTCTGACCGCTCACAGTTTGTGTTGGCAGGGGGGCAGAGGTTGACCTAGAGGCGCCTCACATGGGGAGTGTCGCAAGGGTCGGTCCTCTTGCCCCTTCTGTTCAACATTTATGTGAAGCCGCTGGGTGAGATCATCCATGGTTTTGGGGTGAAGTGTCATCTGTACGCTGATGATACTCAGCTGTACATCTCCACCCCAGACCACACCAACGATGCCCTTGATGTGATGTCTCGCTGCCTGGCGGCCGTGCGGGTCTGGATGGGGAGAAATAGGCTCAGACTCAACTCTTCCAAGACCGAGTGGCTGTGGCTTCCGGTCTCCCGATATAGTCAGCAGGTGCCATCACTGACTATTGGGGGTGAATCTTTGCCCCCCACAGAGAGGGCTTGCAATCTGGGTGTCCTCCTGGACACACAGCTATCTTTTGAAGAGCATATGACGGCCGTGGCCAGGGGGTCCTTTTATCAAGTTCGCCTGATTCGCCAGTTGCAGCCCTTTCTGGACTGGAACACCTTGCGCACGGTCACTCACACCCTTGTTACCTCCTGGCTGGACTATTGTAATGCTCTCTACTTGGGGCTCCCCTTGAAGAGCACTCAGAGGCTCCAACTGGTCCAGAATGCGGCCGCACGGGTGGTTATGGGCGCAACTCATTGTGCCCATGTGACACCCCCCTGCGCGAACTGCACTGGCTCCCAGTGGTCTTCCAGGTGCGATTCAAGGTGTTGGTCACCACCTTTAAAGCGCTCCATGGCATAGGACCCGGGTACCTTCGAGACCAATAGCCTCCCACTGGCCAGTTCGCTCCTACAGAGAGGATCTCCTCAGGGTGCCATCGGCCAAGTTATGTCAGCTGGTGACACCGAGGGGGAGGACCTTCTCTGTGGGAGCCCCAGCCCTGTGGAATGAACTGCCCCCAGAAGTGTATAAGATCTCCGACCTCCGGGTATTTCACTGTGCACTCAAGACCCTGTTGTTCCGCCAGGCCGGGCTATCAACATAATAATTTTAAATTGGGTGTTTTAAATTTCTGGGGTTTTAAATTGAACCGAATTATTTAATAATTTAAATAATTTTAATTGATGTTTGTCTTGTGCTTTTAATAGGCTGTACACCGCCCTGAGTCCTTCAGGAGAAGGGCGGTATAGAAATAAAATTATTCTTATTCTTATATCTAGAAAAAAACCACAAGGATAAAGATAAAATCAAGTACTATAAGTAAAGAAATCCAACAAACAATTATTCCCAGAGAAAAATCATCAAAATGTCCAAAACTGTATGGCCTCCCAAACATACACAAAGATGGAATACCTCTTAGACCCATAGTAAGTTCCATAGACTCACCGTTACAAGAAGATGATGAATGAGACGTCGTCGAAACGTCACCAAGACACTTCCAATTTTACGCGGGAGAAAACTCGAATAACTAAAGACCTACATACAAACACCCGCGAAAACCTCAGAAAACACACACACACACATATGGAAATATTATAAATAATATTTCAGACAAACTCACACACATATATATTATGTGTTATGTGTATATTAAAAACATAACCTAGTTTTTTCAGATTTATTTTTAAGCAAAATGGTTCTCCTGCTTCATGCAGCTCTTGTATATGTCTTTGTAGCTCTTTTGGGAGAAGAGAACAACATTATCTGCAGATTTTAAGTGATTTAAATAGTCACCATTGATTTTTATATACCTCTGTGTGTGTATACATATACAGTACATATACTTATAAACTGAACCATCATTACTCTTGGATTAATGAGTGGCAAAATAATTTTCAAATATAATATTTATATAAAATATTTATATTTGCTGTCTTCTTTTTTATACTAGATGGTTAAATTTCCAAAGAAAGAGAAATATAACTTTTTTTATAGCAAAGAATAATGCTTAGGGATTTGTTGATTAAAGGCTGAACAATAACCACCATGTTTCTGTTCTGTTTTACTTCTTCAAGTGGATCCTCAGGTTGATGGTTCTCCTTGCAGCTCCAGACCAAACCAGTTCATTAACACATGTTTAGTAGTCGTACTATAGATTGAAACATGGGCAGCACAATCTTATTCTTTGTGTAAATAACACTCTTTCCCAACATGTAGTCTGCAAAGTAATATAACCATAACTTCCAATATTTATTTTAAAAATACAGGTAATCCCTGGGTTATAAGTGTTCATTTAGTGCCCATTCGAAGTTATGAGATAAATCCCCCTATGAATATTGCAGCACCATGACAGTTGTTCACCTTTATGAATGACTGAAGAGGTCTGCAATGTTCTCCCTATTTCCCCCACGCTCTCCACAATTTCCTCCCCCTCCTTTCCTGCTCTGTTGGACTCACTTCCCTTACAATATCTATCTCGTCTGTGCCACAGTTTCTGTGCCTTTAAGGGAGAGGAGAGTCAATGGAAATTCCTTAGTACTGCAATCTAATCTTTTGCAGAGACTGGGTGCCTGAACTCTCACAAGATCACAGACCTCAGAAACTTTAATTCTGGGCATGAAAAGTGTTTGTGGTCCCTTTCTCTTGCTCCTCCCCCAACTTCCTTCTGCACCACCAAACACTTTTCACCCAGAAAAATGAAAAGCCATCCACTCCATTTTTAAGCACCCCTTTTGCAAGGAAATGAAACTTCTGGCCCATGTCAGTTCTCCATCTGGACAAAAAGTACTTGGGTACTTGGGATGCTTGGAAACAGCATGGTGTACATACAACAGCAGATGTATCTATCTCTAAGCATCCCATTGGTGCCCAAACACTTTTCACCCAAATGGAGAATTGACACGGATTGGAAGCTTCATTTCCTTGCAAAAGGGTCACTTAAAAACAGAACTTCCATTGGCTATCCTCTCCTTCAATGGCACAGAAACCATGGCACAGAGGAGACAGGTAAGTTAAGTCTGGTGCAGCAGGAAGGGAAAGGGGAGTATGAGGTATCTTAGTGGGTTGGGGATGTCACTGCGTTTTTGTATTTACCAGCATAGCTCATTATTTCTGGACTGTCAGACTTTCCGTAGCTTGCCAACTTTTGTTATCAGTAAGCTAATTACGTGTATCCGCATTCCTTTCTTTCCACTTCACACTTTTTCTTTCTTCTCTTGCCAAGAGACGTCCGGCTACTGAGAAGTAGCCGATAGGAACTTTGCAAAAATGTAACAATTTAATTTTTTTTTAGATAGTTAGATGTTTTATTTTCTTTACAATAAATATGAGTTTGTTAGAAGATGTATTCTGATTTTATTTTATCAAAAGTATACACAAGGAAATGCCACGATCCAGGCAATTACCCCAGGAAGGTAACGGGGCTAATTACCTCTGACAGGGGATGTCTTTGGGGCCTATTATAATAAATATAATAATAATTATATATATATAAATACATATTTCAAATGTATTTGAAAATTTGAAATATATTTTCCAAAACATCTTCAAAACAGATACTAGTATACTGTGATTGTTTTTATAACTCCTTATTGTTATCATGAGACCACAGAAATTAAAAAGAAATTTTCAATTGAAAAGCAGGAATATTTTCTTTAAAAGTTATATTTCCTTACAAGATTTTGTTTTGAACCTTCATACATGATTTAAATAAACTAAACCCCTGTTGGATGAGCAGAAATCACCCAAGAGACAAGCAATATTAATTTTTCTTTTTTAACTTTTCTTGTCTGAGACATTTTAGCAACATTAATTAAGATGAGATGAGTACTTAATGCTGGGAATTGAAAGGTATCAGGCACAAATTAATTCCACATGAAAGGGAAATATGTAAGTTTTCTGTAAATTTATTGAACAAACAGTAGAACTATTACTGGCTTCCTCAGAAAATAAACATAAATGTTAGAATGCTTAATGTATACTGAGGAATGTATTTACCTCTGTTATAATACTCTCCCTTTGTATATATGTGTTAATATTTATGGGAAACTACCTAAAAGATTTTTTTAAGTTTAAATCTTCCATTTAGCATCAGAACTGTCTGTCAGTTCTGTTGATTAAGTCAGGTTATCAATATAATATCCATTATAAACCAAGATTAATTTTATAATTTCTCCTTACACTGAAAATTATTCCCTTATTTATAAACATATATGTTTGTATGTTAACACTTAATGTTGGGAGACCCTGCAACTTTGGCTTTTCTTCAAGTCCATTTGTGAAAATATAATTCAGGAATCTTGAAGTAAATTGCTTTTATGAATTTTGTTTGTTCAAAGGTAAAGCTTATTTTGGCACTGAAGCAAAGTCCAATAACTGAATTTTCCATTCTTGTAGGATATTTATAATTTCATTATTCTGCTAAACTGCAACTATGGGTTTAGCTGGAACAGAGCTCTTTTAACTGTATATTTTATTGGCCCTGAGATCAAATGAATACTTATTTACTTAATTTGCTCTAATGACTAAATAGTTGACTTATTATAACTAATTAAGTACAAGTTAATACCATTTAATGAGGAATTGGTCATTGAAAACAAACCTAAATTAAATCCATTTCAAAACAGGAAATATGCATATTTAATTAAGCTTTTTATTTTAAAAAATATTAAATAAATTTTCATGTACTTTAAAAAAATTTGCATTGAACTTACCTCCCTCCTCTTACTACTGTATGATGCTCTGTATTTCTACATTTTTTAAAAAAGAAACTCAAACTTATTTATTGCTGTAACAATACTTTGCAGGCTTCTTGTGAAAATTAATGGTTAAACAACCTGGGATAGCCAAAATTTTTACCATGTATTTATTTTGAAGATTTCTATCTTTATTTAATCAAGTTCATTTATTGCTATAATATGTGATATAGTATGAAAATTGTTTCAGTATGGGGAGATAAGTTTGTTACTCATTTTAATTGGGGTGTGAGTTGCCATCTTGATTACTAAAGTTTAATAATAACTCCAAAATTAAACTTGTGCAGAAATAAGACCAGGTAACATTTTTTAAAAAAACTCTAATTGTTCTTGCGGGACACAAAGAAATGAGTCCCAATCTTTCTAGTTCTTCCCAAAACGCATTTGCTTGGTATGAATAATTTAAAAACATTACTATATATTTCTCAGACATTGTGATTCCCCTTAACTTAAAAACCTAACTTCATAGCAATTTATTTTTTACAAAATACATATTTTGCCACACAAGGTAGAATCTTAATTAAAGGTAGAGTCTTAATTAAACCTCAGAAAGGGATTTTGCTAGTGTTATAATTTACAGATTTCAATAAAACACACTATTTCCATTGCTTTAGGGAAATAACTTTTTTTAAAAAAAATAGAGATTGAAATATTTCATGTAATAATATTTCATGTAATAAGATGGACAAAATTCTGAAAAATTCATTGTTGAAATTTGCCAAAAATAACTCCAAAAACTAGCATTAGGTGCTTCACCATTATTTCACCACTTATCTTTTCCTGAATATTTAAAGGAATAAAATTAGTAAATCTATAGAGATTAAATAAAAAATAAATCAGATAATTAGAATTTTAGGATGAAAAAAATCAAAATACAATAACTGTCCTATTCTTTTTTCTAGAATCATCATGTGCCATCTTGTAAACTATGGATAACCAATCCATTACATCTGATTTTATGCTTTTTAACTTCACAGAGAGAGAAGAATTGAAGATGTTTTACTTCTTTGTTTTCATTGTGTTGTACTTGGCAGTTCTGACAGGGAATCTCCTCATCATCTCTGTAATACTTTGTGACCATCATCTCCACAATCCTATGTACTTCTTCCTGATGAACTTGGCCATACAAGACCTTGGTGCCATTTCTGTCATTGTCCCTAAATCCATAGCCAATATACTTATGAACACAAGACATATTTCTTATTTTGGATGTGTTTGTCAAGTTTTCTTTGTTGTTTTTTTTATGAGTTCTGATTTTTGGATCCTCACAGTCATGGCTTATGATCGTTATGTTGCCATTTGCAATCCATTACACTATGAAACAATAATGAACAAACAAGCCAGCATTTGCATGATTCTTGCTGTGTGGGTCAGCAGCCTTTTTAATGCATTGTTGCACACCTGTTTTACCTTTGCAACTCCTTTTTGTTCCAATATTATCAATCAGATTTTCTGTGAAATCCCACAGTTACTTAAACTAACCTGCATGGATTTAAATAAAAATGAAATTAAATTAATTATTGTAATATGTATCTTGTGCCTAGGTTGTTTTTTCTATATTCTTACTACTTATGTGTCTGTTTTCAAAGCCGTTCTGAAAATTCCCTCAAAGGAAGGAAGGAAAAAAGCCTTCTCCACTTGCTTACCCCATCTGTTTGTTGCTTCAATATTTCTTCTATCTTCATTTATTGCATATATGAAGCCACCCTCTAGTGTACAGGATTTAGCAACAACTGTACTGTATTGTTTTATCCCCCCTTTATTGAATCCGCTCATCTATAGTATGAGAAACAAGGAAATCAGGTTTGCCCTGTCAAAACTATTAAAAATGAGAAACCTTTCTTAGAAAATAGCTAGTGGATATTTTTTGGGGGTGGGGGGTAAGCTTATCTTTTTGTTCTGAGGAACAGCAATGCATCTAGATAGCCCTATATGAAGTTGTACCAAATAAAGGTAAAATTTCTCATGACAAAATAAATGTGTCTTAGAATGATGTGTTTCTATCTTTATTTATTTAGTTTTATATTACAATCTTATTAATGTATATTGTATATTCTATATTTTGATATATCTTATAGCTATTCAGCAATAATTGCTATTGCCATTGCCTACAAAAAATAGTTGAGAGTCTCCTTGTTGTTACTATAGTACAGGAAGATTGCATGAGGCTTTTGTTAAATTTGTAACCAAAAGGTTACAGAATAATATTTTGGAGATGAAAAACATTATAGAAAGCATTGCAATGAGTCATTGGGGACTTTGGATTACCTTGCAGCAGTGGTGGGTTGCCCCCAGTTCACACCAGTTCTATAGAACCAGTAGTAAAACCGGCAGGAGGCCCCATCCACCGACCCTGATGTCACCAAAATGCTGCTGCGCATGTGCAGAAAGTGCACAGCCCCATTGCGAACTGGTAGTAAAGGTAAGTAGAACCCACCCCTGCCTTGCAGACTGTGTAGTTGCAGCCAACTCTATAGATGTATCCCACAGTAGTCATGAAAAAAAATTATACTCAAGAACTGAGTGTAGGCAGTTTCCTACTTACAACCAGTCATTATAAGTATCAGCCTACATGGAAAAAGGAGTTCTAAAATTTTAACAGTTGCCACACACACCCTTGGCCATGTGACTTTATTTTGGATTCTTGGCAACATGACAGTATGTCATTTATAGCTGTTTGAGTTTTACAATAGTTTAATTGTGAAAAACCACAATTTAGCAATAATGGGTTAGTTTAAAAGCCACAATATTTACTTAACAACTGCTCCAAAAAAAAAAAGAAAAAAAAGGTTGCAAATTTGAGTTGGTTACATGATTGATTTACAGTCATCGTGTTATACAGCCATAATGAAAAACACCATTACAATCATATGTCAAGGACTATCTGTCAGACATAAGGAAGCAGAATGACACTAAAAGTTGATCAGAGTGTTTTGTTTATTGCTCTCCTATTTATAACTCTCCTGTTTACAAGAATCTAGCCAAACTAACTACTGTACGCATACGATAGAATAACTAGATAAGCAGTGCAAAGGATTTGCTTTCCACCACTTCCTCTCTTTCAGTGATTCCAAGCTACATTGTCTCTTAACTCCTTCCCCTACTTCAGATGCAGTCTCCACCACACTATCTATAGTGAGGACCAATAGTTTTCCTTATACAATCCAGTTCTTACTTTTCAGGGATATTTATCAGGGGCCAATTAAAAGAATTGCAGTTTTATTTTAATCTCCTACTTCTTTACAAATGACATGTTCAATGGGGCAAGGAGGGTGTCAACACATTGTGGAGCTTTGTTCACTTATTTTGGATAGACTGCTTTTCTAATGATGGCTTCAATTTCAATTACTTCAGTGCCTGAATAAACACTTGAAGCATGTGGAGAATTATTATAATCCTTGAGGATTTGGAATTTTCTATTCCACACTATAGTCGAAAACTAAGTTTTCGACTATTCTTCTACAAATGACCTGATAAGAATGACTCTTATATAATCTGAGGAAGTACATAATTTTGTACTTACTTTTATAACTCAGGGAAGCTGAGGGGTACTATACATCAACTTGATATGGGCTTCAGTAAATAGATATTCAGTTGAACAAATCTTCAAAAGTAAGTCAGTGCAATACTTCACCAAGCATTCTCCAAAAATGAACGTCAGTTTATGTTCTTTTAAATATGAACTAAATATAAATATGAAACTATCAGAGTATCAGAAATTAACCTATTTTGGAACAATAATCTCAAAGACTTTTGTGGCTGGTTTGTCAAATCTCCAGGAACTTCCATCCTATCTTAGTCTCTTGAAGTTTTGGGTGCTCCATCGCTGGAAGTTTTAAAGAAGAGATTTGACAGCCATTTGTCTGAAATGACCTAGGGTTCCCTGCTTAAGCAGGGTTTTGAATTAAATACTTCAAAGGTACCTTCCAACTTTATTATTCTGTTATTCTTCTATTCTAACATCATTGGGTGAGATTCAGCCAATTCACATTTCAACTTTTGATCAAACATGGTAATAAATGGAGGAAAAATCAGATATAAAAGGTTCAAATTATCTACTAAATCAGCCCCTCTATTGTAATTTAATTTGTGTTATTTTGATATTTTTCTCAGAACTTTTATCTTTTTGTATAGAAACCACTTTATTATAATTCCCTTAGGAGAAATCAATTTTCATGTGAAAATTTCAAAAGTTTATCCACTTTTGAAAAATAAAATGCTGTTTCATCCTCATTTAGGATATATGTGAGAAAAATAGGAATTATTCCTGTAAAAGCATAACCTGAGTTACGCCATTTTGAAATCATGTTAAGGTTTTGTTTTACTTTGTATAACCTGAATTTAGCTGACATTTAAGAACATGAGAAAGGAAATGTGTAATTCCTGTTTTTGAGAAGATGTTTGTTTTGCAGGAAATACGTTCCTGGGTTAACTTGCCCTTATTAATTAAAGGAAGTACGCAATTGATGTTTTTGAGGGGTATTTCTGTTGGGAATTGGGGAATTTCCAGGGTGGAATTATGTACTGCATATGTTATATAAGATGTTATGTAAGATCTGGAACTGATTCCCAAGGTACTTTATTGACGTGTATTCTGAATGTCCTGAAGACTATAAAAAACTTGTGTAAATTGTTTTATTTCCGTCTTTCTCTACTTTAGAGAGAAAGTCCCTTTGCAAAGAATAAACTCTGTACAGGCTTATTTCGGTCTTTGTCTCTTTAAAACGATAATGGGATTTACCTGTCTACCACAATTGGCGCCCGAAGGGACTGAAAACATTCTGTCTGGAAGGGATTTCCCTGCGTGCGCACATAACACTGATTTCAGTGAGATGGGGTTATTTCCTTTCCAGCCGGAATTGCTTTTCTATGAACCTTGAGGCAGAGACCTGAATGCCTGGACAGAGAGGAACGTTCCTGAAGACTTCGGTGCACCAGGAGTGAGTATATATTTTCTCTTTGGTGGTTTGGATTTGTGTATGTTTGTGTGTGTGGCCTGTATGATTTGTGTGTATAATTAGTGTAATACAGGTTGGGGAAAGTATGGGGACTTTACTAGGGAAAAGAGGATTGGTTGGAAGCTTGTACAAAGGTATTAAGATAAGGTGACTATGATTAATTATTGTAAGGAGGTTTGGCTGACGTTTGTGTTGATACAGCCTAATTATAGGTGGAGTAAGTTTGGGGAGTCAGACCCATATTGGATCAATGCTTTGAAGAAAGTTTTGGTGAAAGAAGAAGTTGAAAGTTCAATTGTTATATGTTGAACCTCAGTTCCATGTTCAGTAGTTTAACTCCTCTTCCCCGAGAAGTTCTAGAGTTTTGTATGGGAAGGAAGAAGAAGAGGAAGGTTGGGATCCTTTAGCTTATGCTACATGCCCACCTCCCACTCCTTCGTATAATCTAAGTTGTGGGTGAAATTGATGTTGTTGCTGGGAGCCGAAAGGAAGAGACTTTAGCAGGGCAGTAATATAGGCAGTTGGAAAAGGAGTTGGGTGAATTGTTAGTAACTGTGAAACAGAATCCATCCACTTCTTCTCATGTTACATGTTCACAAACTAAAGGAATGTTTCCTTTAAGAGGAATGCTGAATGGTATTGCGGCTTTTGTGAATGAGTCTTTGACATCTTCTGATCTGGAAGATTATAAAAGAAATATGCCGTCTTTCTAAGCGGATCTGATTAAGTTGTCTGAGTCATTGGATTTGTTCTTGAGACCCAATCTGTATACTTTTGCAGAGTTACAGTGTATATCGGGTTATTTGTTCTCCCCTGGGGAGAGGTCACAAATTTGAAAGGCAGCTATGGTTTTTTTTTTGATAAAAACCCAAGTGGGGCTGTTCACCCCGTTGCTGCAGATGTTAAGTCTCCATTAGTTGATCCTGGTTGGGATAATGATAATTTAGCTGATCGGGAACAAATGGAGGGAGTTAAGACAGCTGTACCTCAAGGAAGAAACAAAAGTTTTTGAGGTGGAACAGTTGTGGGAAGAAACACCGTCTGTGTTTCTGGAAAATATTAAGGACAATTTGAATAAGCACACTGGTCTTTCTCCTGAAACGCCGGCTTATGAGTCCTTAATGAAAATGAAATTTGTGATGAAATCATGGCCAGACATACAGAAGCTACTACTGATATTGCTGCTCTGTTGAAAGAAGCTTAAAAGGTCTATGTGAATAGGGATGAGGCCAAGACTAGAAAAGGAAAAGGTTTTGTGAAACTTTGGTTGCAATGTGGCGACAGTGTCCTGGAATTGGGAGAGGATTACACCAGTGGAAAAAAGTCTAGTGTTGGTGGATTGGAAAGCAAAAAGTGTATTATACGTTTGGATGTGATATTTGTTTTAGAAGTAGGTCTTAATCTGCTTGGGAGAGATGCATTGTCTCTTCTGGGATGTGAGCTTGGTATACAAATCTTTATTGTTCTTGGATGAGGCAGAAAACTCTGTAGGAATGTAGTAAGGAAGGTTTATTGTTCTTCTTACCTGAGGTTGAATGCGAATATTTTGTCTTTGATTAATGTGATGAGATGGTGATATGTGTGTGCTGGCTAATTAAGTGACCTTCTTGGCTTAAGTCTGGAGCTGTGGAGGACAGGTGTGGTTAGGGCCCAAAATCAAGTTTTTGATTAAAAACCGCATCCTGAAGTTTTCCACTGCTTGAGGAATGGGCTACAAGATGTCAAGGGTAAAACTGAAATGGGTATCTGAAGGGATGGAACCTTTCCAGGTTTTATTCCAGGTTTGCAAATGTTGTTAAATGGTATGTGTGTGTAATGAGAGTTGTTTAGGCAATAGAGCTCATTGTCTTGTTGAAAAAATAATAATGAGAATGATAATAAAACTCCCTGAAGTATTTGTATTGGTAGGGAAAAGGCATGTGTGCGTTGGAATACACTAAAAGGTCTGATTGCAGAATAAATATGAGTGTATGTGGTAAGCCCTTAAATGGGGGTGGTAAAGTGATCCTGATATTTGTGAATGTCTGTGCATTGAACCCCTGAGAAATTTCCTTTTGTATATTGAAATAGTGAGTGGCAAGAGTTTGTTGTTGTAGTTGTTGTTATGTTGTAATAGCAAGTGTGTGAATGAGCAAGTGAGAGATGAGAGAGATCCTATGGAGAAGTAGGATTAGGTAGAGGTATTTGCGATGTTAATTAGAGACAGGAGTAGTATTTTTCTTCTCTATATTTTTCTCCGTCTTTTTGTTCTGAATAAGAGAAGTAAGAAAGGGGGGAGGGAAGGTGCGGTTTGTTTTTCCCTTTTACACATTTTTTTTTCCTTTGTCGAGTTTGTCTGAGAGAAAGGAGGGGCGAATGGGTGATTTGATCCTGCATTGTTTCTGACTGCATTGGCAGCTATGCAGATGTATTTCCTGTTCTGCTTTAGAGAAGTGACATTGAAAGTTTGAAAAGTTTTTGGGAGTAGAGACCCGGAGTACCTCTATTAGGTGATTTTCTTTTGCTTTTTGAAGTTTTTTATTACCCTCTTTTATGTTTTTGTGTCTGTGTATTTTGAATGATTTTGAATGCTGAGAAGGAGATTTCTAGATACTAGATACTGGATAGTCTGGGGAATAGTTGACTATGTTATTTTAGCTTAGTGTTGTCTAGGTAAAGGATGTTTCCTTGAGGGAAGAATTACTGGTAGAAGGTAAAGATGACTTTTGGTCTGGTTAGCTAGGAAGTTACTTGTAAGTTTGTCTGTATAGACTAGTGAATTTAGATTAAGCTTTGCATTTCTTTGAAGCTTGTGGAAATAGTTTAGCTAATTTTTGATAGAAGTGTGGTGTGATTCCTCTGAAGTGGGGAGAGTTGAGTATTTATTGAGACTCTATTGATTTATTGATAGTTAATTTTAAACTAAGTTGTTTGGAAGAAAGGTTGAAGAGTTGAAGAGTTGAAGAAAGTAAAAATATAGTGTTGCTCCAGTGTTATGTTTGCCTGGTTTAAGGAAAAATTTCCACTTGTTTGTAGTAGTGGAAGATGGTATGGCCAAAGGAATGTTGGTTTGCATGTGAACTGGGAACTAAAAAGGTGGTGCACAAATGCTAGGTTTTTAAAATTGTCTCAAGAGAGTTTGGTTCTCTTGACCAATAGGAGAGAGAGATGGGAAGATGTGGAATGAAATTGTGTGGTTATGAATAAATGAATTGAGAATGGGATGAGACTGGATGAGATGCAGTTGTGAATGGAGACACTATTGAGATATTGGAAGGTGGAAAGTTACCGTTTGAATGGTCAGTGCAGATATGTGAGGTTTTTGCTTTATTGTAAGCATTGCACATATTAATTAATGAGGTAGGGAATATTTATGCTGATTTAAACTATGCTTATGGTATCTTACATACTTTTGGGAAAATCTGGATTGAAAGGGGGTTGATATTTAGTAAAAGGAATTGCGATAGGTGGAACTTATCACAGCTGTTTTAAAGGCAGCTGGGGATCCTTCTAAACTTGATATTATATAAATAGTGGATGAAGGGGTGTGTAAGTGAATGGGAAATGGATTACTAAAATGGAGTGAGAATTTTACTAAAGTTGTGATGTGGAATGTGATTGAATGAGTGTATGAGGAACCTAACTATTGGGGAACGCAAGCACTTATTGATTTTATTAAATGTATATGCATATATGTGTCTAGGGGTGTGTATACAATAGTTATACGAATGGTACGGAAATGAATACATTGTGTATGTAAAAAAATATGTAGAGATTTGACCATTTGGCCTTTTCAATGAATCTAAGTAGATTACATTGAAATGCTGGTGGTGTGACCATTGATATATGTAATAATAATAGTGGATTATTTTATTGGATAGGTTGAAGTCTTTCTTTGTGTAAAGATAGGTGCTCAGAAGATTGTTAAATCATATTAGAGCGAATAATACCCAAATATAGTGATAGGGGTATACATTTCATTGTCCAAGGTGATGAAGGTTATGGAACAATTAGGAATTGATTGGCAATTACATTTATTGTTTAAAAAATTAATGTTAGAGTTTCAACTACTTTGAATGAAGTGTTTGCCTTTGGCTCTATTAAGAATAGGAACTAGTCCTAGGAAAGATCTGGGGATATCTATGCATATGTGTGGAAAGTTGAGATGCCTAGGATAGAATTGAAGGATGTTTTTTCTGAAAATATATATACAGGGACTGTCCCAGTGTTTTTCTCATTTAAGGTAAAAAGGACAGAATCTACCTCTTGATTTCCAAGCACATGAATACAAAAGTGGAGACTGGGTCCGATAAAAGCCATTACTGAGAAGAAGTTGCAGCTGGTGTGGAAAGGACCGTTCCAAGTTTTGCTGACTACTGAATCGGCTGTAAGGACTAAGGAACAAATTTGGGTATGCTATTCCAGAGTCAAGGGATTGGTGGCTTTGCCTTATGGAAGGACAGTTGCTACGGAACCTGCAAACCCTCTTAAATTGACTTTTTGATGACAAACCTTTAGATGATTGATGACCAATGGATGGAAGAAGAGTTTTATGAAGAGATTTGTATTTGGCTAGGAGTGGTAATATATTCTTGTTGTGTTTTTGATTGTATTGAGGAAAGATATTATTGATTGGTGTAAATCTATGTTTTGATATCCAGTGGATGTAAGTTCTCCTTGATTGATTGATGTTGGGGGAGCTAGTTCACTAGGAATAATGGGGTTTTTTGTGGTAATGTTTGTTATTCTACAGGTGTGGATAGGAATGGGGATTTTGGCTGTGTTGCCCAGTTACCTTATAACATGGTAGCAGCTATGTTTCCATACTGAATTCGAGCACCGTTATTCTTTTATAGAAACACCACTAACCCTAATAGACACCACTGAGGAAGCTGAGATATGTATTAAGTCATCTTTTGAAGATGGTGTGTGCCAAGTGCAAACGTACATATGAGATAGTTCCTCAATACATTGGCCTTACAAATAGAATGGAATTTTTATATAAGCAATGTACTGAGCTATTTGGTAATTATATACCTTCATACAAGAAGTTTTGGATTTTGGAGGAAGGGTTACATTTTCTATGTCTAAGGATACAAGTTCCCTCCAAGTTAATGTTTTTATGTGTGTAACATGGTATTGACCAAATTACCTATTGTATGGAGAGGAGTTTCTATACTGTTACAGGATATTCTTAGTTTACAGAAATAAAAGATAATGAAGAGGAGAATTGGGGATTGTGAGAAAAATAGGAATTATTCCTGTAAAAGCATAACCTGAGTTACGCCATTTTGAAATCATGTTAAGGTTTTGTTTTACTTTGTATAACCTGAATTTAGCTGACATTTAAGAACATGAGAAAGGAAATGTGTAATTCCTGTTTTTGAGAAGATGTTTGTTTTGCAGGAAATACGTTCCTGGGTTAACTTGCCCTTATTAATTAAAGGAAGTACGCAATTGATGTTTTTGAGGGGTATTTCTGTTGGGAATTGGGGAATTTCCAGGGTGGAATTATGTACTGCATATGTTATATAAGATGTTATGTAAGATCTGGAACTGATTCCCAAGGTACTTTATTGACGTGTATTCTGAATGTCCTGAAGACTATAAAAACTTGTGTAAATTGTTTTATTTCCGTCTTTCTCTACTTTAGAGAGAAAGTCCCTTTGCAAAGAATAAACTCTGTACAGGCTTATTTCGGTCTTTGTCTCTTTAAAACGATAATGGGATTTACCTGTCTACCACAATATAAAACAAAGTTTTAGCTCCCTATAGACTAATTTCCACCCAGACATACCTGTCATAGTCAATAGTCAGTATAATTTTTAGATGCAGTTGGGGATTTATATACAAAACAACTCTATTATTTTCCTTCAGTTTTGCTGAAATAATTATTTTCCCAAACATACAACAACAATCTTTATTACAGTCATAGATCATCACAAAAGTTAGATATTAAAATAAATACATTCTCTAAAAATTATTGGAAAATAACTAAACCAAGTAGAAATATGGATAAGAATCTTTAGTTCATTAAGTATTTTTTTTCCTTATTATCATTGCAGCAGCACAAAATTTTGCTACTGCATAGGTGGTGGCTGAATTTGAATCTTGAATTCATGTAGAAATTATCTGATTTCCCTAGAAATCTGACTAATAGAGGGAGAATGTACGTTGTACATTGATCTGATGCTCTGTAGAACATGCAGTACAACAGGATATGGGAGATATCTTCAACTTCCCCACTGCCACATATACACATTTGCTCAGCTATTGGGGTTTGATCATACCTGCCCTGCAGGAGTGCTAATGGGAAGAAATTACATCTGACTATAAAAAAAAATGCTATACTCCTCTTAGGAAAAGTCAGATCTTTCAGATACCTTGCTGGTTCCCATACACCCCATTTAATCTGATTTCTGCTATAGAGAAATATCCTGTTAAGTTCTGGAACTCCATATCTCTTATTCTATTGATAAGCACTTGCTTGGCTTGATCATAGCCTGGGGATATTAAAAACAATGGAAAGTCCATAGAAAGCCATCTTATGCTCTATCACTTATTTCCAGGGAGAGGGAAAATTGTTTATCAGGATTAAAGGGGTCAAACCCTCTGGGAAGAATTGAATTTTTAAGTAAGTTATCATCATCTTCCAAGATCTAAGTGAATACAAACAATATAATAAATCAATATCAATACATGACTAGAAGCATATTAAAAACAGAATTAAAAATAAAAGTAAAATTCACATATTAAAAGTGAAAATCAAAATTAAAAGTTTCAGAAGTTTAACAAGTTAACAATGTGGAGGAAGAGCCCTCAAGCCATCCCCAGTGTTGCATCATACTCTTAGCTCCAGGCTAAGTGGCAGAACCAGATCTTAATTGTTGGAGGTCAAGTCAGAGTGAGGAGGCAGGACGCAACATGGTGCAGTAAAATAGTTTGTTTCTGCAGTTTAAAAACAAGTGGCAGATGCTTTTAAAGCCAAGAGCTGTCCAGCATTTCAGCCACTCACATTGGTCCATTCACCCACCTTGGAGCCTGGACCAATGAGGGGGAAGTCGTATGTCATAACTTCTCCCTCATTAATATTCAACATTGATATTCATCTGGAAAACTCAAAGGTTAGGTTTGATGTACCACTAAGTCTTTTTCTGTTGTCACTTTTTAAAGTTTCTATATTAAAATCAAAGAGTGAGGAGTTTCGCCTCACCCCTGGGGCAAAATGTTCCAAAAGTGGGGCCCTCAAAGGTGCTTTTTTCAAGAGGAAACTTGACTTTCTGGTTTTTCTTGAAGATCTTTCACTTCTTATCCAAGAAGCTTCTTCAACTCTGACTGGATGGTGGGAAATGGAAGGATTTATACTCCTTGCAGACAGATAGACATTTGCATTCTTTTAGTGGGTTGTTAAGGTCACCTGGAGGTTTATCTGTGTCATCAGGGTCACCTGAGTGGGGTCACCTGAGCAAATGGGTGTGGAGCCTTCTTAGAACTGTTGAAAAGACTGTGTTGTAGATAGATGAAGATAAAACATCTTCAAAGAAAAATCAGAAAGTTCAGTTGCCTCTTGAAAAAAGCACCTTTGGGACAACTATGATCTGGATGATTGAGAATCTCCATAGACAAAAGGTGGAGGCAACAGCAGAAAAGGATGTTCTTTTAGATCCCACCAGTCAAAATTCTTTGACTAATGGGATTCACTGCATTCTGTCTCTGCTTAATTGGATGGCATGGGTTATGTAATTAGAATGATGGCTCCTGATGGTCCCTCAGTTATCCTAGTCCCAATCCATGGGGAGCTTTAAAGATGATAACCAACACCTTGAATTGGGCTTGGTTTCTTTACAGAGTTTAACCTAAATTTCTGTTGTTGGAAAGTAAAAATCATCCCTTCCAACTGCTTGTCAGGAAAAAATAAACCCCTTTTCATCTCTCTGTTTATACTTCTGACTTATTTCCCAAAATTTTCACTTCGTCAGTAATTTATTTTAAATATGCACCAATTGCCCTACAGAACCTTCATGTTTCTTCACTTCTTCTTCCATATATTTTTTCATCCCTGCAAATCCTTCTTCCATTTCTTTTTAAATTATTGCAAACATGTTTTTAAGCAAATTCTTCAAATAATTTCTGCAATACATCTTTAAAAAACGCCATTATCAGAAATTTGTTCTAGTAAATCCTTGTATTCTTCTGGTTTATTAGCTTTTTTTGTGGTTGCCTGGTAAGAAAATGAAAGTATGTCAATTATTTTCTTGCTTAATTTTTTATTCTTTACTTTTATCTACTTTGAGCCTTTTAGTCTGACTTAGCTTTCTGTAGTCACAATCAAACAGTCTAGTTCATATTATTTTTATCTTCTCATTCACAGAGAGGTCTGATCTTTTACTCTAATTAAATTTACTATTTTCAAATACTCTTTCATCAAAGAAAAAGAATCCAGTTTTTTAAAAAAACCAGTTATCTTTTCCCATTTAAAATTTTCCAATATCATAATCTTGTCAAGCTTTTTGCCTTCAAAATATTTTAAAGATACTTTCCCCTCTTCTTAAATTCAAAAGCAAGTGCTCACTGAATTTTTTTTTAACCTTTGCTGTGGTTTGGACTTCTCCCTTAAATAGTAAAACAATTGAATCATAAGATGATTTTTTTTTTGTCAGCCAAATGTCTTTAAAAAGCTGCATAGCAATTTAGATCACTTTTTAAATCCTTGACTACCAAGTTCCTCACAATCAACCACAAGAAACTAAATTCCTGCAGGAATTTTTGCAAGGGACATCTCTTCCAGACCACAAATAGATAACCCCAATTTCTTCTTGATCTGTAGAAATTATCTATCAGCAGAACCAACTCCTGACTGGCTGCTATACTGTTTCTGCCACTCACAGAGGCATCTAAATACAGATCCAGAAACCAGGCTTGAATAACATGGATATTTACACTATGATAAAATTAAAGTTAATGTGGATTTTAAAAATCATTTTATTACATATTGATACTATGGGATAAACATAAACTCAAGGTTCTGTCAAAAATATGCTTAAGGGATCACAATTCGGGAGCATATTATGAGATAAAAATGTCAGATAAAGATAAATTGATGTACTAGGACCTACTGGAAAATTATCAAGAGAAATTTAAAATCAGAACAAGTTAACAATTAATAGCAGGATATACTTGTTAATGGTTTTCACATTTACAATTGAAAGATTGCAAGACTAAAGATTAAAAAAGGGTAAAAAGACTTATAGTATGGAAAAAAAGTCAGAATTTGAAATATATTTTTTTCTCTCCCGATTGGAAATCAATTAAAGTAGATCCCAAATCCAAATCTAGAAAGGAGAAATAGGAAAAGAATGCTTAGAATTAAATTTTGGATCTAATAGTTTGAACAGAGCTGTCTTTATGTCTTTGTTTCTCATGCTGTAAACCAGTGGATTTAGAATGGGTGGGACAAGGGAATATGTAACGGTCAGCATTATATCCAGATTAGATGGGGAATTTGAGGGAAACTTCATGTATGTGAGTGTTCCTGTGAACATTAACACAGAAACAACAATGAGGTGGGGAAGACAAGTGGATAAGGCCTTTTGTCTTCCCTGTGTAGATGGTATTTTGAACACTGCACTCAAGATCTTTATGTAGCTTACCAAAATAAAGATAAATAAACCTAATACTACAATAATACTGAAGGCAAGAATTCCAACTTCACCTTGATTGAAATCTGAGCAATTGAGTTTTAATAATTGAGGGATCTCACAGAAGAACTGATCAACAGCATCAGAGCAAAAAGGAACTGTAAATGTGCCAATTGTATGCAGGATTCCGAAGAAAAAACCACTGATCCATACACTAGCAATCATCTGAGCACATGTTCTCCTATTCATCACCATTTCATACTGCAAGGGATTACAAATAGCAACATATCGGTCATATGCCATGACTGTGAGAAGAAAGAAATCAGATGTCAAAAATGAAACAAACAGGAGAGCTTGAGAAATGCAACCAGAATAAGAAATATATCTGGTATTCATGAACGAATTTGCTATGGATTTAGGCATAATGACTGAAACAGAAGCAAGATCCAGCATGGCCAAGTTCATCAGAAAAAAATACATGGGAATGTGCAAATGATGGTCAAAAGTCACAGCTAAGATGATGAGAAGATTTGCTGTTGCAGTTGTGAAGTAGAAGGCTAGAAATACAAAACAATGTAGAATTTGTAGTTCCCGAATGGCTGAGAATTCCAGAAGCCAGAATGTAGTCAAAGATGTCTGGTTACCCACCAAGAGTTTCTTACTCATTACTAAGATGAATATACTATCTGAAAAAAAGAAGAGAAAACAATTGAAAGTACAGTTGGGGCCACTTTTGAAAAATAACTATTTCTCTGGCCATTCACAAATTATAATGCTCAATTTGTACCTTTGTGCTTCAGTACCAAGTTGTCTTCCATTGTATATTCATCTTTTAATAAATAAAAAGCATTAATAAGTCTTTGAAACTAAAAGTTCACTTCATTTATAACTACTGTCTCATTAGAATCAAAATCAGAAAGTAATAAAATAACTGAACTGAAATAAGAGAAATTGAAATATTCAATTGCCAACACTATTCTGATGTTTGTAATTATAGACATGTGACAGAATGGCATCTGCAGAACTCTTCACCTTGATATTCATTCTGATGTCACATACTGGTTTAGGATGACCCAATGATGATCTTTCACCTCTGCTCACATTAGGTAACAAAGAGCCCAAACACCCCAAGATTGCTTATTTCTTAATTGAAAGTTTGGCAATCTGTGTCTGTATTTGTATATGTGTATCTATGTATCCAAAACAACTGGAAACATCCAGATTGGTAAGGTTGCAGTGCATAGGTGAACAAACATATAGATTAACATTCCCCAACCTGATAATAGGATAATTATGTAATCTAAATCCCGCACAATCTTCAAGGATGCTCTAACATGCTTTACTTGTCTGTAATTCAAGAAAAGTATCTACCACCATTTGTTTCAATGTTATTAGCATTGTTGCATTTAATATCTTTTAACTACTCAACAGGTAGAGTGAGGGATATTGCTAAATAGCAGAAAAATGCTTACTTTCAAATACTTTACTTTACTTTACTTTTATTTTTTTTATTTTATTTTTTTTTATTTGATTTATATACCGCCCTACTCCCGAAGGACTCAGGGCGGTGAACAGCCAACAGCAAAAATAAATGTAATCTACATTTTAAAAAGACAAAATTATACTTTAGATTCTACAAGATGGAAAATAAACAATGCTAAATATAATCCCAGTCAACAAAACAGAAAAGAAAAGCAAATACCTCAAATAGTCAGTAATTCATTATTATTACAATTTATACCAGTACCTATTATTAACTTACTATTTTTGGTCTTTGCTTCTCAATTTATTTCTATGTTCTTCTTCCACAAATAATTTATAATGATCTATACAATACTATGACTATTTATACATGTTTTATGTTTATACATTAGATAAATGAGAAATTTGTCTAGTGTCTTGGGAAACAGACTTCATGGAAATGCCTCAAGAGTGAAATACTATTTAGAAGTATACAGCAGCACAGCAAAGAGGCTGGGTTAATAAACCCAACTGCAATACATCTGATTATACTAATATGTTCCAGTAATGGGTGCCTCTTTTCTTCTGTTTTGGGCAAAAGATTAATTATTCTCTTGGCCTTTATTTGCTTATTACACTTTGATATTGAATATGCACTAATCATTATCAGCAGAACATGTACTGATGTACTACATTACTACATTATATAGTTCTAGTATATAGTTCTTACTAGTAATGTTTACTAATTAAGCATTCACTTAGACTTGTAGAGCTAAAATTGTATATAAATACTGGTGAGAGATAATATATCAATTAAACATTGACTAACTTTAAGAAAATTAAGAAAAATAATAAAAATGAACAGATAAGAATTTGTTATGTTTTGTCTGTATGTTATGTTTGTGTTCCTACGAAAACTAAGATTCCCTCTGTATATAGCAAATGTAAGACAAATGATATTTTAGATATATATTTTAGAGAATTAAATTATTATATTTGAGCGGATGGGAGGGAATGAAGGTTTAGCAAAAAAAAAAAAAAAGCAGAAATGATGTATAACAGTGCCAACAAAATAACCCTGGCCCCTTTTTTCTCCCCCTAAACACATGAAGTGGAAAGATTGGTTAACATACTATCTCTTCTTAGGCTAAACTCTGTGATCTTAATTAATTGCTCCTACTGCCATTAACTTGTGCTGCTTCCTGAAACTGACAAGACTCTAATCAGTTTTACATTAAAAGTTTTCTTTTGCCTCCTAAGTGGCTCTCTGCTCAGAGTTCTAAGTAGGCTAGGCAAACAGTTGCTGCTAAAACATTGCTTTCCATACTTATCCCCAATGTGTGACTGCTAATTCTCTTGCAATCTCTTCCTCTCGAAAAAATTGAGCTGGCTGAGGAATTCTGGACTTGAAGCCTACAAGTCTTAAAGTTGCCAAGGTTGGAGACCCCTGTTCTATTGGGTAAGTTTTTTTCCCCTTTGGGATCTTTAAAAAAAATAGTTAATTGGGGTTTTTTTTTTAGTTGTTCTTTTTTAGACCTAGCCATTTAAAGTTTAGGAAGTTTTAAATTTAGCTTTCATATAAAAATAAAAATAAAATAAAATAAAATAATATTTGTGCAGCTTTCTGAGATTTAGTATGTTTTTGTAGTGTTTCACTCTAACTACACAAACACACAAAATCTCACAAAGTTGTATGTGGAATTTTGTGTGCGTAAAGTGTGAAAGTTGGGCTTTTGGGCTTTTTGTGGCTGTGTGAGGTTCCTGCTTGTTGCAGGGGCCATTTTGGGTCTAGCACAGCTGCTTTTACATTGTGGGTGAGCCTGTTGTGTTGTGTTGTGTTGTGTTGTGTTGTGTTGTGTGTATGTAAAGTGTGAAAGTTGTTTTTTTGGGCTTTTTGTGGCTGTGTGAGGTTCCTGCTTGTTTCAGGGGCCATTTTGGGTCTAGCACAGCTGCTTTTACATTGTGGGTGAGCCAGTTGATGTTTTTTAATTTTTATTTGGTGTGCGTTGGAAGAGGGGTAGTCTTATACGGCGAGTATAGCCCAAACCCTATATTTTAACAGGAAAATTCAGGGGTCGTCTTATATGCCCAGTTGTCTTATACGCCGGAAAATATGGTACTGACCTCCAAAATTCAGTTTAGAGATTTTGTTTTCATTTTTATTAATTAATGAGGAATTAATCCAATGCAAAAGACTTTTATCTGAAAGAAACTTAATATTTTCAAAGTGAAAGATGAAACACTCTTAACAGGTTCTGGTGAATGTCCTGTATTAGTATCTGTGCCTTTGAATAGTATTTCATGGACTCCTTCCTCATTCCCACCACATTTATTTGTTCATTCGTTCATTAGTTTGTTTGTTTTGGAGAGGGGGATAAATGTGTAAGCAATCCAAAATAAGCCAAGTTCAAAATAAAACAATTGTCCTTCTATTCTTTTTTTTCCCGTAGAAATAATAAATTATGGATAATCAATCCAGTATATCTGAATTTATGCTCTTTGGCTTCTCAAAAGTAGGAGAACAACTTTATTTTGGTGTTTTAACTGTATTGTACTTGGCAATTCTGACAGGCAGTCTCCTGATCATCTCTGCAATATTTTGTGACCATCATCTCCACAATCCAATGTACTTCTTCCTGATGAACTTGGCCATACAAGACCTTGGTGCTATTTCAGTCATTGTCCCTGAATCCATCATCAATATACTCATGAACACAAGATGCAGTTCTTATTTTGGATGTGTTTCTCAAGTTTTCTTTTTTGCCTTTTTTATGGGATCTGGTTTTTGGATCCTCAGAGTCATGGCTTATGATTGTTATGTTGCCATTTGTAATCCATTACATTATGAAAAAATGATGAATAAACAAACCTGTATTTACATGATTCTTGCTGTATGGGTCAGTAGCCTTCTTAATGCATTGCTGCATACCTGTTTTACCTTTGCAGCTCCTTTTTGCTCAAACATAATTGATCAGTTTTTCTGTGAAATTCCACAGCTTCTTAAAAACACTTGTATAGGCTTAAATAAAAATGAAATCATAACTCTTGTGTTCAGTTTTGTTTTAGCAATGGGTTGCTTTTTCTTTCTTTCTTTCTTTATTTTATTTGTTCAATTTATATGCCGCCTTTCTCCGAAGACTCAAGGCGGCTTACAATGCATTTAAAAACCATATATAAAACATTAAGAGTTAAACCATTAAAAACAATTAAAACCCATTCATGGCCGGATTTCACCAAATCACAGCAGCAAGATCAACCGGCCCCAGGCCTGCCGGAAGAGCCAGGTCTTCACTGCTTTTCAGAAGGCCAATAGGGTGGGGATGGTCCGGACCTCAGGAGGTAACTGGTTCCAGAGAGCTGGGGCAGCCAAAGAGAAGGCCCACCCCCACAGGCCCGCCAGCCAGCATTGTTTAGCTGACAGGACCCTGTGGAAACCAACTCTGTGGGATCTTACCGGTTGCTGGGAGCTATGGGGTAGAAGGCGGTCTCGAAGTACCCTGGCCCTGAGCCATGTAGGGCTTTAGAGGTAATAACCAACACCTTGAATTGTGACTGGAGACCAATAGGGAGTCAGTGCAGCTTGCGGAGAATTGGTGTAATGTGGGTGTACCTAGGTGCATCTACGACAGCTCTCGCGGCTGTTTTCTGGACCAACTGTAGTCTCCGAACACTTTTCAAGGGTAGCCCCATGTAGAGCGCGTTGCAATAATCTAACCATGAGGAGACAAGGGCATGAGTGACTGTGGGGAGAGCCTCATGATCCAAGTAGGGTTGCAATTGGTGCACCAGGTGAACCTGTGCAAAGGTCCCCCTAATTATTTATCCTAATAACATATGTGTCTATTTTCAATGCTGTAATGAAAATCCCCTCCAAGAAAGGAAGGCAAAAAGTCTTCTCCAATTGCTTACCCCATCTTATTGTTGTTTCTATATATCTTCTATCTGCATTGAATAAATATATGAAGCCATCTGCCGGTATAAAGGATTTAGCTACAACTGTACTTAATTGCTTTGTCCCACCTCTATTGAATCCAATCATATATAGTATGAGGAACAAGGATATCAGGTTTGCTCTATCAAAAATTTTAAAGATGGAGATGTTTCCTAGAAAATATTTTTGATTTTTTTTTATTGTGAACAACAGGTGTTTGTCGTCATGACTAAAATGAATTTCAAGCACCAGATCTCTATAAAGCTAGATCCTATTCTGAATCCCCAGAAATGTCATTATGCAGATACATTTTAACTAATTTTAATAATGTTTAATCACTCTTGTCTTTTTCTAAATGTTGAAGTTTTTTTTTTTTATTGGTTTTTATTATGAAATATAGAAATACAATTCAACATTTTTCGGTTCCGTGGTGTTGAATATAAATACATATTATTTACATATTATTTACATAATATTGCATCTTTGCTTGTATATGATTTGGGTATTATTACAAATGGTAATGCACAGTTCTTTGTGATCATATATGCATATTATTTACCAGTTATTTACATAGATTGCAGCCTTAATTCAATAATGCACATGGCAATGTTTAACTCTTTATGATCATTATTAATTAAACTTTGTACGTCTCAAGCTTCATTTTTTGTTTCTTTTCTCTATCCACTCATACCACAACTCCCACACATTATAATATTCTGTGTTCTCTCTTTCGTTAAGTTCTAATGTTAGTTTATTCATTTCGGCACACTCTAACTTTTCCTGATTACTTGTTCTTCGGGTGGTAGTTTTTTCTCCTTCCAATACTGAGCGTAGGTTATTCTTGTCGCTGTCATTATGTGTATAATTAAATACTTCTTCTTTTTTTCGTATTCTGTTTTCAGGATTCCCAGGAGAAAGATTTTCGGTTCAAATTCAATATTATCTTTTATTATTTCTTTAATCCATTTCCAAATCATTTTCCAGAATTTTTTCGCTTCGGGGCAGTTCCACCAGCAATGGTAGAAAGTGCCTTGGTGATGGCCACATTTCCAACAATTGGGACTCATATTGGGATATATTTTAGCTATCCTGGCCAGGGCTAGATGCCACCTGTACAGCATCTTATATTGATTTTCCTTATAAGTCACCGTCCTTGTCATTTTAAGATTGCTATTCCAAATTGTATCCCATTTGTTTAAATTTATACTTTGTCCAATGTTTTTGGCCCATGCTATCATCTGCTCTTTAACCACCTTTTCCATCATATCGTATTCCAACAAGTAATTATATAATTTAGCTAATATTTTGTTGTCTATTCCCATCCATATCTTATCAAATCCATTGATACCTATCTCAATGCCAAACTCCTCCTTGTCCTTTATATAATGGGACTTTATTTGTGCATACGGCCACCAATCAATGTGGATGCCCTGTTCTTCCAATTCTTCGTTTGTTTTAAGGTTCCCTCCCCCATCTAATATCTCTTTATATTTGACCATTTTCTCCATTTCCAATAAATTAGGATTAGCCTCTGGTCTACTATTTCTAAATTTCTTTCATTTTGCTCAATTTTAGATTCCATCTTATTTATCTTCTGTTCATTAATTTGTATTGACTCTTGTATGTCATTCACTTTTTGGTCAATAACTTTAATATCTGTTTTCAACTCGATATGATTACTGGACATATTCTCTTGCATCATGATCATAGTATCCTGAATCGCTGTAAGTGTTGCTTGCATCGCTTGCATAGTAGGAATCATAGCTGATTTTTCTGTTTTCGACAATCCTTCAGTCGACTTCTGCATTGCGGGTGATGTCATCATTATTGTGGTATTGGAGGCTGTCTTCTTCCCCATTTTGAGCACAGTGGATGAGAGGCTTGTCATCTCCTTCAACAACTTTTTCTGGTCTCTCACGATCTTTTTGATATTTCTCCAAATTATCATCCACTAATTGTCCTTCTTTTATTTAATATTATCTTCTGTGTTACTGGCGGTATTGAGTCCCTCCTAAATCTAATATTTAATTTGATATACTACTAATTCAATTTATTCTATCTATTTCCTTCAGGAAAGCTTGAATCTATTTTCAGAAATTGTGTCATTTTTTATCCAAATATCATATTGTCGTTGATTATTTTATGCATATTCTGTTCTGTTATCTATTATTCAGGTCTAATCTATTGTCAAATTAATTACCACAGTTTATAGAATCTGACTATTATGGATAACCCACAATCTATAAATACAAATAATTAATCAACTAGAATTAATCAACTATTTGTCATTCAATCTATATAAATCTATAAAGTTATTCTAATATATGATTTTATACAATGAGTATATATAAATGAATAAGAAGTTAATTAATTAATTAATACTCTAATATTACTTAATATCACAGTTGATTATTAATGGTAATAAATGATCTAATTAGCAAGAAAGAATTAATAAAAAAAAAAGAGAGAGATTGCTATATATAACCAATCCTATATATGTCTATACAAATAAATTACTCTAATATATGTAATTATAAATATATAAATATGCAGGTATATATAACAAATTGATTAGAAATCCTTCATAAATTAATTAATTGCACTCAATGTCTTTGCAAATCACAAGGGGCAAGTGTGCAGCAGTATTCAAATAGAATTAAATTTCACAATAATACTTTACTTCCTGTCTAGTTCGGAGACTTCTTTCCCTGGAGTCAGTTTGTAACAGTCTTTAAAGATCGAATTTTAAAACTGTCAGAATGTTTCAGAGATTATCTTTCCTTGATGCTTGGTGCTCCTCCCTCCCTCTCTGTACACTCAAGGATCTTGTTGCTGTCCCAAGCAATGGCCGCACTTCCGGTCTCCCACTTCTTTATCAATCCGATCTTCAGGGTGACCTCCAAAGACGCCTCGATTCCCCGATAATTGTATTTATATTACCTCCCGTTCTCTAATGATGCCGCTGTTCTGCTTCACCGCTTTCTTTTCCACTTATTTCTCATCGGCTTGCCTGCCACCCCACGCCAATATGATCTATGCCTTCACTTGCAGTCACTGCTTGCTTCTTTCTATGGATCCTTTTCGTCTGACCCAGCCAATCTAATTCTGCCATTTTCAGTGACAACGTGTTCAAAGGAGAGTAGGTATAAGCGCTTTTCTATCACCGACTTCACCGAAATGCCTTGCTTCCTGTCTTTGTTGGATATCGCAGCTTCGGGTCCGCCATTAAGAGGCAGACATGCCGCGTTGGTTTGACAGTGGGTGTGTGAGGTCTCTAACAATGCTTTGAGCAGGGGTGGATTCTATTTTTTTTTAACTACCGGTTCTGTGGCCGTGGCTTATTTTGTGGGCGTGGTTTGATGGTCATGTGGCAATTCTTTAGGATTTAGTAGAGGTACTGGTCTACCAGGCTTTTAACTGCTTGCAGAGTTGTACTGGTCTACTCATTTGTTTTTGGAGGCACTGGTCTACCCATTTATTTTTGCAGGCACCGGTCTACTCATTTGTTTTTGGAGGCACCGGTCTACCACCACACTGCCTTTTAACACTGATCAGCTGTAGGGTGGCCCTTTGAAGTCCCGCGGCAAGAGTTTAAACAGTTTTTTTCCTTCTAGCTGATCATCTGGGACTCAGGAGGCAGCAATAGATTGGGGATGGGGCCAAATAAAAGATAAGAATAACAGGAAGCGGGGAGGCGGCAGGGGGGCAGAACCGGTTCAGTGACATCATATCGTCACCGCTACTGGCTCAGCAGAACTGGGCCGAACCAGGAGGAACCCACTACTGGCTTTGAGCTCTAAACACTTAGTTCTTATAAGCAGTATCCTTATAAGCATATCAGGAAGTGAATTTCTTATAATCTTCTTAGGTGTCTTTCCTGGACCTTCTGTCTGAGGCACTGTTCCCACCAAATCAGTGGTGATGCAGTTTTAACAGATTAACAGAGTTGGAACAGACCTTATAGGTCATCTAGTCCAATCCTCCACTCAAGCAGGACACCATATACTATTTCTGACAAATGGCAGACCAATCTTTTCTTGAAAGTCTCAAGTGATGAAGCTTCCACAACTTCCGAAGGCAAGCTGTTCCATTGGTTGATTTTGTCACTATCAGAAAGTTCCTTCTCATTTCTAGATTGAATCTCTCCTAGGTCAGTTTCCATCCATTATTCCTTGTCTGGCCTTCAGGTGCTTTGGAAAACAGCTTGACCCCCTCCTCTCTGTGGCAGCCCCTCAAGTATTGGAACACTGCTATCATGTCTCCCCTGGTCCTTCTCTTCACTAGACTAGCCATGCCCAGTTTATTTATTTATTTATTTATTTATTTATTTATTTATTTATTTATTTATTTATTTATTTAATGCAATTTATATGACTCCATATTTCTGAGGACTCAGGGTGGCTCACAACAGTAAAAATGCATAGTTCCTCATTAAAAGCTATATAAAATTAAAGTTCCAATTTAAAACAATTTAAAATTCATTAAAAAAAAAACCCATCAGTCCAGGCTGCGGAACAACCAGGTCTTCAAATCACGGCGGAACGAGCGAAGGTCACGGGCCATTCGGAGCTCCAAAGGAAGTTGATTCCAGAGGGTGAGAGCCCCCACAGAGAAAGCTCTCCCCTTGGGGGTCACCAGCCGACACTGTCTGGCCGATGGCACCCTGACGAGGCCCTGTCTGTGGGAAAGCACCGGGCGAATGGGGACTGTCACTGGCTGCAGGGGATCCGACAAATATCCCAGGCCTAGGCCATGAAAGGCTTTGTAGGTGATAACCAGCACCTTGAACCTCGCCCGAAGGGCAACTGGTAACCAATGCAAGTTGTGCAGGGGGGGTGTAACATGGGAGTGTCGGGACACTCCCATCACAACCCGCGCGGCCGCATTCTGCACCAGCTGAAGCCTTCGAGTGGTTTTTCAAGGGCAGCCCTAGGTAGAGTGTTGCAGTAGTCAAGACGGGAGGTGACAAGTGCATGAGTAATGGTGCATAGGGCATCTTGGTCCAAGTAAGGGCGCAGCTGGCGCACAAGGCGAATCTGAGCAAATGGCCCCCTGGTCACAGTCATTACATGGTCTTCCAGAGACAACCATGAATCCAGGAGGACACCCAAGTTGCGAGCCCTATCCACTGGGGGTAACACCTCACCCCCAATGGTCAACGATGGAATATCTCGATCAGACCAAGATGCCGGTATCCACAGCCACTCGGTCTTGGCGGGGTTGAGTTGAAGCCTGTTCCTCCCCATCCAGGTCCGTACCGCTTCCAGGCAATGGGACATCACATCGCTGGTTTGGGGTGGATATAAAAAGCTGGGTATCATCAGCGTACTGATGATACTGCACCCCAAAACCACGGATGGTTTTCATGTAACTGTTCTTCATACGTTTTAGTTTCCAGTCCCCTAACCATCCTGGTTGCTCTCCTCTGCACTTTTTCTAGAGTCTCAACATCATTTTTATAGGGTGGTGACAAAAACTGGATGCAGTACTCTAGGTGTGGTCTTATTAGGACTTTATAGAGTGGTATTAGTGCCTCATTTGAACTTGATTGTATCCCTCTGTTAATGCAATTTAGGATTACATTGGTTTTTATAGCTGCTGCTGCACACTGCTGGATCGTATTTAGCTGATTGTCCACTAAGACTCCAAGAACCCTCTCACAATCACTGCTATTACGCCTGGTTTCCCCCAGTTTATATGTGTACTTTTGGTTTTTCTTACCTAAGTGTAAGACTTTACTTTTTTCTACATTGAATTTCATTTTGTTAGATAGAGCCCAGTGTTCAAGTCTGTCAAGATCCATCTGGATCTTGAGCCTATCTTCTAGAGTGTTAGCTATTCCTGCTAGCTTAATATCATCTGCAAATTTGGTGAGTTCCCCTTCTATTCCCTCATCTAAGTCGTTTATGAAGATATTGAAGAGTATTGGGCCTAAGACGGAACCTTGTGGCACCCCACTGCTTACTTCTCTCCATGTAGACTTAGACCCATTAAGGATTACTCATTGAGTATGGTTTGCAAATCCATCTGGTGGTGAAGCTATCTATCCCACTTTTTTCTAGCTTACGAAGAAGTAGATTGTGGTCTACTTTGTCGAATGCTTTGCCGAAGTCTAAGTATATTATGTCAACAGTATTTTGCTTTTCTACTAATTTAGTCACTATGTTGAAGAATGAAATAAGATTGGTTTGGCATGATCTGTTTTTAACAAACTCGTGCTGACTGCTAGTTATTACTTTACTCATTTCTAGGTGTTGGCAGATCTGTTTTTTTATTATCTTTTCCAGTTTCTTCCCAAGGATTGATGTTAGGCTGATTGATCTGTAGTTTCCTGGATCTGTTTCCCCACGCCTTTTTTTTTTTTTTTTTGAAGATGAGAACCACATCAGCTCTTTTCCAGTTCCCCGGTGTTCCAGGAGTTTTGAATGATGTGGTGTAATGGTTCTGAGATGACATCTGTCAGCTCCTTTAGAACTCTGGGATGTAATCCATCAGGTCCTGGTGATTCGTATTCATCAAGATCAGACAGGTGTTCTCTTACTTTTTTTTTTTTTTTTGCTTATTTTAACTTTTATTTCCAGTCTGTTTTTATAGTTATGTTTCTGGTAGGTTGGGTTATAGATTCTTTTTGCGTGAAGACCGATGCAAAGAATGAGTTAAGCAGCTCTACTTTCTCTCCTGTTACTTCCTTGCCGACTTCTTTCTTTAGTGGACTGACTGTTTCCTTGATTTTTTTCTTGTTATTTATGTGTTGGAAGAAACTTTTTTTGTTATCTTTGACTTTTGTTGCAAGTCTTTGTTCATTCTGAGCCTTTGCTTTCCTGACTTCATCTTTGCAGATTCTGGCTGTCTGCTGATATCCTGCCTTAGTTATGTGTCCCTCTTTCCATTTTTTGTACTTCTCCTTTTTGTCTTTTAATTTGTCAGAGAGATCTTTGTGTAGCCATGCTGGTTTCTTCTTGGATTTCTTGTTTTTCTTTCTCAGCGGTATTGCGCTGGTCTGGGCTTTTATGATTGCATTTTTCAGAGTTTCCCAAGATTCTTGAGTTGTTTTCCCCTTTAGGATTTTCATCCAGGGAATCTTTCCCAAGTTTTCTCTGAGTTTATTAAAATCAGCTCTTTTAAAATCTAAGACTCTGGTATCATTTTGTTTTACTGCTTGTGTTTGTGTTATGTTGAATTCTAGTATGACATAGTCGCTCTCACCCAAGGCTCCTGCAGTTTCAACTCCCTCTATCACTTCTTCTCTGTTTGTAAGTATTAAGTCCAGTATGGCTGTCCCTCTAGTTCCCTCCTCTACCTTTTGGACAACAAAGTTGTCAGCTAGGTTGGTTAGGAACCTATTTGATTTTTCACTTGGTGCAGAATTAGTTTTCCAATTGTTATCAGGGTAATTGAAGTCTCTCATTACTATTGTAGTGTGTTTCCTACATATGTTTGTTAGTTGGTTGTCAAAAAGGATATATATATGTATATGTATATGTATATGTATATGTGTATACATATAGGAAATGCAAATGCTGGTTTGCATGCTTCACTAAAGATAATGTATGAAGAGACCAAGTCAGATTGTTAGTTATCTGCACTCCCAGATAGTTAATACTATTGACCACCTCCACAGCTGTAGCCATGGTACAAAGTGGAGTACGACTATGCACTTTTTAAAATCTCCTTTGTTTTTTTAATATTCAAAATCAGGTTATTTTTATTGCACCAATCCACCAAGGCTTTCACTTCCTCCTCCTCCTTAAGACCAAATGCGTTTTCTTTTCCCTGTATGATTGTCTAGCATTGAATCCTGGGGAACAATTAAACTAAATCCTTGTTGGAAAAATAAATACTCCTGGGGCAGCAAAGAGATGTTAAATACACCTTCCTCTTTGGTGAAAATTTCTTCATCTGAAAAAATTTAAAAACATCAGGTATGACCAAAGAAATGTTAAGGGCTAAATTTGCATCCAGAAGCCAAAAATATACATGAAGGTAAACTGTAAGCCACCAGTACAGCTAAATATTTAGTAAGTAACAAAGTTGCTTGCTTCTTCAGGAAGCTGGCATGAATATCACTTGTCTAAATGCATGTCATGTTATTTGTCATGTTATTTGCACTCTTCTCCCTTGTATGCCATACGGATGTGCATATACATTCATACAACATGTTTAGATCAATATATATATATATATTTATTTCTTAGTTTGATTTATATGCTGCCCTTCTCCGGAGACTCAGGGAGGCTTACAATGCTTTTAAACAATAGCCTTCATATTTTTTGTATATACCTGCTTAGTAGGGCTTTTTGCTCCCCCCCCCCTCCGCAATATAGAGAGCAAAGGAACAACACAAGATCAAAAAAGGATTCAACCATAATACTCATTTTTTTTTCTGTGGCAATTAATTTTGTGGCAGCCTTTCTGGTAAGAAGACTTTGAATATTTAACAGAAGAAATGCAGAATAGTCTCACATTTTACACACACAAACACATACACACACTCACTCAAATGCACATTCTGTTGTAACCAATCTTTAATATATATAACTACTCCTCTCTCTTTTTGTGGTTCAAGAGCTGAATAGAGTTTTCCTAATTTAGGGGCTTCCAATAGGTGTCTTTGTTGTCGTTTGATGTGGGTTTCTTTTAGGCATGTAATATTTGTGTTATGCTTTTGTAATTTAGCTAGAATTTGTCTCCTTTTGGCTGGAGAATTTAAATCATTGATGTTGATTGAAATTAATTTAATTTCTTCGTCCATTTACCTTCTACTGATGACCCTAGTTTCTTTTCCTTAATATCGGTTCTGTTTGTGTCCTTGACCTTGTCCCTATTCTTTCCTTTTGCTCTTTTTCAGTCTTCTCCTGTAATTCCATTTCCAATTCTTTTTCTTCTTCCTGACTCTTATCCTCTATCTCCTCCCCACTCTCCCTTTCTTCATCTATTGCTATACACTGTTTGTAAAACTCCCGGGTGTTGCCTATTGTATCTAATCTAATTTTTTTGTCTTGCCAGGTCACTAGCAAGCCTCTGGGATAAGCCGCCAAAACATGATTTTATATTTGATAAGTTGGGAGGAGAGAAAGTGGTAACTCCATCTTTGCTCCCTTACCCCGTGGGTATTTGTTTAAGAGTCAGAATCTCTTTCCCCTAATATGTCAATGTTGTATCTCACATTCTCCTGTAAATTTTGTCTCTAATTGTTCATTTAGTAAATTGTATATCCCATGGCAATTTATTCAGCCATGCATAATTAGTATGCACCCTATACAGCTCATCAATACCATGTTGCAACTCACTCTTATTCATCTTCGGACTACCAGCCAACAACTCTATCATAAGTCTCAGGTGGTCTTCTTTATTTTCCTTTATATTCTGAAATCATAAGTAAAACACGGAGTTGTCCATTTCCAGAAACATTATTGCCTCCTCAAGTTCTCAATTCGTTGCTATCAGTTTCTTTTCTGTCTCATCCAGTTTTTTTCTGTCTGTTCTGTTCTTTCCTCCACTATTTTTATCCTCTATTCATTCTTAACAATTGTCTCTTGTATTTCTCCTATTCTATCATCTAATTTTCTTATGTCACCTTTAACTTCATCCATGTTGTTTTTCAATTCCTCATGATTCTTTCCAATCAATTCTTGAATCTTCAGAAGTACCTCCTGAATCATATTCAGAGTTGTCTGCATGCTTTGTAGATTTGTTGATGTCCCTGCTTTCTCACCTCCCAACATATCTCCTATCAGTTTTTGTCCTGCTGGAGAGGCAGTCATTTGTGTAACTTTCTTTGCAGTTTTGGTTACTGTTGCTATATTTGACATATCTAATTTCCCAAAAAGTTTCTTCCACAAAACCATACAAAAATCTATTTCCTTCCTACTCCTGAGGTTTATCTTTTCTATCTACTTTTAGGTATTACATACTCCCTCAATTACAGTTCTTTTAGAATTCATTAATTAGAATAATTAAATAATTAAATAATTAGATAGCATAATTAATTAATAGTATAATTAATAATAAAAAGAATAATTAATAATTAATTCTATCTTCCAACCTTATCAATATCAATTTTCACTCTAAATTCAATTAACAATACCTAAGTAAACAAGAGTATATTACTTCAAAATAAAGAAAGGATATATAAGCAGAAAGACAAGGCAAAACAGTAGTAATAATTACTCCAAATATAAATTGTTTACCCCTATTTGCAGCTAAATTTATCTATTTATTTACACTATCTTGTAGTATATCACTATTTTCAAGAATCAGTTGAATAACAAATAATGACAATAATAAAAATGGAAAAAGCCTAGACATATACCATATTACTTACCTCTAATTAAACAATATACACAATATACACCTCTGGCTTCTAATCTCCCCAGCCTAAGTTTTTTTAATGATTCTAAACAAGTCTTTCATTCTCCTACTTCCTTGCACTGTCCAATCCTCTTCCATTCACTACTTTCTAACTTCTTCATCCAACATGTCTGCTCCTCTTAATATGCACTGTTACTGTTGCTGTTACTCTAATCCGCACTCCATCTTCGTTACACCTTCTTTCACTTTCAAATCCCACTAAATTAGTGCCAATCTTTACCGGAATTCAAGTTCCTTCCTTTCTCTTCCTTTCAGCTTCTCCATTTCTCTCTTCCACCTCTTTCATGCTGTTCCGCTCCACTTCCTGATGCACCACTTTTCCTCCTTTTAGAGACTCTCTTGTCTCACCTTTAAAGTTCCACCAATTTAGGAAGTAGCCCAGTAACTCACCTTGTCCCATCTCTATTCACTGATGTTTCTAGCTGTTTTTCCACTTCTTGCTTCCTTCTCTATTCAAGTGAGCCATCACGCCTTCAGATCCGACCATTACAGCCAGTCTCTTCCACACTGAAATTTTACCCCGAGAATTTCCCCTCTATAGAACTAACCTCTCCAGGGTCAGCTCTCGTCGTTACCAGCTTCCAAGTGCGGAAATTTGATCCGAGAAGACGGAGCTCCGTTTCTTGGATCGCAACACCATGACATCACCCCGCTCAAATGCATATTCTAATGGCATGGACAGATGAATGAAATTTGATTATTGTTTTGGTTTTTTTAGTACATTTTTAAAACTAAATCCAGTTCTTATGTACATTTATGTTTCCACTCACAGAATAGAATTTTATGCAATTTCAGAGTTGCAATTAATTGTACAAACACATTATAATTTATTTATTTCATTTATATTATATTTAAACTGAAGAAAGAAAGAAAGAAAGAAAGAAAGAAAGAAAGAAAGAAAGAAAAAAAGAAAGAAAGAAAGAAAGAAAGAAAGAAAGATGCTATTGACAAATTTGCATAAAGGTAAGTATTGAAGGAAAAATGCACTTCAGTTGGCATACTTTTTTTTAAAAAAAAGAAAGTTCTTTAGTTTTGTAACAAATGTTTACAAAGTCGATCTATTTTCCTAGCTTCAGTTTCAAATCAACATCTAAACAAAATGGCAGTGTCAGATATATTACTGCTAACATTTTTATATCAAACTGTCTGTCACAAGAGGGGCAACTCATGGTTGACTTGTTCTGATATTATTACCATATTATTGTCAGAAAGATGGGCTCCTATAAATTAATCTATTGATCAGCCACACAATTATGAACATTTAAATCCTCAAATATTTGGAAAATTGTTTTGTAACTGAGAGAAAAGTACATGAAATGGGAATCTGCAGACATAGGAAATTCATTATTTCTTCTCTTCATCTTTAAATTAAATGAATCAGGATCCATCATTTTACAAATTCTATTGATCAAAAAGATTTTGTTCCATATATTTAGCTGTTTAATATTATTTCAATCACATTTAAAAATACATTCCTTTCTAAGATATATCTAAACCACGTTGTAGAAATTAAGAGATAGCAGTAATGACAGCACAACTTGGGGAGGGCATAGTTTGGCAGCTCACATCATTTCAGGCAAAGTGAGCAAAAACACACAATGCTTTATTGTACCACTTTATTGCGGTACAATAAAAAACAGTTTATGACATTCTACAATTAAAAACATCCATCAGTATTTATATTAACAGATTAACAGAAAGCAGTTGATGATATACACAATGCAGCTCCCTACTAATTTACCATAAAGTCCTTTCTCTCTCCATAATTTAACCATTATTCCAAGACCACAGTTGTATTGATATAGGAATATATTTATTTTTAAATGACAGCATTTCGGATGTTAGCAAAGGGAGTTTGAGTTATCAAGTCTTCACAGAATGTCTTTTGAATTCTGCTTCTTTTACAGTTTGAATGTTTTTATACTGGAGTGTATTCTGGAAAGGATTCTAATGAATACAAGTTGCACAGACCTAGAGGTAACATTTCCTGTTTTAAGACTAGTAAGTAAGCCTGAATTTGTAAATCTTAGAATTGTTGTAAAGAAAGAAGGAAGTGATTTGTCATAGCACAGGTAACCATAATGGTAATTTCATATTCACCAACTGAACTTTGAATAAGGAACTGGGTTGATAATTATGTATTGTAAAACTAAGGAAGCAAGATCAAATATTTGGAAGACTTTCCTTCACTGAAGTAATGATGTAAAGATATTGGATTTAAACCCTAATTTACATACTCATGAATTAATGAGGAATAGGAAACAATATTAGGATTCAAATGAAAAGTACTGTGTTAGGCACAGTCATAAGCATTAGCCTGATGGTACATAGGTAAAATATTATCTAGAAATGATGACATTCTTATCCTAGTTCTATTACAAAAAGTAGTGTCAATATACTGAATCAGCTCTTGTTTAGCTTGTAACTCTGTATTTTTCCAGATATATCCTGTATTATAATATAAAACATGGATAATCAATCAACAATCTCTGATTTTCTGCTCTTTGGCTTCTCAGAAATACGAGAAATACAGATATTATACTTCTTAGCTTTCTTGGTATTGTATTTAGCAATTCTGATAGGGAACCTCATCATCATCTTTGCAATCATTTTCAACCATCAGCTGCATACTCCCATGTACCTCTTCCTGTTGAGCTTGGCTATACAAGACCTTATGAGTGCTTCAGTCATTGTCCCTAAATCCATGGCCAATATTCTAATGAATACAAGACATATTTCCTATCTGGGATGTGTTTGTCAAGTTTTCTTTTTTGTTCTTTCTATGGGATCTGATTTTTGGATACTCCCAGTCATGGCATATGATCGCTATGTTGCTATTTGCAATCCATTGCAATATGAAAGAATAATGAACAAACAAGTCTGCATTTACATGATTCTTGCTGTATGGGTTAGTGGTCTTCTAAGTGCATTGTTACATACCTCTTTTACCTTTGCAGCCCCTTTGTGTTCCAACATAATCAAACAATTCTTCTGTGAAATCCCACAGCTACTTAAACTCACCTGTAATGGTTTAAACCAAAATGAAATCAGACTAATTATAGTCATTTGTGTAATAGGCATAGGTTGTTTTTTCTTCATCATTATAACTTATGTGTCAATTTTCAGTGCTGTTCTGAAAATTCGTTCTTTGGAAGGAAGAAAAAAAGCTGTCTCTACTTGCTTACCTCATATTATTGTTGTTTCAATTTTCCTATTTTGTATATTTGTTGCTCATCTGAGGCCTCCCTCTGGTTCACCAGATTTAATCACAACTCTATTATATTCCATTGCTCCACCTCTTTTGAATCCTATCATTTATAGTTTAAGAAATAAGGACATCAAGGTTGCCTTGTCAAAGCTATTAAATATGTCAGAATTATCCAAGAAAATATCAATTTGAGTTTTCATACTTTAGTATAAAATATAAGTTCTAATCATGGGATCACTGATAAAACTGGACTATATTTTTCATTAGTGGGATAATTTAAATGTAAATTGATATTTGAGGGAATGTAGAAGAAAGGACGGGAGGGAAAAACTAATTGTGCAAGTAGTTAATCTGATTAATCTCTGTTAATTTTATTGGAATGTTAATAAAATTATTTTGAAACTGTTACAAGTAACATGTATCACACTACAATCATGGAGACAATGGGTCAAGAAAGAAAGTATTAATGCAAAGTGGAACCCAGGAAAAAATAATTTCCCATTTTAAAAAATAAATCATTTGGATTAAAAAAAAAATCCAATCCTACATATTTATACTTGAAATGATGTCTCAGAAAGATTATTATTATTTTTAAAGAACTACCAGTTTTGCATTATCATTATCACTCTTAAGAAAATGTGACATTTGAAGACTAGATATATAAAGTGTTGAAATAAACCATCCCAAAGCACAGCTTAGTGGTTTTAATTTCCTAAAATTCAAATGTAACATTTTACCCACAGGTTTGGGAGTGGGTAGGTGATTGGGTAAGAAAACTGACTAAGCATCTTCCATGAATGCAAGCAATGAACAAACAAACAAACAAAACACACATTCTTTAATAAGCTCAGATTCTGTGGCTTAAATCTATTTACAAATTGAATCTTTCTAAGACTGCAGGAATTGCAAATGGATCCTATTTGCCTTGTTTGTCAACACTTTGACCCTAAAGACTATGACAGCAGCAGGGACATAATAGTTGATAAATCTAATTTGTTGGTAAATCTAGTTTGGTTTTCTTTTTCTACATAAGATAACATTTTTCTTGCTGTTTCCAAGTATTAGAGGATTGGAAAACAATTTCTTCATTACTATAAGTCTTCTTTTGCTCAGTCTTTATGGCACACAAATTTGTGCCTCTAGTTATATAAAATGGTGGACACAATCCAGACCATTAGAGTCCTGCATAATTTTTTTGAAGAGATCTCTTTCCCAGTTACTATGGACTTTTAGTGAAATCACTGATATCGCTAGAGTATAAAAAGGTCTTGCAAGAGTTCAAGCAAGGTATTCTAGATGTAGTTTTCCCAAAGGACAAGAAAATACTCTCTTGTCATGGTAACTATTGGAATAGCCCTTTATTTATATCTAAATATTTATGTAGTATATTCTGTGTCCTTCACAGAAAAGCTTTTACTCTAACCAGACTTGGCACTTTACCATCAAGGGTTCTGGATGGGAACAACATTTATTTTCAGAATCAATTCTGTCCTTCTGTAGAGGATGCTGAATTAACATTTGAGTTCTGCTGAGTTTCATTGTAACATAGATAACACACTGAATTAACAGTACTCCTCCTCATTAATCACTCCAACTGCGTTCTGGAAGAAAACACACACTTTGTATTATCTGACACATCTTCAGAACTCTCAAGAATGGTGGCAAAATAGGGCTCAATCAAGCCACATAAAAGAAACTTGGGTTATAATCAAGATTTATTTTATCCCATATTAGAAGGCATAAGCTACCTTCTTCTTTTTAAATGTTTTAGTTTACATTAATTGACAGATCTCTTTGCCATCTCTCTCTCTCTCCCTCCCTCCCTCCCTCCCTCCCTCCCTCCCTCCCTTCCCCCTTCTCTCTCACCCACATACAATCTTATCACCATTATGACTTTTGAGTGGATTTTTTCTTACTTCCTTCTTCTTCAGGTCATTCTTTTAATCCAAATCACCATGGACCAGAATCAGATACTTTTACCTATGGAAAACATGAGGTTTGGGCACACAAATCAGTGGAATGCCAAAATAATACATGGAATTAATAAATAAAAATAATGGTGTTTCTTTGGTTTGATAGTGACTGGACTGAAGAAATATAACTAATATATCCTAGTCCTATAGTGATATTCAGTGGCATGGTATGCAATTTATTGCACAGCCACTTAGCACTATGGTATTCACCTGAAGATGAACCTCTCTTATAACATCTGTTAAATTTGTACATTGGCAGACAGCCATGAACACTTGCAAGGTGACCATGCTGCAACTATAGTCAAAGCTGAGAAAATTCAGTGTCAATTATACTGAATAAAATCAAATCAAGAAAGCTGATTTACTCTAATTTCAGAACAGTGTTTGAAGTCATAATTGTTTAAGCTCCTTTACAAATAATATAAATAATAGCAGAAACATCCTGAAATTCCTGAAGACTTTCATGAAGCTATGGCAAACTAAGTTGATGGCCTGTGGAGAAGAAGGAGGCTTCATTTTGGCTGCTCAAGAACAAGCCTTGCAATCTAATTTCATGAAAGCAAAAAAAAAAAAAAAAAGGAGCCCTCCCGAGCTCCATTTTCACCAGCAAACGGTTGCCGGAAGCTGTCACAGCTGAAAATTGAAAACTGTGTGTTTTTGCTGGCAGAGGCACCACAGACCAATCCTTTGCTGTTCCCAGTGCAGCCCCACGGGCCAGATCTAAGCACCCTGTGGGCCCCATCTGGCCCGTAGGCCTTGAGTTTGACACCCCTGTCTTAGAGATATCTAAGTAGATAACTAGCAACATTTCATAGCAGTAAAACAAGCATTTCTCTGATCTGCTATAGGTCACATAGGCAGGAAAAAACAAACTAAAATGAGTCAGGTCTGTTATCTTTCAACCCCACTTGTTATCACAGTCAGTCATGGGAGAATTGGGTTATCCTTTAACTTTGAAGAGAGCTTATAATATGATTTCTGGTGCCTGTTTTTCTCAAAAGTAATGTGAAGGTCATACAAAATATTAAAATAATTGAGAAGTACAAAATGCCCAAACCCTGGTTCACCAGCATGACTTGAATATTTCTTTATCATTCTCTTGTAAGTATACACAGGAATGTATATATGAAATTGTACAAGCAAACAACTGTTTAGTTGAGGCCATATGTTCAAAGATAGACTCAATAAACATAACAAACTATTACAGATCTTCATTATAGAATCAAAAATACAATTAAAGAATTTTGCCCCTGGTTTGCCCAGATTGAATTCTGAAATGAAGTGCTTTGGGAGAAGCCAATTAAGCTCTTGTGGGATCACAAGAGATCACTAGAAATCATAGGGTATTTATTAAAAACTCCTGCCAGTTTGATGAAAATCATTTCATCATTTGAAAGATTTCAGCAACATCTGGTATGACTGGGTGAAGGTGCAATGTTGGGAGCCAAAAGGGTTAAGATTAGGACTTGAATTGGATGGATTGAGTTAATAATTAGTTAAGATATTTCTCATTTCCTTAGATAAAATGGTTTGAATGTCAGTTATTTAAATGTATATTGAGAAATATTTTTTATAGCACTCTGTTCTGTTTATCTTCTATTGCAAAAAGAGAGAATATGAAATGTTCAATAATATTTCAAAGGAAAATGTATACATGAAATTGTATACATGCAACCATACAACTGCTTATTTGAGGCCAAATGTTCAGAGATAGCATTTTAAACTCATTTTAAATTGTCATAACTTAACACCCAACTGTTGAGTTGCTGGTGCTAATTAAACCTAAGAATTGTAGATAACATAATACTGTATTAGAAAGAAGACATTAAATAAAACTGCTGTGATGAAGATAAACAATTCAAAATATGATTCTATTGTTCTATCAAAATAGGTTTTCCAAATACATTTCCCATGTATGTATATTTTTATCTTCAGAACAGAAAGTTTCTTTTTTTAAAAAAATAAATGAAATTAGAAGGCTTTTCAATTTGGTTTCACAAAACAGTTATTCCTCAAGTTTATTTACATTTTTTACACTATTCTGTTACAATTTAATAATATCTCTTATTTATGATCAGAAGACTCAAATAGGAAATTCCAGATATAATTTTAAATTTTGGAAATCAAAGTTGTTCTTATGTCAAAATTTTATATAAACAAACAGAATAAATTGATACAGTTAAATAAAACATTGTTTTCATGATAAGTATTCTGTTATTTTGGGACACATTCATAATCAAAATGTAATTTGTAACATTAGGGAGTGATATGTAAACTTGCAAATTTCTGAAAAGCTTATCATATAAATATTTGATTGACTATTTTCATGGCAGTCCTAGGGGGCTCAGATTGCCTTACTCTCAAAAGATGATGGTGGGCTTCTAATCATTTATTTTTAATTCACTATCGCATCAAAACATATTTTAAAAATAATTTCCTAACTGCTTGTCATTGCTGTATAAACTTGGAATAAATATTTAATTTCAAATTAATTATTCTTTATCTGCTTAGAATTAGGTTGTGCAAACTAAGCTACAACAAATTCCTGTGATCTGAGACTCTCCCTATGGACAAGAGACAGTTGAACTTACAGCTCATATCTTGCTATATTGTACCCCCTATAAGAACTCAATGATCCACTTTCTAATTCCTTACCTTGTAAAACATCCAGGAAATTCTTTTTCCTGTACAGTTTTCTTTTCCTCTCTACGGTTCTTATCAGAACAGTATGATTCAGTCTCCTTCAATGTAACTAATATTTTTTATACTGCCTGTAAAATTAAACAGGATTTGCTCTTTCATTGAGGAATCTACTACCAATTGTAATATTAGCCATGGTGGAACAGTGGTTAGAATGCAGTACTGCAGGCTACTTCTGCTGACTGCCGGCTACCTGCAGTTGGCAGTCAAGTGTCACTGGCTCAAGGTTGATTCAGTCTTCCATCCTTCTGAAGTCAGTAAAATGATTAGATTGTTGGGGAACAATATGCTGACTGTAAATGGCTTAGAAAGGGCTGTAAAGGCCTATGAAGCAGTATATAAGTCCAAGTGATAGTGCTATTGCTATTTTATCTTGCTATGCTTTTATTTGATTTTTAATGTGTTTTTGTTTAAAACTCTGGTCAGTGACCATAATAAAAATATTCACATGAAATATTGATTTTATTTCTGTCACGCCTAGCCTCTTTAGTGAAACTTACTCATATTTTCATATTTTATTTTTACAAGGATATGTATGTATGTATGTATGTATGTATACGTATATGTATGTGTATATGTATCATACGTTGTATGTATGTATGTACCCTGTTTCCCCAAAAATAAAACATCCCCTGATCATAAGCCCAATCAGGCTTTTGAGTGCATGCACTAAAATAAGCCTCTCCCTGAAAATATTTAAATGCAGAGCTGGAAATCAGGTAAGATCGCAAAAGGAGCCCCATCTTACTCCACACACCCCAAAATAATAAGATCTCCCCAAAAATAAGGCCAAGCGCTTATTTCGAGATTCAGAAAAATATAAGATAGGGTCTTATTTTTGGGGAAACCCAGTATGTATGTATGTATGTATGTATGTATGTATGTATGTATGTATGTATTTACAAGTATTCATAGTGATTTGTGCCTGTCCTTTTTTTAAAAAAAGTTTACATTTATTTCAATTATTAATTTTTTTGAGTTAACAAAATTAACAGCATCAGTATGATTGATTATGTGTCATCAAGTTGTGTAAACTTTTAGAAACCATCTAGAAATATTTTCTCTAGATGCAGCAACACATTTCCTTCAAAATTGATGTTTGTTTGAGGGGAGAGAATAGAAAGGAGAAAGATAATTTACAGAATCACAGTTTAAACACATGGTGTTACAAAGGTTAGATTTTATTTTGCTAATCCCAAATATGTAATAACAACTAGAAGCATTATACTTGAATAGGAATAGCAACACCTGTGTTTTTAATATGCATATTTTCTTGCAGTGTGTTGAAGGAATGTTCAGAAACAAACTTTAATCATCTTTATTTTCTAGATGATGCCCTTGGACATATGATTCTATCTCAGAGAGAATATTGTGACATGAGCATATACTCTGGCAAGAAATGTGGCAGCAAGACTAGTTAAGGCAATTCAGCTAATTATATTATATCTAAGAGATTGAAGTATCACGTAAAGGTGATGTATTTATCTGAATGCTGATTCTTTGTACTTATCACATATGCATTTTAATATTGTATTTCCCTTTATCTATCTTATCCTGAAATTAGATCCTGCCTTTTATTTTCATCTCATTTTAATTGAATATGATTGTAACACTCATAACAAAATCAAAATGGCTATTCCAAATTCATACACTGAAATTTGCCCAGAGAATTGGATATAAAGTTCTTAAAATTATGGAGATCAGAGCAGTAATTTGATAACTGTACTTATACTTTTGAAACAGTACTTTTTAAATATCTATTTAGGGACTTTATTTTCATGCTCATAAATCGATAGGCATGAGAAGCAAAATTAGAATTAGTATCAATGGTATTATCTCTAATTAGTTGTCACTGGTTTGAATTTTGAAATAGCACTGAACATATTCAATTGCAGACTAAGACTCTCATCAGAAGTTCTGATGACAAACATATTACCAAGATATTGGCCAACAAATGGCCTCTTATTTCTAGCATTGCACTTATGAACAGACATGAGAAAGGCTGCATTCAAAATGATTGTATTTCTTTTCTTTCCAGAGACATCACTTAGGATATTATAAAACATGGATAATCAATCAAATGTCTCTGATTTTCTGCTCTTTGAGTTCTCAAAAATACACGAATTACAAATGTTACATTTCTTTGCTTTCCTGGTATTGTATTTGGCAATTCTAACAGGAAACCTCCTCATCATATCTGCAATAATTTTGAACCATCATTTGCATACTCCCATGTATCTCTTTTTGTTGAATTTAGCCATACAAGACCTTGGTACCACTTCAGTCATTGTTCCTAAATCCATGGCAAATATGCTGATGAACACAAGACACATTTCTTATATTGGATGTGTTTCTCAAGTCTTCCTTCTGGTCTTTTTTCTGGGATCTGATATTTGGATCCTTACAGTCATGGCCTATGATCGTTACGTTGCCATTTGCAATCCATTACATTATCAAACAATAATGAACAAACAAGCCTGCATTTACATGATTCTTGCTGTATGGGGCAGCAGCCTTCTTAATGGATCATTGCATACTTGCTTTACATTTGGAACATCTTTTTGTTCCAATAACATCAATCAATTTTTCTGTGACATCCCACAGTTACTTAAACTCACCTGTTCAGGCTTAAACCAAAATGAAATCAGACTAATAGTGTTTGTTTGTGCTTTAGGATTTGTTTGTTTTTTCTTTATTATTTATACTTATGTGTCCATTTTCACTGCTGTGCTGAAAATTCGCTCCTTGGAAGGAAGGAAAAAAGCAGTTTCTACTTGCTTACCCCATCTTATTGTGGTTTCCATGTTCCTATTATCTGCATTCATTGCTCATCTGGAGCCTCCTTCCAGTAATGCAAATTTAGCATCAACTGTGATGTATTCCCTTATTCCACCTCTTTTGAATCCCATTATCTATAGTATGAGAAACAGCAGTATCAATCTTGCCCTTTCAAAATTATTAAATAAGAGAAACTCTTAGGGAGGGGGAACTGTTCTGTTTTGTTTCATTTTGTAAGTATTTATTTCAGTTTGTGATTGTATCTATGGCTCCATTAGCTCTGTAGAATTGTAAGTAAAACTTGAGTCTGTTTCTGTATGCCCAATGAACCTAAATGTCAATTTACAAGATCTTGCAGATTTTATGCAAGGGTGAAATGCTCCCAGTTCGGACCGGATCGCCTGATCCGGTAGCGATGGCGGCAGGTGGTTCAGAGAACCGGTAGCAAAAATCCCTGCGCCCCCCTCCCCATGCCCAGCTGAACCGCACAATCATCAGAGGCTTTTTTTCTTAACTTTTAAAAGCATTTTTTCTACAACCTCTTCCAATGAAAAAATGCTTTTAAAAGTAAAAACAAAAGCCTCTGATGATCACGTGGCTTAACTGGGATCATCAGAGGCTTTTCAAAGCATTGTTTTCTGCAACCTCTTGGCTGAAGAGGTGGTAAAAAAAATGCTTTGAAAAGTCTCTGACGATCCCAGCTGAGTTGCCTGATCGGCAGAGGGTATTTTTTAAAAATTATCTTATCTGGCAACTCAGCTGGGATCGTCAGAGAGGCTTTTTAAAAAATACCTTTCTGTCGATCAGGCAACTCAGCTGGAATTGTCAGAGAGGTATTTTTTTTTGAAAAGTCTCTGACGATCCCAGCTGAGTTGCCTGATCGGCAGAGGTTTTTCAAAGCATTAGAAAAAATGCTTTGAAAAGTTAAAAAAAAAAAGTTGGTCACGCCCACCCAGTCACATTACCCACCACCATCAAGCCATGCCCACAGAACCGGTAGTAACAAATTTTACATTTCACCCCTGATTTTATGGCTTTCCTTTTGATATCTACTAAGTGAATGAAGCCACACAGAGCTGAAAAGTATATCAGTCGATTCCTATTCAGCTTGTTGGATTTCTCACATAGAGAAATATTTCTATCATTTCATCTAAGCTAGACAGAGAGAAGCTATTGAACTAACATGTTCATGATTCAACATTTGGGACTATATTTAAGCAACATCAAGAATACTGTAGACCATTCATCACTGGAATAGACAGAACTGAATCTGCTGTTTTGTATAATTGCTCTTTTTGACTATTTATGTTTTTTTTAAAAATTTGGAAAATTTATATTGCCACCTACTCATATGTGACAGCTCAAGGTGGCTTAATTTAGACCCATATATTCTTTTTTTTTTAAAAAAAAATATGGCTACACTTCTGACCAACCGACGTTGCTTTGCAATTAAAAGTAATGTGATTACATATGAGAATAGGCAAGTGCCTTGTAAATGTATATAAATAAATCCCTATTTATCCTACATTGCCATTTTGGACATTTCAACCTCATTTCAACCTCTAGCATAGATATGAACCAGGTAAGCATCAAGGCATTATGGAGTTCATGAAAATTTGCCATTAGAGTAAAGAGATCTCAAAAGTTACCTAATCAAATTAATCTATAGTATTGCTAAATTGTTCAGACTATAAACTCTGAGTTAAAAACTATTTCCATGGCTCTACACAATAAAAATGGTGTACAAAGACAGACTGTGGACCTTCATTTGTCAAATAGGGTCCAAAGAACAAATGCAGTTGCATTGGGAGGGCTATGACACACACAGCCAGCAAGACTAAGAGATGTATGGTGATTCTCTATAGAGTTGTGATGATTCAAGAATTAAGCATGCTGCTCATGCATCAGAAAGTAATACAAGATGCACATGAAGTAGCCTGCCAATTTATTATTTCAGAACTGAAATGGCAGAAAGTTTAGAATTTCCATATAAAATATTGTACACTTTTAATGGTTGGTTCTCCTTACTGTCCTTTCCCAGTATAGATATATTGGTATAAAAGTTTATGTGTATATGTATATGTATATTTGCATATCTGTGTTCAGATAGATATCCTGTGTGAATATTACTTTGGATCAGATTCAAATGTGAGTTTCCAGTTTTGAGACTTGCCAGATTTCAAGTGGATATTTTCAAAGAGAAGGAAATTCTTCCATCAAGAAAAAGAGTTTATCGAAAGAGGTTAGCTAAAATGTTTCTGAATTACAATAAATTTGTGGATCCTAGCTTTTTTGACCTGGACACTAACCCTAGTCTGTGCATTCTTGGGAAATTTGACAGTAATGATGCCTCAAACAGAAACCATGAAATAATTTTTACGTAGATGAATAAGAATTAAAAATGAAATTGTTTGATTGTTGATTGGCTTTATAAACTGCACAGGTAATAACAGACTCTGAGCATGCATACACTGAAAAGTATGTATGTGTTTATATTTCTGTAGCCAGGTACAAAACCATATTTTTTAAAAAAAGATGAGAAAAATTCTTGGTAAGTTCAATGCAACACAAATAGAATAGAATAGAATTTTTTATTGGCCAAATGTGATTGGACACACAAGGAATTTGTCTTGGTGCATATGCTCTCAGTGTACATAAAAAAAGATACGTTCATCAAGAACCATATTATTTGTTTGTTTGTTGTTTGACACCCATCTTGTGGTTTAGGTGACTTCTCAATCTACATTAATTTAACTTTTTTTTACTTCTCCAAATTGTATATTCACAAATATGTCTCTGCTTTTATAGCCTTATTAATTATCATGAATAGATTTCTGAAAGGAGCCACAACTCATAGAAAACAGCAAATGATTTGTTGAAAAGATCAGCTGACATTGGAATAGTTTTTAACAGGTCTTGTTTCTTATATAACAATGATCTACATGAGGGAGTAACCTGACTTTATCATAAAAGTCATTGTTGAAAATATGCACAACAAAAACCTTAATATGCCCCAGGTTTTCTAACAAAGTATTTTGGACCCATTAAACAAAAAAATGGACAGTTGTTTACAATCACACAAGATGCATTTGGAAGAAAAAGTGTAAACTCTCTGAATAATAGTATATGAGAGTTGTATGTGATGTCTCCAATCTTACAAGGTGGCAGTATTGGTGCACTAGAAGGTCTGACCTGTTCTTTACTTCCCCCTCCCCTTTTATGTCAGTTAATGGGAAGTTTGTGTTGCTACTGTGTGCAAATTGATGCCTGCTGTAAATCCTGTTTAGTGCCCTTTAAGCAATGAGCTATGATTGAATTTCTGACTGCCAATTCAGTCTCTCCACCAATGAATGCAAGTTGTTTTTGGTTATTTTTGTGTCAATATGAGTACTATATGTGACTAGGCCAAAAAAAAAAAAAAAAAAAACTGATTTTGTAATCAAAGTGAATTACGTGACAGCAGAAGAACAATTTAACATAAGAACCACTATAAACTGATAAAAAATAATTGGCAGACAACTTAAAGCATAATTCCCATCTAGCATGGTGCTTCACTGGACAGTGTATATCACAAAATAATTTGGTAAAAGTGCTTGTGCAAAACCTGTCTAACAATATTTTTCTTCTTACTTTTTAAATGGTCTTGCCATTAGCCTGACACTTTTTTTAAAAAAAATATATTCCTTCATTGTGTACTATTATATTTCCTGATGGTTTAAGAGCCACATTTATATTAATGACTGGATTTCCCCCATAGAGAGTTGCAAAAAAGGGATATTGCTGCAGCTACAGCATCCCCATTCTTCCTTAGAATAATGGATATTTGTACAGCCAATTACCACAATAGCAAAACTCGTTCATCACACATTACTGTTTATCTGACCAAAAGCAATTTGAATTGAAACATGAGCATTCTGAAAGCAGGGGAAATTGTTATAGCTGTTATATGGTCATTTTCAGAAAATTGTTCTTCAATTTATAAGAAAGACAATTAACGAGTTAATGTTTCTTTCTGGCTCTATTTTTGTTGCATTGACTTCTGGAACTGATTTGCGAGGAGAAATTAGTGACCTTACTGAATGAAGAGAAATCACCAGGGGTGGGGGCAGAATGTCAATAAGCTCCTTTCTATTTCTTTATAAACCTTTTGTTTTATGTAAGATTTCAGAAACAATCAGGCATGAATGGGTGAGCATTCAATGCTGAAAACTAAAAGGGTAGGGTTTAGTTTTAGACTGTAAAATATTTCTGCTTGCAAACATTTGTGAGTGATAAAACTATTTCTCTTTTTTTTTCCCAAACACAGTTTCAACTTTAATGTTAGTTGTCTATTATGCATAGTAGTTTCATTATATAACTTTGTACTCTAACTGCTTGGGCAGGTAGAGAGAACTGTGGATCATTTCAGTGAATTAATATTATTATTCAAGTACAAATGGTATATAATTTAATGATGTTGAATAATCAGTCCTTATAAAGTGCTTAATGTCAGAGAATGAAGATGGTAAAATAAAGTATTGTAAAAGAGAAAATCTAATTTCTTATAGGATCAATCTTAAAATATAAGTCAATTGTTCTTTTTTTTTGAAATGCACTTGCAAAGATATTTATGTTTCATCTCAGAATATGGCATTTGTGAAAAAAAAATATAAGAAATTTGGATATGATTTTAAAAGTGATATTAGTCCTCAAACTGATATGGGGTTTTTCTTACTTTATTTTGCTGTGAGATTTTCCTAATCAAAATTTGATTTATTATACTGGAAACACATTGAAAGATAATTGATTCTGGAGACATGATTAATACTAATGTTTATTTCAGAAAAATTCATGGCAATATTAAGGTAGCCAAGTTCTTCTTAAGAAACTCAAAGATGGATGAGAAGTTGTAGCCTTCTGTAAACATATTGTTAATTTACCAGCATAACAGAACATTGGGTACAATTTTGACCTCTAGTTACTGGCGTGTTGACAGGCAATATATAGTCAATCCTATGATAATAGCTCTTAGTTTATTTATAATTAGCTCTTGGGAAAAAATTTCAATCAAGCTCTCAGAATGTTCAATGAGAACTCTCTGTTCTTCTTGTTTCCTAAACCAGGAAGTATGGTAAGCTTTTTTAACCTTATTCATCTACTTTCCTTATATGTAACATTTTATTTTTAGAAGGTTGCATTAATCAAAAAGAGATTATTTTAAAATCTATTTATATGGTGATTTCCATTTTTGTCCTTTAAAAAAATCAGCTTCTACTTATTGATGCAATATGTTATTTCAATCTTGAGAAAATTACGAGCACCAGCATGATTTCTTCCAAAAGAAATGAAGGAATGATTTTAAAGAATTGAAACTTAGAATATCTTGAGGGAAAATGACTTTATCTTTCTGACTCCAAATGTTTAATAATTATTCCATATTCATACTTCAATAATCATTGGAACTGCCAGTTTATGCTTTTTCAGAATAGTTTTAAATTTTCATTAAAAAGATTCTGTTATGATCATTTACTAGTGAATATATTTGGAATTATAACATAATTATAGGATTGGAGCTCTTCTAATCCAACTCACTGCTCAAGCAGGAGACCCTATACCATTTCAGACTAATGATTGTCCAATTCCTTCTTAAAAACCTCCAGTGATGGAACATCCATAACTTTTGGAGGCAAGTCATTCCACTAATTAATTGTTCTTACTGCCAGGAAAGTTTTCCTTAGTTCTAGGTTGCTTCTCTCCATGATTAGTTTCCATCCATTGCTTCTTGTCCTGCCTTCAGGACAAGACTACTTTGGAGTATAGGTTGATGCCCTCTTCTTTGTGGCAGCCCCTGAGATACTGGAACACTGCTATCATATCACCCTAGTCTTTTATTCATTAAACTAGACATTCTTGCAACTATTATTCTTAAAGCAAAGTTAATAAAAAATTGTTTTAGTGAATATTGGAAAGGAGAATAGCAATATAGCAGTAAGAACTGATTTTATCTGAAGACCTGCAGATAATATCTCATTTTTTAAAAAAACTACCAATCCAGTGAAACTTCTAGAATCTTTAGAATTGTAGTAAACAGGTAAAATGTCTAATTAGATAGCTGAATTGATAGCCAAAACTGGGATGCTGAATGTATCGTTAATCAGCCAATTATTTGATTGCTATGTATATTTTAACTCCTGATTGATATGGGCAGTTATTAATATTGAATTAATTAATGAATGAAATCCTTATCCCCATGCTGAATCAGATTTCTCTTATTCCAGATGAATTTATGAATGATTTTGAAACAGACTGCTTTTAAAATAGCTGTCTTTCAGTTTTTGTCAGTTACTACAAACATCCTGAGAGGAAAATGCATAACCAATCCACAAACTACCGATATTACTTTCTGCTCATGGAATTCTCAGAAGTACAAGAACAACAGCTACTTTATTTCTTTATTTTTCTGGTGATGTATTTCGCAGTTCTGACAGGAAACTTTCTCATCATCTTTGCAATAATTTTCAACCATCACCTGCATACACCGATGTACTTCTTCCTGTTGAACTTGGCCATACAAGACCTTGTAGCCATTTCAGTCATTCTCCCTAAATCCATGGCCAATATTCTCATGAATACAAGATACATTTCTTATTTTGGATGCATTTGTCAGGTTTTCTTTTTGGTCTTCTTTCTGGGATCTGATTTGTGGCTCCTCACTGTCATGGCATATGATCGCTATATTGCTATTTGCAATCCATTACAATACAAACAAATAATGAACAAACAAGCTTGTATTTATATGATCCTTGCAGTTTGGATTAGTAGCCTTCTTAATGGATTGTTGAATACCTATTTTATCTTTGGAACCTCTTTTTGTTCCAACATGATCAATCAGTTCTTCTGTGAAATTCCAAAGCTCCTTAAACTCAGTTGTACAGGGATAAACAAAAATGAAATCAAAGTACTTATGGTCATGTCTGCTTTAGCCTTTGTTTGTTTTTTCTTTATTCTTTATACTTATGTATTCATTTTCACTGCTGTGCTGAAAATTCACTCATTGGAAGGAAGGAAAAAAGCAGTTTCTACTTGCTTACCCCATCTTATTGTGGTTTCCATATTCTTATTCTCTGGGTTCTTTGCTCATTTGAAGCCTTCCTCCACTTCATTGGACTTTATTTCAACTTTGTTATATTGCATTGCCCCACCCTTTTTGAATCCTATCATCTATAGTATGAGAAATAGAGACATCAAAATTGCCTTGTCCAAAGTGCTAAATATAAGAAAAATGTACAAGAAAATATCAAACATCAAGTGTATTTCTGGATAAAAAAACCTCTACATACTCCAATCACAAAGTCATTAGTAAAACTAAACTGCATTCTTTATTACTTGTACAACTTACCTGTAAGCTGACAAGTGTCATATTGATATCTGTTAAAATGAAAGAGACTCACAATACTGGGGGAAATTCTTCAAGAAATAGCACAACATGTCTAATTTTTTCTGCTCCCATAAGCGAAAAAAGATTGTCCCAATTAGTAATTAGATGAAAAAGTACAGAGTATTGTAGAACTGCACAATAAACTAGGCTGGTAAATTCAAATGATGTCTCAGGGTATGATAAGCACAAAGTAGTTGCTTTCCTGTAAAAAGAACATTCTTCATGAGTTTATATGCAAGCAATTGAACTATACTTTAATATTCCTTTACTTTAGGTGCAAAGAAGCAAAATGGATCACTTAGTTCCAATTCAGCTACATCATTGCTGGATTTTGGAATTTTTTTCTTCCACTTTTTTGTAACGATATATTTCATTCCTTCCCTATATTTTAGCAAAAATGAGCCTATAGCCACTCCAGATTTTACTGAATTAGAAATCCAAGCTTTCCTTACAGTCAAATTAAATCATGACCACCTTTATTATGGTCATTAGAGTAACATAAGAAGGATGGGATACAAAGTATTACATCAAAGTCTAAAATAATAATGAGATAAAAATGCCAAATTCAGTCTAAACTTCTGGCTGTGCAAATAACTATAATAATAGAACAATCTGCACATTGAGCAAATTCTATCTGTCAATTGCAGAAGACTACTGTGTTTGGTTCACACATGTCAATACATTATGACATTCTAGTTTTTTGGGGAAAATTTGATTCATATGAAGGTCAATACTAACCTTCTGTCAGTTGATTGTTTTGAACAGATAATAATTGAGCAGAAAAGCCTTTAGATAACAATTACTTTCTGTGGATTTTGGATAGCCTTAATCTCCTGTAGTGGAAAAAATGTGAATATCTTCCCTATTAGCTGTCATTGTTATCTTCGGTCTTTGTGCCTTTCTATGCCATTTTTCCCTTCCTCTCATTGTCAACAAATTCCAGATTCCTGATCCAGAGTATTATATTTTGTGAATTGAGAGAATTTAGCAGAAAGGAGAAGGAAAAGATCAGTTTTATGATTTGATTGGTTCTGTTTAGTCATGTTTAAATATAATTTTATTGTGATAATAATAAAGCCATTTTGAAGTCATTATAAATGACATTTATAATACTATAATTATGAAAACAATGATTTGAGAGGCAAAGACATTTAATGCAAGGCAGAAGCTCAAAAAAATATCACCTGCTAATTAAAAGAAAGTCATTTGAAGAAAATGTCCAAGTTTATATATTTGTACTTGAAATTTCTTTACAAAACCAGAAATGTTGCACCATCACTATGACTTATTTCATTCTTTGACAGTGACTAAATTAGTAGACCAGAGAAATGCTGTGGACATAGTATATTTAGACTTCAGCAAGGCATTCAATAAAGTAGACCACAACCTACTTCTTAAACTAGAAAATTTTACTTCTTAAATTAGAAAAATGTGAGATAGCAGCATCACCAGATGGATTTGTAACTGGCTGACAAACCATTCTCAAAGAGTAGGCCTTAATGGTACTACATCTACGTGGAGAGAAATAAGCAGTTGGGTACCATAAGATTCCATCCTGGGCCCATTATTCTTCAATTTCATCATAGATATCTTATTTGAGGGAATAGGAGGAGAATTCATCAAATTTGCAGATGACACTAAATTGGCAGGTATAGCCAACACCCCAGAAAACAAGTTCAGCATCCAAAAAGATCTTGACAGATTTGAACAATGGGCCCTATCCAACAACATGAAATTTAATGTGGAGAAAAGCAAGGTTTTTACACCTGAGCAGGAAAAATCAAAGGTACAAGTACCTTTGGAGTCGTGATGGGTTGGACATGACTTTGTGACTAACAACAACAATCGAGAGAAAAGAAGGACCTGGGCGGGGGGAGGGCATGATAGCAGTATTCCAGTATTTGGGAGCTGCCACAAAGATGATAGATCCTTTTATATATTAATATATATCATACTCTTTTCCTGATTTGTACTTATTTCTTTATTTTCCCATTTGTTGGGGTTCTTCTATATTCACCTCTTTATCTTTGAACAGTACTATTCTCTTTATGGTTCTTTATCATTTTCTCCAAAAATATATTTAAACATCAATAACATTTCCTCATACAATGTACTTGTTGACTCCTGTTAAATCACTAATATTTTAAATATCACTCAATGTTCCATTATATTTCCACTATCTCAATTTTCTATAAACACCAATAAAACCAATTATTAATAAGATTTAATCAGTCCTGGGATTATATCTCTAAATCCCCTGAATTTATACTCCTTGAAAGCTATAAATTCCACTATTTTTTTTGCACACTGTTAATCATAATAATATAGTTAAATATATCTAATCATAATCCTCCACCTCCTAACCTTATTATAATAAATTCTATTGTGTATCTATATATGTGCTGCTATGTTCCCAATTTATACTTTCTACTTATTTCTATTAGTTTTTATTATAGTCCCTATATTGCAAGATATCATATCTCTATCCATCATCTCTCAGCCTATGCTTTTTAATACTGCTATATGTTTTTATTATAAACTGCACAGGGTCGCTTAGATAAGATTGGCCATGTAGAAATCTGATGGCTAACTAGCTAGCTAGTTATCAGATTTCTACATGGTCAATCTTACTTAAATAAATAATTTTTATTTAGCTAGCTAAATAAATAATTAATAAAGTGTATGTGTGTGTGTACATGTGCGCACAGTTATATATTTGGTGAAGTATTAAAGTTCTTTTTTACACCAAATTAACAGACAACATTTTTAAATGCTAAATTTTTATCCATTTCTATCACATATACAAAATTGAAGAATAGAAGCTGCTTAGTATTAATAAGTTGTTTTAATTAATCTCTTAGGAAGAAAATTCAAGACAATTATTTATTTCCAAGTTGTTCTTCAAGCTTGGAAGATTGGCTGGTCTCTAATTAAGGTGTATAAAGTTCAGTAAATAAATCTCATTAAATGAGACAATCCATTTATGTTAAAGTTTATTGAAATTTAACATAAAATTAAATTCTTATGTAATGAGATTTACTTTTTAATGTTCATCATAGCATTATATTAAACTTAATAGAATAATACTATTTTAGCTTATTTGTTTGTACAGATAAATCAGAGAAAAAAATATATTCTTGGGATTATCATGTTTTCCAATTAATATTAATGATAGTAACTATCTTCATTAAGTGTTTGTGCTCCCAGGACCAAAATTAGTTTTTTCTTTTCTATCAATTAATCTGAGAAGGCTGAAATGTATAATGATGAAAATTATACCTAAAAAAAAAAAAGGAATGTAATACTTTCAACAGAGAAAATGTAGAGTAGCTCCAATGTATTGGTTTTTTTTTTCAATTTACATTAACAAATATCCATTTATCTAAATATCCATCTTATCTAAGTGACCCTGTGCAGTTTATAATAAAAACATATAGCAGTATTAAAAAGCATAGGCTGAGAGATGATGGATAGAGATATGATAATTATTTTATCAGTGACATAGATTCTGCATATACCATCTGACTTCTAATTATTTGTATATTAGTAATGAAATATCATAGAAGTATTTGTGAAGAATCTGGAGATTATGGCAAATATTAAATAATGTCAGGAGAGAATGTGTAAGAGAGAATGTGTCATCAAAGTCATTTCTTGTTGACGAGAGATATGGATACAGCATGTATAGAGAGATTAGTGGATGGATGGATGGATGGATGGATGGATGGATGGATAGATAGATAGATAGATAGATAGATAGATAGATAGATAGATGATAGATAGATAAATAGATAGATATGACATAGATAGCTATAAATAAAAAGATATAGATGATATATAGTTACCGTGTTTCCCAAAAATAAGCCCTAGCCCAATTTTTAGTGTAATATAGTGCTCGTAATATAAGCCCTACCCAAAAAATAAACCCTAGTTAGGGTCATCATCATGATTGGGGAGTGGGTGTGGTCGGCACTGGAGCTGGTGAGGGCATGGGGGTCAATGATATTAGATTACCGTTCCAAGCAGCAGGTAGAGACAGAGGCGGGGAGGCACGCAATCCAGATGCGCCATGCAGGCTGTGGGAAAGCTGAGAGTTGATGGGCCAGAACAGGCCAGTGGTGGCAGGAGACTCATCTTCACATGGTGCACTGGCAAAAGATGGAGGCAGAGGCAGAGGAGAGAAGGCAGGTGATCCAGATGTTCCCTGCAGGCCACAAGCAAGCCGAGATACAGTTGGATAGAGTGGGCAAGTGGCCACAGGAGGCTTGTCTTCATGTTTCTTGGCTTATCTCTGGCCCGCACAGTACATCAGGATTGCCTGCCGTCCCCCTGCACCTCTGCCTTGGTCTGCTTCCAGTGCCACCATGTGAAGATGAGCCTCCTGCGTCCACAACCCCCACTCTGGGCCACCAACTCCCTGCTTTCCCATGGCCTGCATGGTGCATCTGGATTGCTTGCTTTCCCCCTGTGCCTCTGCCTCTGTCTTTTGCCAGTGCCGCAACATGAAGACAAGCCTCCCATAGCTGCCCACCCACTCCAGCCCACTGACTCTTGGCTTTCCCATGGCTCACACGGCTGTCCAGATTGCATGCCTTCCCCTGCTCCTCTGCCTCCATCTGCTGCTTGAACAGGTAATCAACTCACCTACACTGTGTGGGCTGTGCAGGCCCAGGGTGCGCTGACCAAAAGGCCTGCAAGCTGTGGCTGCTACCAGACACCATTGGCACCCACATTCTTGCCACCTTTTGTGAGCATGCAAGGGGGTGGGGCGCCGAGATGGGTTTATCACCCTGATGTCATGTTTTCCCTAAAGTAAGCACTAAAGCTTATTTTGGAGCCCATAAAATATAAGACTGGGTCTTATTTTGGGGAAAACATAGTATACATATACATAGACACATATACATACACATGCACATGCACATGCACATGCACTTAGATGATACAGATATAGTTAATCCTTACTTAGCATCCCTAATTGGACTCAGGACCTCCATTGTTAAGAAGCAGGTTGGTTGAGTGTGATGTCATATGATCACGCTGCTTTATAACAACATTTGCAAAACTTTCGGTTGCAGTCCTTAAGTAAGGATCACACAAGTTATTAAGCAAGGACTTCACATGATTACTATTTTTACTTTCCTGCTGGTTTCCCCATTGACTTTTCTTGTAGGAAGTGGCAACGAATGACAATTACATGCCTGAAGAAAGCTATGACAATCAGGAACGCGGCATGGTAGCTAAGTAGTCAAGACATGATCATGTGGACTTCCGGTCTGGAGCCGCGACACCACAGTTGGGGAATTAGCGGGCTCTAACGAGCCCGCGGAAACCCCGACTGACGAACCGCTGTCCAATCGGTCTTCGGACTGACCCCCATCCTGCAGGGATGGGGGGTGAAGTGGAGCGCCTCGGTGGGCCAAGAGGAGCAGGCAAGCTCCTCGGAGGCCAGAGGGAATCCTCAAAGTCGGCGGCGGGGGTAGGCAGCCATGGCGGCTGCCACGAAGCCGTGGCAGACCAGGACACAAGATCGGGCAGGAGGAAGAAGAAAGAGCAAGAGTTTCAAAGCTGGATGAGTGACACCAACCCAGGCAATAAAGATTACTTGGAATATTTTTTTCAAAAATAAGACCCCAGCCTTAAACAGTGGCTATAGATCCGTGGGGCTTGAAGTTTTAAAAGAAAGGAGAAAAAAAAATGGAGACCCGAGACAAACCTTGCAGTAATTAAATTGGCTTAGAAAAACTTATTCTTAATAATTTGGAAAATTGGACTTTTTATTTCTATTTTTTGGAGTGGATTGAAGAAATAATTTCTTGGGAATTTAAACCAGTGAAAGTTAATGAAGTTAATGAAGATTGACAGACGGGTAGTTACAAAGTTGCCATGAAGTCTGCGGTGACTAAACAGGAAAATGGATTGAAGAGATTTTATTTTCTGCTTGGAAAAGGAATATCCTAATTGGCTTTCTATTTTGGATTATTATGACTACTTTGGAATTAATTTTAGACTAATGGATTTTGGAAATTTCTATCCTGTTTTGGGTGACTTTAAGAAGGAAGAACCAGGATTTTTTCTATAATGGAAACTTACAGACCTAGCAAAAAGAAGGTGTGGTACATGAACAAAGACAGGAAGTGAAGACATCATGTTCGAAGCAGACATTTATAAGAGCGCTAAAGTGATACCCAGAACTTTTAATTTGAATAGATGAACTTTGAAGTGGAACATATGGACAGACAGGAAAAAGTAGAAACAAAATAGATTTAAACTAAATGTAACTAAATTGTATGTAATGTTTAAAAGCCTAAAGGGTTCTTTTTTTTTTTTTTTGGATTAACAATAAAGGGAAAAATAATAAATGGCAATTGAAATAGGAACTTATGTACTAAATGGCTAAAAAATATAATGAGAAATGTATACTAATGTGAGATAACCTTAAGAAAATTTATTATTAGTTGTAACATGCCTTAACTATATTTTGCAAACAAAGCTAGAATGTTGACTATGATTGATTAATATATTATTGAATGAAACTATGAAATACACAGATGATAGAGATAAATTGTGATTTAATTTAACAAATATGGGAAATGATGATTATTATGAAACATAATGAGAATTAATTTTGATGAATATGCTGAGACAAGATTAAATAGATAATTATGATGCAAGAGAAAAATAAAATAATGAGGTGAAGGATACTAACTTATCTAGAGACACGGAGGAAATAAGTGGGAAAATAATTAAAATGCTGGAAATCAGCCAAACAATGGCAGGAGAGTTGGAGGAGACTATGCTGGAAATCAGCCAACATAAAATGCTGGAAATCAGCCAATAAAATGCTGGAAATCAGCCAAACAATAGGAGGAGAGTCGGAGAAAAATATGCTGGAAATCAGCCAAACAATGGAAGGAGTTCTGGAGTAGATTATGCTAGAAATTAGTCAAATAAAATATGCTGAAGTCAGCCAAATATTGGAGGGAGTATGGGAGAAGATTATGCTAGAAACTAGGTATCTTAAAAGAGCTGATAATTTGGAGAAGGAATAAGTAATATGTTTTTGTGATAAAACTGTATAATATGTGGGATATTAGATTGGAAAGTCTAAGACATTTTGATTTGATAAAAAGGGTCAAGTAACTAAGATGTTGATAAAATTGTGTTTTATAAATCTTAACAAAATGGAAATATATTGAAATTGAATTTGATAATTTTGGTGATAAAATTGTAAGGTATATATTTAGAACAAGAGACTAGAATATTGTTAATAATTATTTGGATAATTGATGAGATATAGATACAGAGATAAGGAGTTAAAATTTAATTTGAAGTTAAAATTGTAGTGATATATTAGATTTGTTTAGATGAATGTGTTAGAATTTTATGTTTAGATTGATTTTTCTTTTTTTTTCTTTTTTTTTCTTTTTTTTTTCTTTTTTCTTTCTCTGTTTTAAATTTTAAATTGTTTTAAATTTTTAAAAAAGATGTTATGGAAAAGGGGAATAGAGCATATCAAAGAATGCAAGCATGTTAACCATCTATGACCGGATTGAAACTCTGTTCTTGAAAGTTATATTTTATGTTTATGTTTGGGAAAAAATAAAAAAACATTTACAAAAAAAAAAAAAGACATGATCATGTGAGTTATAAGTCTGGGAACCAGTTGTAACTACCATTAATTCAGCATCATTGTAGCTTCAAATAATCACTGAATGAGTGGTTGTTAAGTGAGAACTACCTGTATAGATATATAGAAACAAATACACAAACCCATGCAGCTATACATACAGATAGGATCTGTGAAACAGTATAGTCCTATTTACATTCCTCATGTGGTTCAAAGTTATGGCATGACTAAACATGTCACCCTGTGGATTGTTGCTTTTATTTTTAAATGTTATTGCCCTTCATAGTTTTAAACGTGGAGCCTAGTGGTCTAATATAGACTTTCTTCACAATTCAGAATCTTCAAACTATTATAGTGGTTCTAATTCACAGATCAGTAAAGCAGCCTTTATCTTGCTTCTGGTGTTTTATGAATAGTTCTTGAATTGTAAATATAATGGAGAAAGAGTTCAGGAGATAAACAATAATTTTTGTTCCTTAGAATTTTGCAAAGTCACTTTTAAAAAGAGGGAAAAGTAGGAAATGTTTTTTAAAATATTTTTACATTTATGCTAGTATACAGTATACATTTATGCCAATATACAGATATGTGCATGCTCATACTGTGTGTGATTGGGTGTGCATACAAACACAGATACACATGAAGGAAAATGATCTAAAAATGATGAAAAATGTTGAAAGCTGTAGTTTAATAAGAACTGGGCTCCACTGTTAGCAATCAACTGTATTAAAGTATATTAAAAATAATATAAGAAAGAAGTAATTGAACAGCAAGCTGAAAATTGGAAAAGCAAAGCTCTGCATGGCCAATACTTGAAAAGTATTGAAGGCAAAGCTGACCAGAAACTAACTTGGAACTGGTTAAGATCAGGAGCACTGAAAAAAGAAACAGAAAGCTTTATTTTGGTAGCTCAAGAACAAGCCCTAGCCACAAACTGCATGAAGGCAAAAATTCAACATGTTACCACCAACAGCAAATGCCGCCTCTGCAATGAGAAAGATGAGACAGTCGACCACCTGATCAGTGGATGCAGCAAAATTTCACAAACTGACTACCTACAATGCCATGATTGTGTTGCTAAGATCATTCACTGGAAATTGTGCCAGAAGTTTGGATTTGAGTACAGCAAAACCACTGGGAACATCAGGTTGAGAAAGTTTTAGAGAATGAGAAACTCAAACTTGTGGGACTTCCGGATTCAGGCTGACAGGCACTTGGTCCACAACACACCTGACATAACAATAGTTGAAAAGAAAAAAGTATGGTTTATTGACATTGCAATACCTGGTGATGCACGGATTGAAGATAAGCAGCAAGAAAAAAAATCACAAAGTACCGGAACTTGCAAATTGAAGTTGAGTGACTGTGGAAAAAGAAATCATGTGTTGTCCCAATTGTAATTGGAGCCCTTGGAGCCATACCCAAAGGGCTACCTCGCTATTTAGAAATTGTAAATTTACCGGACTTGAACATTTTGACTCTACAAAAAACCACCTTACTCGGAACAGCTTACATCCTCCGACGATACTTGACAGTTCCTAGGTCCTTGGTTAGGACTCAAGCTGCTGAGCTATTAATCAGCCTCAAAGGCTGTGAATCTCACCAAAGATTAACAACAACAACAACAACAACAACAACAACAACAACAACAACAATAATAATAATAATAATAATAATAATAATAATAATAATAATAATATGGTCCACTGGAACTTGTGTCACAACTACCATCTGCCTGTAGCAAAGAACTGGTAGGATCATAAGCCTGAAAATGTGGTCAAAAATGAGCATGCAAAACTACTTTGGGACTTCCAAATACAGACTGTCAAAGTTTTGGAACACAGTGCCCCAGATATCATGATTGTGGAGAAGAAAAAAGTCTGGATCATCGATATTGCCATACCTGGTGACAGCAGAATCGACGAGAAACAACTTAAAAAAATCACCAGATACTGTATCAGGATTTGAGAATTGAACTGCATAGACTCTGCATAAACCAGTGCAGGTGGTTCCAGTGGTACTCGGCACACTGGGGCTGTGCCTAAAGATCTAGGCAAGCACTTAAAAATAATTGGCACTGACAAGATCACCATTGGTCAGCTGCAGAAGGCCACCTTACTGGGATCTGCTCATATAATCCACCGATACATCACACAGTCCTAAACGCTTGGGAAGTGTTCAACTAGTGATTTGTGAGAAGGTGAAGATTTTGTGGGACTTTCGAATACAGACAGATCATCACTTGGAACACAACACACCAGATATCACAGTTGTCAAAAACTGAAATGTACAATTTATTGACATTGCGGTACCAGGAGATGCCAGAGTCAAAGAAAAAGAACTGGAAAAAATCATGAAATATCATGACCTGGCCATTGAAACTATACAGCTATGGATGAAACATGTAACAGTGATACCCATTGTCATCAGGGCACTTGGTACCATGTCCAAGAATTTTATAAGATTCATTTATTTATTTATAATGCAATTTATATGCCGCCCTATCTCCAAGGACTCAGGGTGGCTCACAATGGTAAAAATGCACAGTTCCTCATTTAAAGACAATATAAAATTAAAATTCCAATTTAAAACAACTTAAAATTCATTAAGAAACCCCCACATCAGTCCAGGCTGCGGAACAACCAGGTCTTCAAATCGCGGCGGAATGAGCGAAGGTCAGGGGCCATCCGGAGCTCCAAAGGAAGTTGGTTCCAGAAGGTGGGTGCGCCCACAGAAAAAGCTCTCCCCCTGGGGGTCACCAGCCGACACTGTCTGGCTGACAGCACCTTGAGGAGGCCCTGTCTGTGGGAACACACTGGTGATTGGGAATTGTCACTGGCTTCAGGGAGAGTGACAAATATCCCGGGCCTAGGCCATGAAGGGCTTTGTAGGTGATAACAGCATCTTGAACCTCACCCGAAGGGCAACTGGTAACCAATGCAAGTCGCACAGGAGGGGTGTAACATGGGAGTGTCGGGACGCTCCCATCACAACCTGCGCGACCGCATTCTGCACCAGCTGAAGCCTTCGAGTGGTTTTCAAGGGCAGCCCTAGGTAGAGAGCGTTGCAGTAGTCAAGATGGGAGGTGACCAGTGCATGAGTAATGGTGCATAGGGCATCTTGGTCCAAGTAAGGGCGCAACTGGTGCACAAGCCGGACCTGAGCAAATGCCCCCCTGGTCATGGTCATTACATGATCTTCCAGAGACAACTGTGAATCTATGAGGACACCCAAGTTGTGAGCCGTATCCACCGGGGGTAACACCTCACCCCCGATGGTCAATGATGGAATATCTCGATCGGACCAAGTTACATCAACAAATTGCAGCTTCTTGCAATAACACCAGCAGAACTGCAAAGAACTGCATTACTTGGAATATCATTCATCTTAAGAAGGTAGTTGGTTGATACCTAGGACGCTGGCAGCAACCCATATCAACCATTAGCACCAGTCAATTGTATTTGTGACACATTTTTAAATGTCCAGTTGACTGAGTTTCATTTATAATGAATAAAAGAGAATAATAATGATGATGATGATGTTTGTTTATTTAAGTTTCACAATTAATTTGAATTAGGAATTTGAATTTACTGCACCTTTTTTTGGAAAGATTCCATAAAATTGGATTGTCCTTCCTATGTTCACTGGAGGAGCATTATAATTATTATAATTCAAATGGCTTGAAACCTAATATATTTAACACAGTTCATTAATTATTTTCTTTTCTTTATCACCCCCTCAAATGTTTGTATGTGCTTTTCTGTGCATATGTATTTAGTTGAGACTCACATTTCCTCTTTTCTTATGCTTAAAAGTCAACATTTTAAGTGTCTTTTTTCTTTAGTTATTTATGAAACACAACCCCTTAATATCCATAATATTTTAAATTAATCTTTTAGTGAAACAGTGCAAATTAATTCAGTTTTTTTATAAATATCACATAAGATAACATGTAAACAAGATCATTAAGAAATACATATGTTGTAGAATCATATACAGGTTATACAGTTCTCAAGAAGACTCTCATTATATTAGAACACTTATTTATAGATTTGCATTGTTACAGTTCTAAGTACAGAACTGTACTCCTTGCAGATTTTCATCCAACACATTTTATTCTTTAAATGGATTACTATCCTACTGAAACAATATGTTTCTTTTAGCCTTTAAATATATACAAATATAAATATATACATAACCACACAGATGCTATCTGTAAACTGCATGTAAACAAACTCTTTAAAAATGTTCCTTTATCTGTCCTTCAATGCATATTATTCATATATTGTTGATCAAAAATGACTTTCATTGCAATAGGTTCAATGTGAAAAATATTTTCTTATTACCAACAATATTTCTATACAAACATTACTTTTATACAGTTGAAGGATTAAGGCTTAAAGCATGGGGGTTTTTTCCCCTGAAAAATCTCCAGGCAATCAGTTTCCACAGTCCTCGCTTGATATCTTCATTCCTCATGCTATATATCACTGGATTCATGCATGGTGGCACCACACAGTAGGCTATAGCAGCCACTAAATCCATCCAGGATGGAGTCCTGTTGATTGGCCGTAAATAAGCAAAGAGGCCAAAAAAGTAGAACATGGAAACCACAATGAGGTGAGGCAAACAGGTAGAGAAGACCTTTTGCCTAGCTCGTACAGAGGAAATTCTTACTACTGCTTTCAAGATCTGTCCATAAGAATTAACAATGAAAACAAAACAGGCAAAATAGAAACTGGCAGTGAGAACAATAGCCCCAATTTCAATGAAATACATACCAGAGCAGGAGAGCCTGAGAATTTGTGGGATTTCACAAAAGAACTGGTTGATCACATTGGAGCAAAAGGTGCTTGCAAATGTGGCACCAGTGTGCAATATTGCTGTTAGAATGCCACCCATCCAGGCACAGCTTGCCATTTGGATACATCTGTGTCTGTCCATTAAAGTTTCATATTGAAGTGGATAGCAAATAGCAACATAACGATCATAGGACATAACTGTCAGTAGAAAGAATTCAGATGCTGCAAAGAGAACAAAGGAGAACATCTGGGCAGCACAATGAGAATAGAGGATTATTTTTGTTCCCATTAAAGAATTGGCTATGACTTTGGGGATGGTGACTGTGATATATCCCATGTCAACAACTGATAGATTTAGGACAAAAAAATACATTGGGATATGAAGATGAACATTGAGAATTACTATGGCGATGATGAGTAGATTCCCCATCACACATGCAATATAAATTAGAAAAAATACCAAAGCATAGAAATTCTGCCACTCTGGAACATCAAAGAAACCAACAAATACAAAATATGTTACCATGCTTTCATTGGACATTATTTAGGAAAAAGGATATCTTGTATATCATGGATTGGTTTCTTCTCAAAAATCCATTTCAGAGAAGAGGATCAATTGACATTAATAAAATAGAAAAAGAAGTACGATGTGGAAGAGATTGAAATCAGGAAAGCAATACTATGGAGTTTGACTGCTATTTAATCCTTGTTTAGCTGAGAACAAACTGCCTGACCTCAATTGGATTTAGTTGTTAGTGGAAATGTATAAGAAGTGGAAGTAGTCATATCCTTTTGAGATATTTGGAGTTTCTTCCTTGGAGAATTGCATCATGTTGATTATATAAATACACATATGTACATAAAATAAAATAAAATAAAATAGAAACAGATGTACATAAAAGCTGTAATGTCCAGAGGGCAATAAAAATAAAATATCAAAAAAAGTAAAGGTTTGTTTTGTCTGCCAACTGCATCTATATGAACTGCAGACAAGCAGGGTAACCAAGTTTGGCTATTGGACACCTGATTCATAACATTTGACCATGTAAGATGATTGACAAAAAAATCACCTGAAAAGTTTACAGAGGATATCAGCTACAACAAGAATGCTATCTTAAGATAATGAAATCTGTTTTCCCTTCTGTAAGGGAATCCATAAAAAAAAATGTATAGTGTAATGCAGAAGCAGAAATCTTTTGCATGTTATATATTTTGCAGGTAAGGAAGGTACTGTAGATGTTTAAAGAATTACAGGAATAGAGTTTATGTCAGTTCTGTACCAGTATCCCTGGAGGGCACTTTATGACTCATCCCTGATGTAGTTCAATTTATCTAAAGAACTTAGGTAGATGGTTGAACTGTGAACTTAATTCCAACTCCCTACTCAGGTACAATGCTCAGTGGTAAAGTTTATAAATTTATAAATTTCAATATACTCTATTGGCAAGTTGGTTGTGCTAGTGAAATAGGGAGTAATCAATCAATCAATCAATCAATCAATCAATCAATCAGAATAGATCTGGAAGAGAATCTTGGAGGTCTTCTAGTCCAACTCTCTGTTCAAGCAGGAGACCTTATACTAATTCAGATATAAGTAGATGTAGGAGTTGGAGAATAATGTATAGTATGCACTTATTTGAACTCAATGGAAAAAAAGTAAATGCACATATTTACTTTATATATATAATAAAATTAATAGGAGCAATATCAAACCAATTGTGATCAAATATCAACTAAAATAATTAAAGTAAAATAAAGTAAATAATATTAGTGATCCATCTCCAATTGATAGATATTCGTACTTGTAGTTTCGTCATTTTCACTTGTTATTGTTTTGCAGTTGCTAAGTAGTCTGACTCTTTTTGACACCATGGCAATGGTATACATAGCATACCAGCTTCCCTGTCCTCCACTATCTCCCAAAGTTTGTCCAAATTCATATTCATTGCATTGATGTCACTAATTAACCATCTCATCCTCTGCCAATTGCTTCTCCTTTTGCCTTCAATCTTTTCAACATCAGAGTCTTTTCTAATGAGTGCTTTTGGCAGCCAAAGTATTTGATTTTCAGCTCCAGTGTCTAGACTTCAAAAGAACAACCAGGGTTGATTTCCTTCATTTTCAATGCAGCCACACAAAATTTGGCTATTGTATTAGTCATGCTAAGACTAATTCTGTAGATACCCCAGTAATACTAGCAGCCTTTCCGATGAATTCACAGAGGATTCATTTTATGATCTTTCCACTAATGGAGGAGAATCCAGTTTTGCTTTGTTATCCTAGTAGTTGTTCTCTTACATACTAAGTCAAGCTCATCTTCCCCAACCAGCTACTCTCAAATTGGGTTGGGAATATAATATTTATCATTCCATAAAGCATGTCCTGCTCAATAATTGCAATTGACAAAGATGGTGGGAATTATAATGAAACGCATTCTGACAAAGGGGCTGCAAAACCCCTTCTACATCACAGCTTAAAATTAAATGAAAGATTAGCTCTTTTCATCAATCAATCAATCAATCAATCAACAAATCATAATTGAGCTGGAAGGGATCTTGGAGCAAAGAAAGAGAAATAGAGTAGGAAACTGAACAAATAGAGAAGGAATCTGAACAATGTGCCAGACATAGGATGGGCAGTGTCAATATCCTTTACAAAATTGGATTTGCAGTTCCACTCACGTCTTTTAACTTTGTCCCTTTACTTAATTTCTTCCACAGTCTTAGTTGCACAGTCTTCCTGTTATCCTGCTGAGTTAGGTTCCAGAGTCTTGAAGAACACTTAATTAACAAGTTCTGGATCAATCAAGGAGCAGTATATTTGTGCCCATCTTCTAACCTTGTGATTGGATATGGGAATTGGAGACAGGAGGATGTAGCACAGCCTAGATAATAGTCAGATAAGAAACAGCTTGGACCAGTGGTGAAATCCAATTTTTTTTACTATCGGCTCTGCGGGTGTGGCTTGGTGAGCGTGGTTGGCTTGGTGGGCATGATTGGCTTGGTGGGCGTGGCTTGGTGGGTGTGGCAGGGGAAGAATACTGCAAAATCCCCATTCCCTTCCCACTCTTTTTATAGTTAAAGAGTCAATTACTCAGTAATTGTTTTGGTGGTATTATATGTTGTTTGCTCCCAGTGCTCTATTGAAATCTTTACAATTTGCTAATAACAAGTGACATCTTCTGTTGAGATCATTGAAGTTTAATCAATTTCCTTTATTTAGATTTGTATTTTAAAAGATGAAATCAAATATCTAAACTGAAATCATATTTCTTGTTTTATGTGGAAGCTTCCAAAGTGCTGTTGTGATCTCTTTGTTTCTCATACTGTAAATGATGGGGTTCATGAAAGGAGGGACCATTGAGTACAACACTGCGAGTAGCAGATCCAAACCTGATGAGGTTCTGAACATTGTCCCCAAACAAGCATAGACTCCAGTAAAGTAGAATAAGCAGAGTACAGCCAAGTGGGGCAGACAAGTTGAAAAGGCTTTTTTCTTTCCTTCCACAGAAGGAATAATAAAAACAGCTCTAAAGATGTACACATAAGAGGTAACTGTGAAACTAAAGCAGCTTACACATATTAACACAGTAAATACAAGGGGTCCAAGTTCAATAAGGTAGGAGGAACTGGAACATGAAAGCTTCAAGAGCTGTGGGATTTCACAGAAGAATTGGTTGATTTTGTTAGAACAGAATGTGATAGTAAAAGTGCAAGCTGTGTTTAGTGATGCATCAAAAAACCCAAAGATCCATGCACTGATGGCCATTTTCAAACAAGCCTCCCGGTTCATTTCTTTCACATAATTCAGTGGATTACATATAGCAACATATCGATCATAAGCCATCAAGGTCAGGAGCAAGAACTCTGATGCTCCTGCCCAAAAAAAGAAGAAGACTTGTGCCATGCATTCATAATATGATATCCTCCTGGTATTCATCACTGAATTAGCCATAGCTTTTGGAACAGTGACTGAAATGAAGCTTAGATCAACAATATTTAAATTAACTAGGAAAAAATACATTGGTGTTTGAAGATGAGGGTTGAGGGTTACAACAGTTATCATAAGAAGGTTTCCAATCAATGCAGCCAGATAGATAAGCAAAAATCCTCCAAATGTTAACATGCGAAGCGCCAGAACATCGGAATATCCTAGGAGCTGGAAATCAGTAATAAAACTTTGATTATCCATTCATTTCTTGTGTAAGCAACCTGTAGAGAGAAAAACTCTTATTGATACTCTGAATTAACTAGAATACAAGGGACAACCAAAATTGTATCTTTACAATTAATGAATAGCTGTAATTTTCTTACTGTATTGGTAATACATAATAACCCAAGAGAAGTTTAAAAATCTCTCTGCCCTCTCATGCTTACTTAGAAGCATCAATGAGCCTGAGTGGCGTAGGAGGCTAATGCCTCCTACTAAGGCAGCATTTAACATCCAGCTGCCTGCAATTACTGCGAGTTCAATTCTCACCAGGCTCAAGGTCGACTCAGCCTTCCATCCTTTCTAAGGTGGGTAAAATGAGGACCCGGTTTGTGGGGGCAATAAGCTGATTTTGTATAAAATATACAAAAGTATGAAGGCTATTGCTTAACGCATTGTAAGCCACCCTGAGTCTCCGGAGAAGGGCGGCATATAAAAATAAATAAAAATAAATAAAATCAATGACAAATAGGCAGATATCTGAATTAATAAATTAAGCATCCTCTACTGTCTGATTCTGATGAGGCAAAACATTTTTCTCTTTTGAAAGTGGGAGAGAAAGCATTATCCTTATTAATTAGACATATGCAAAGAAATAATGTCAGACAGATAGATAGATAGATAGATAGATAGATAGATAGATAGATAGATAGATGATAGATAGATAGATAGATAGATAGATAGATAGATAGATAGATAGATAGATAATCTATTTCCCTCCATCTCTCCTTGTTGGAATTTGTCTGCACCCCGCCGCAGGGAGGCGGAGCCAGTAAGATGGTTCCACCCCAGGCGCCTGATGGAACCTGATAGGTTCCAGATGGAGCTTGGGCCATTTCCCGAGGCTCTGGCACACGCCTCGACTGGAGACCTAGTGGCTGCCTGGGATAGGCTGCTGGAGCTCTGGATCGGGTCGTGCCTTTGCGGCCTCTGACCCAGTGCCGATCTCATTTGGCTCCTTGGTTCACTGAGGAGCTAAGGGAGTTGAAGCGCCGGAAAAGACACCTAGAGAGTAGTTGGAGGGCAGTCTTTCTGAATCGGACCGGACACTGGTAAGATCCCATATTAGGAATTACTTAGTGGCGATAAAAGCAGCGAAATGTAGTTATTTTGCTGCTCTTATTGCATCATCAGATAACCGCCCGGCCACTCTGTTTAGGGTGACCCGCTCCCTGCTCCACCAGGAAGTGCGGGAGGACCCTGTGGAGGGTAGAGCCAAGGATTTTGTTCAGTATCTGTATGACAAAATCACTCAGATCCGGGAAGATCTGGACTCCGACTGGGTAGTCTCAGGGGGAAGGACTGGGGCAGGTCTTGAGAATGTTATCTGGGATGAGTTTGATCCTGTGACCCCTGAGGACGTGGACAGGATTCTGGACAAACTGAACGCGACCACTTGTTTATTGGACCCGTATCCCTCCTGGTTAGTGCTGGCTTCCTGGGAGGTGATGCGAGGCTGGCTCCAGGAGATTATAAATGCTTCGTTGGGTGAGGGTGACTTCCCCGCCACCTTGAAAGAGGCGGTGGTGAGGCCACTCCTCAAGAAGCCTTCCCTGGACCCGGCAATGTTGGTTAATTATTGTCCGGTCTCCAACCTTCATTTTGTGGTGAAGGTTGTCGAGAGTGTGGTTGCGCAACAGCTTCCCCAGCAACCTGGATGAGACGACGTATCTGGATCCATTCCAGTCGGGTTTCAGGCCCGGGTACAACACGGAAATGGCATTGGTCGCATTGGTTGATGATCTCTGGAGGGCTCGGGACAGGGGGTGCTCCTCTATCCTGGTCCTGTTAGACCTCTCAGTGGCTTTTGATACCATCGACCATGGTATCATGCTGCACCAGTTGGAAGAGTTAGGGGAGGGAGGCACTATACTACGGTGGTTCTCCTCCTTTCTCTCTGGCCAGTTGCAGTCTGTGTTGGCAGGGGGGGCAGAGGTCAACCCCGAGGCCCCTCATATGTGGGATGCCACAAGGGTCGGTCCTCTCACCCCTTTTGTTCAACATTTATGTAAAGCCGCTGGGCAAGATCATCCATGGTTTCGGGGTGAAGTACCACCAGTACGCTGATGACACCCAGCTGTACATCTCCACCCCGGACCACCCCAACGATGCCCTTGAAGTGATGTCTTGGTGTCTGGAGGCCATGCGGATCTGGATAGGGAGGAACAGGCTCAGGCTCAACCCATCCAAGATCGGGTGGCTGTGGTTTCTGACATCCTGATATAGTCAGTTGATGCCATCGCTGACTATTGGGGGTGAATCGCTGGCCCCCATGGAGAGGGCTCGTAACTTGGGCATCCTCCTGGATTCACGGCTGTCTTTAGAAGAGCACTTGACGGCCGTGACCGGGAGGATCTTTCATCAGGTTCGCTTGATTTGCCAGTTGTGTCCCTTTCTGGATCGGGACTCCCTACACACAGTCAGTCATGCCCTCATCACCTCCCGCCTGGACTATTGTAACACTCTCTACATGGGGCTCCCCTTGAGGAGCACCCGGAGGCTCCAACTGGTGCAGAGTGCGGCCACACGGGTGGTTATGGGAACAACATGGTGCCCCCATATGACACCTCTCCTGCGCGAGCTGCACTGGCTCCCAGTGGTCTTCCGGTGCACTTCAAGGTTTTGGTTACCACCTTTAGAGCGCTCCATGGCTTAGGACCTGGCTACTTACGGGACCACCTACTACCACAAACAGCCTCCCACCGGCTGGTACGCTCTCATAGAGAGGGGCTCCTCCAGGTGCCGTCAGCTAAACAATGTCGACTGGCAGCCCCTAGGGGGAGGGCCTTCTCTGTGGGGGCACCTACTATCTGGAACGAGCTCCCCCTGGAGATACGGAGGATCCCAGATCTGTGCACTTTTCGCCGTGCTTTGAAGACACTCTTATTCCAGCAGGCCAGCCTGGCCTAATTTTCTCCCCTTCTTTTAAATTTTTAAATTGAAATTGTAATTTGTTTTAAATTATTGGGAATTTTAATTGTCTCGGGCAAAATTATTTAATTTGATTTTAATTATGTTTTTTTAACTTTTGTATTTATGTGTTTTATTTTGTGCCTGTTCACCGCCCTGAGTCCTTCAGGAATAGGGCAGTATACAAATTTAATAAAATGAAAATGAAAAATGAAATGTCTGTCTTACTTCCTGCCTGCTTGCCTGCTGCCTGCCTGCCTATCTGTCTATCAGATAGATAGATAGATAGATGATAGATAGATAGATAGATAGATAGATAGATAGATAGATAGATAGATAGGCAGGCAGTAAGACAGACAAATTCCAACAAGGAGAGATGGAGATAGTGTTACGACAGCTAACATTGTAATGTTCTGATTTAACCAAAACAATGAGCAAAATATCAAGCTAAATGCACAGGAACATTTATGCTTAAGCTTGTATTACATAATTGTTGAGCTAGAGGAAGTAGCAAAAGAAGACAAGTCTCCATCCTGAGCTTTTTCTCATAGCATGTTAAATGTTACCTGAGTTGAGGGTCCCATCACCTGATACTATATTGTCAATCATTTTTTAAATAATATCACTTTATATACCATGTGGTTTTCTTGGTAAAATACAGAAGTGATTTATTATTCCTTTTCCCATGCCATTTGAAATTATTATTGTCACTAAAGTAAATTTCCACTTTGAACATATTCTATTGCTGCTCTCCAATCTGTGCCTACTTACTTTAGCTGGGCAACTGGGAATGTGTTCAAACTTCGTATAACTATGCTAACTTAAATATGCATGGTTTATACCCACAGTATTTTAGTTATTTATTTAATTTTCTCCTACTTTTATTATTTTTAATAAATAATTCAATGCATACTTTCCTTCTCCTATTTTCTCCACAGAAACAGCCCTGTGAAGCAGAGGGAGAGAGACAGGGAGGGGGAGGGGGAGGGGGAGGGAGGGAGGGAGGGAGACTACCCCATCCAACCAGCTTTCATATCTAAGTAGGACTAGAATTTACAGCCTTCCATGTTATAGCCTAGTGCCTTAACCTACAAGCCAAACTGGTTGTCTTCATACTTCATTCATCTCTTCTAAATACACACACACACTCTCTCTCCATCCCACAGTGACACAAGACTTAAGTGGAACAAACACAATTAGGTTCTCTGGGAGAAAAATGTGTCTAGATATTAAAACTTCTCAGTGATATCAGTTGATGTACCTGCTAATCATTTTGCTTAGGCCAATTCTTTACATTAACAGATCACATTTTTTTTAACCTATTTCATTATTCTTATATACTTAGTGCATCAGGAAGTAATATAAAGAACTTTTTAAAAGCATCCAGTATCACTAACATTAATTTTTTCCTTATACTCTCTTATTATCAAGCTGAACCTCTTGTAAGCTTAGGTTGCTCCAAACTTTAATTCAAAATGAGCAAAATCAAGTTAGAAGATTTGGGCATCCCTTAAACAAACCAAGTTCCTACATATGTAAAGCTTTTTTAATTAATGTGAGAAAAAATTAAATACCTTTGAGAAATCTGTTTCACCTATGCAGTTCTGCAAGATTAATTCCTCTTCCTTTTTTTCAAAGGATTGTTTGCTTTAGATTCTGCTTATGGTCAAGCATAATTGATTAACTGCTTGATTAGATAATTCACATATAAAATTAGATTGACATTTTTTAAAAAATGGTCCAACAGACATTTACAACTTTAATATATTTCAAAATGTAGACAAAGACTTCATACTTACTGGACTGGAATTAACTTTCTCTCTTGAAAGTTAATTAATTCTGTAACATGCATAACCTTATCTATTGTTTTTATCTGTGTTCCATTCTCAAGAAAATGTTATATCCAAGCCTGTCATGGTAAAGGGATTTGTTTCTTCTTTCAGACACGAAGATCAGTAGAAGAATATTTATTTGAGAGGCTTTTCTAAGTTTCTTTTCTAATTATGTTAAATGACTTTTTCCCTGGACATCATAGTTCAATTTGTTTTATAATCACTAGAGAATCCTTGATGCTCTTTGAGCTTGATTGTTTCCTTGTAGAAACAATCCATACTAGGTAACATTATCAAATGTATATACTCATTTATATTCTAATGATTTGTCTGATAGTGTTGGTTGGAATGGTCTTGGAGGTTCTTTTGTGGACTTTTCACTATTAGCTTGTTTGGCAGTTCCTTGATTGGGGTATTGTTTACTTCTTGGATGTTGGTCTGATGTTACTCTTGGAGTTAATCTATCCTCATCTGGGTGTTGATTACTGATGGGGAGGTGTTTTGGTGTTTTTGTTCCCTTGTTGGCTGAAGCAAAACAAGCCAGCAATCAATATGTAATATTGCATCCTTTGCCAATAAGAGTGCCTGTTCCAGTTATGGACATGAGTGAAGGACATATATTGCATAAAATTTAATTTATAAAATAGCTACATATTGTATGGTCACCTGCTTTTAAACTTAACATATCTGAAAAGGGGACAGCTTGGAAGGGCAGTTCTAAGTATCCCACAGTTTACCCATATTACATTACTGTTGCAGAAAGTGTACTGACTCCGAGGTTCCTTCCAAATGCTTGTTATTCCCTTCAAACTCCAGAGGATACATGCTCACCATTCCATATTAGATAGAGTGAGTGCTGGTAGCCCTCTTTTAAATAATTTTATCTGGCAGACCCAAGAAGTGGGCCTTCTCCATAGCAGCATCTTATATAAGGAACAGCCTCCAGTGCTGAAATTCAAAGGGCTCCTACCTTGATGGCCATGTGAAATACTTGAATAAACATTAAATAAAAGATGCATGCAATTGCAGGATTTAAAAAAGGGAATCTGGAGAATTTCTTCCTTGTGGGATTGTATGACATTAGCAGATGTTTATTTTTTGGGAGGAGGAGGAGGAGAGAAGGTAGTCCTGCAAGTAACTTGGTATTATATCATGTAGGTCTTTAAAAGTGAAAACAGCTTGTACAGCTTATACAGTTGTATTGCAACATGGGTGGAATGAACTGCACACATAACTACCTGTACCATTGTATTCTGGGTCAATTGAAGCTTATGAATGGTCCTCAAAGGCAATTTCATGTAGAGCAGGTTGCAACCAGAAAGTGTCTAAAGTATGACAGTATAAGGTATGTTTATGCCCATGAACAAGGCCTCCTAGTATAAAAATGGGAACAACTAGTCAACTATTTTCCTCTTACCTACACTATTTGGAACCAGGTCTGGAGGAAGGGAAAAATCATTGCACAATAATTCTCCTTGCATTCCCAATCCCCTAAATTGGTTTAATGTCAATGGTAAAGAAGGCTGCTAAGAAATCAAGCATTACCCCATCCCAGGCTTGCCACAAGTCATTGACAAATATGACCAAAGCTGCCATAGTAATGTACTATCATCTGAAAAAGTTTCTGATAATCCATTTCCTCCATGACCTTCTGAATGCAAGTCTAGTGTAAATTGTTTGTTTTATATTTCTTTATAATGGTTCAAATTATATTGTATATGATAAGGATAATGATGACAATGATAATGATGGTGGTGGTGGTGGTGGTGATGATGATATATGCTATAGTTCCATTGAGAAGAAAAAATAGAAAAGGGAACTGAACAATGGACCATGAAGTGGGTTGACAAATGCCAGCTTCCTTCAATGAGCTGGATGTTCAGGTTTAATTTAATGTTTCCTTGATGTTAAATCTCAGTCACTTCAGTAGGCAGCTTCCTTAAATCTTAGCTAAACAGTTTTCTTGACTCAATGTTGAGCTGGGTTCTAGAATCTAGGAGAACACTTTACCATCCAGGTCCAGAACACAGGCCACAGTAGTCTGAATTATAATGTCAACACAGTGTGGGAGGGGGAAGTCTGAAATGTCAGACTAGACAACAATGACAGACCATCCCATGGGAACTAAGGTCATCTCAACAGGTGCTGGCCAGAAACTGAGGGGACTTGCCAAGGAGATGCCAGAAAACCTAAGTGGACAATGTGATCTATAACCATGACAGAGAGAATTATCTATTCTTTAATTATACTGAAACCATGGGAAATATTTACAGCTGGTTTTGTTTTCATCTGTGTCAAAATGATGTACTCAATAATACAATTCTTTGAGAAAGCTGAAAGTCTCGGAGTGCTGAATTGGTTGGGTTCATTAGTCAGAACCTTGACATTTACATATGATGGTTTCAGGAATTAAAATTTTGGAGGAGTCTGGAACATATTCTTTTTCTTTTAGACGTCTAGTATATTTCCCATAATATATTTCCCATAATTTATTTACTATATTATATACTTTCCTTTCCTTGGTCATCCCCATAGCATCTTTATATATATTTGGGTGTATACAGTATTTGGGTGTATACAGTATATATTTGGTTAAATGTAACATTTCCATTTTCTCCTCAAAATTAAAATATATTTTAATGTCTTTAAAATGGAAAAAATAAATTAAAATCTATTTGTTTTCTAATTAATAATAATGTAGTGCAATTGTTTATACAGTTAAATCTAAATCAAATTATATAGATAAGCATTATAGTTGAACACTATTTTAATTTGTCCAATCAAGTATACCATAAATATATCAACTATATATATTATGATCATAGATACATCTCAAGATACATATATAATATAATAACTAATAAAAGGGCATAAGTCATCACATCCAAAACTCAACAGCACTTTTTCATATGGCTGTTGACAAAAAATAGGATTGCCATCATGATCACCAACGTCTGATGATGGACATGGCACAAGAAGAAGAAGAAGTCATCACATATACAATAAAGTACAAACATATATTCAGGTATTAATTCATCAAGCTATACTGTAACTCTACTGTTCAGTTCGATAGTATAACTAAATGTTTTTAAAAATTTTCTTGTCTGAGAATAGCTGCTACAAATAGAATAAATCTGAGGGCCTGTGATTATTTGTTAGCTGTTGGGATATAAAGCAGAGACAAGTGCCTAAATAAAGTTCACAGCAAAGGAGTTGAATTTCCCATTTGTGACTAGTATGTTTCACGCAAAAAGTCTATAATGCATTTCCTAGCTGTAATATATGTACGTATCATCTGATCAAAGAGTTCAATATAGCCATACCAGCAAGTTCCATCATCTTCACCAGCCATTCCTCCATTATGTGTTGTGTGTTGTGATGCATCTTTGTGCATACAATAATCTTGCTGCAGTTATCATATATAAAAATAAAGTTCTATGACATGTTTCCATTAATCACAAAACAAAGACTTCTCATTTAAATTGTATATTTATATTTACAATCCACTGAATCAGCATATATCTTTGCATACAGAACTTTTTATATGTCCACCAAATACAATAAAGTCTCCCTTCTAGTAATTTACATTTTCAGGTTCTCTGGTGATATGTACCAATAGTACATTGCTTTATTAAAATTCTCCTTAGATTGTAATATAACGTAAATGGCATTGTGTCTGATTTCATTATACCATTTGAGAATATGATTTGTTTCCATCCATAAGTATCATATTTATAAATATCAAATTTCACATTTAAACATTTTCCACAATGCAATTTTAATCTCTCTGTTCCTCATAGTGTAGATAATCGGATTCATTAAAGGAGGAATCACAGAATATAATACAGCAATTACAACATCAACATCTGAAGGAGAGTCCAAAGTAAGCGTTAAGTAAACAATACTTCCAGTGCTTATTAACAAGGAAACAACAATAAGATGGGGAAAAGTTGAGAAGGCCTTATTTCGTCCTTGTGAAGTAGGAATTGTAAGCACAGATTTGAAAATCTGCACATATGAAATAATTATGAAACCAAAGCAACCCAGAAAAATACATGCACTGAATACAATAACTTCAACTTCAATAAGATATGCATTATCACAGGATACTTTCAGAAGTTGTGGGATTTCACAGAAGAACTGGTTGAGAACATTGGAACAACAGTTAATTGCAAAGGTGCTACAAGTATGCCAGGCTGAAAAAAGACCAGCTATCCATGCAATGGCTGCCAGCTGAAGATAAGTTTTTGTGTCCATTATGCTTTCATAGTGTAAGGGATCACAGATAGCAATGTATCTATTATATGCCATGGCCGTGAGTAGGAAAAAATCTGATAATATGAAGAAGAATAAAGGAAATTCTTGTGTGATGCACCCATAGTAGGAAATTTCCCTGGAATTCAAAAAAGCATTTATCATGGCTTTGGGAATAATGACAGAAATAGACCCAAGACCCATAACTGATAAATTAATTAAGAAAAAGTACATGGGTGTATGGAGTTGATGATGGAAGGACACTGTTGAGCTAATAAGAAAATTTGCAATCAAAGCTGCTAAGTAGATCACTAGGAAAAAAAAGAAAGAAAAATAGTACATTTTGTTCAAACTGCTGAGAAAAATCCAGGAGAAGAAAAACATTGATGTCACTTACATTAGACATTTTCTTCCTGGAGACTGTTTACTGCATTTCTGTAGAAAGAATACAAATTATTTAACTCATAAAGCAATAAACTTTGTATCATGAATAGTAATGGGACTTTTAATTAATATTGGAATAAAAATGTAAATATTTGCAAACAGTTTGATCATACATTTTTATCATAATAAGACTATTAAATCATGTGGATGGTGCTGGTTAGATATGTTGACATATTAATTTGGGTTCTTAAATTAAATTAAAGAGACTCGTTAAGGCGTTTTCTTGCTAGAGAAGAAATATCAAGCGTTACTCTATCTCCCAATCAAGGTCAATTCAATCTATAAAGATATTTTAGGAATAATTTAACTCAAAACAGTTTCTAATTCCTAAATGACGCCTCTCCATCCAAAATAATAACAGAAAAGTGATTTCAATGAAGTATTACCTTTTGCGATAGTTGGTAAATGAAAACTGTTATGGTTTTGAGTAGCTATGGTACCTTTTGGTGTGGATCCAGAGAAAATAAAGTAACTCAGTGAATGGTTTCTGGTTAACTGTACTTCTGGTTAATCAGAACATCTCTGAGCTTGGAAGATAAACATAGCTAAGAACATAAAATAATAAGGTTGGAAGGTATGATGGAGGTTTTTTAGTCCAACTCCTGCTCAAGCAGGACACCCTATACCATTCCAGACAAAGGTTTTTTCCACCTCTTCTTGAGGACCTTTGGTGTTGGAGCTCCCACAACTTGGGAGCTAAAGGCAAGCTGTTCCACTGATTAATTGTTCTGTCAGGAAGTATCTTAGTTCTAGGTCGAATCTCAACTGCTTTACAGCATCACACCAATCTAAAGGTCCCATCTACCAAATAGAGAATCCCTACTAATTAGAATGTGTATTGTTAAATGTGAGGGGAGGAATTTTACTTTACTTAGGCTATGTTGGAGATCTTCCAGAATTTTTCAGATTCTGAACTAGACTAGAAAATTCATAGGGAAAGAAAGTAGTAGTTTTGTTTCATATGACCTCACCCCATTCCTAAGAGGTCTGTAAGGGGCATGCATAAGCCCACCAACGTGCCTACCATCCCTATCCTACTGTCCCCATTTATTCGTATCCTTATCCTGTATTCATAATCATGTTTATACTTATATCTGTTATCTTATGTATTTGACAAATCTATATAAATAAAAATGTAAATGTCCATTTGTACATAACTGCACATCTCCAAAAGTTCTTCACCAATTGCTTTCAAATTTTGACACAATGTTGCATTCGACTATGAGCGTGTTTCTATATACCTAAATTATATACATGTCACACCTGTGACAGGTAAAAATATGAAAAACATTGGAAAACATTGAAAGACATTGACAAACATTGACAAACATTGAAAAACAGCGCCATCTGCTGGACGTAAAACCAACATGGCAGCCTCCCAGCCCTGATTATGCTCAACAGATTTCTGCTCCTTATACTTAGACTCTCTATATTGCTTCTAAGAAACTGCGCATTTGGAAGGCAGAGACGTCTGAGGCCATATCCTGCCACCAGGCTCGGCAGATAGGCAGCCGGTTCCCCACCAGGAAGCCCTCACAGCTGGCACTTCCAGGGTTGGGTGGGGCCCACCCAAGCGTGTCTCTGACCTCCCCCTCCCCCAGCCGTTCCACGAACTAGCCCCGCCCACCGCTGCTGCCCATCCCCCTCGCCAGCCGCTCTCAGGGCTCCCTCCAAAGAACACCTGGCAATGAGGATGACTGGGTCCACCGAGCAGGAACCCTCCATCCCTCGCCTGGCCCGAATTGTGCCTGGCCCAGTACTACCATGGGCCCCGAGGTCAGAAAGACCAGCCGCTAATCGGTGTTATGCGAATCCAGTCAGTGAGCAGGAGATGGAAGCAACTGGAGCCTCGGAGTCACCTTTGACTGGCACTGCCTTTGATTCCCAGGTGGGCACTCTGGCAGTTCACAGAGCCTACACAAAAATTTTGGCCTCTGGCAGAAAAGGGGCTCCAGGGAGGCTTTGAGGGGTGGAAACGGGCAGGAGGGAGGATAGCCGGGCCTCCTTCATTTTGGCTGGAAGAGCAGGAAATTTAATCATTCCCCTGCCCTTGGCAGGCAGAGGAGGAGAACTGCGCAGCAGGGGTCCAGTGGGGTGTGCATGGCTCCTGGCTTTGCCACTTTCTTCCTTTGGGTGGGAAGCCCCAAACCAGCCTCAAACCCCCGCCACACCCCCTCCCTCCCTTCCCTTCCCTGCTATGTGTCTCCCCGTCAAGCCCCCAGAGAACATCTATGTAGGGAGGATGGGGGGGACGAGTTTCTACTGTGGTGCGGAGAGCTGCGAAGGCCTGGCCTGAAAAGGTAAGGGCAATTGCCGGGGATACAGAAGAGGCTGGGCCAGAGACAGAGATAAACAGAGAGAGAGGGAGAGAGACATAGAGAAATACAGAGAGACGGTGGGGGAGGAGAGACACATACAGAGATACAGAGAGAGAGGGTGGGAGAGAGAGGGAGACAGAGAGAGATACAGAGAGAGGGGGGAGAGAGAGACATAGAGTGATACAGAGGGGGGGGAAAGAGAGACATAGAGAGATACGGGGGGAGAGAGAGACAGAGAGAGATACAGATGGGGAGAGACAGAGACATAGAGAAATACAAAGAGAGAGGGGGAGACAGAGAGGGAGGATTTTGTGGTTCCCATTGCTTTTTAGCAACTGGTTTTCTGCCCTAATTACCAGCTGGGTAGGCGTGGCTCGGGGGCTGTCATGTGACTGATGAAAGTGAATGTCATTGAGTTGGCCATGCCCACCAAATGTTTGTGGAGACTTTGGAACTTCAGCTTCACTCTTTTAGCCCAGCGGAACCATCAGATTGGGTCACAGCAATGCGTGGCCGGGTACAGCTAGTCTATATAAATAAAAATGTAAATGTCCATTTGAACATAACCATACATCTCTGAAAGTTCTTCACCGATTGCTTTCAAATTTTGACACAACGTTGCATTCGACTACGGATGTGTTTTTATATACCTATATTATATGCATGTCACACCTGTGACAGGTAAAAATATGAAAAACATTGGAAAACATTGAAAGACATTGACAAACATTGACAAACATTGAAAAACAGTGCCATCTGCTGGACATAAAACCAACATGGCAGCCTCCCAGCCCTGATTACACTCAACAGATTTCTGCTCCTTATATTTAGACTCTCCATATTGCTTCCAAGAAACTGCGCATTTGGAAGGCAGAGACGTCTGAGGGCCATATCCTGCCACCAGGCTTGGCAGGTAGGCAGCCAGCTCCCCACCAGGAAGCCCTTGCAGCCGGCATTTCTAGGGTTGGGCGGGGCCCACCTGAGCCTGGTTCTGACCTCCCCCTCCCCCGGCCACCCCACAAACTAACCTTGCCCACTGCTGCTGCCCATCACCCTCGCCAGCTGCTGTCGGGGCTACCTCCAAAGAACACCTGGCAACAAGGATGCCTGGATCTGCCGAGTGGGAACCCTCCGTCCCTTGCCTGGCCTGAATCGCACCTGGCCCTGCCTTACCATGGGCCCCAAGGTCAGAAAGACCAGCCGTTAACTGGCGCTATGTGAATCTGGTCAGTGAGCTGGAGATGGAGGCAACTGGAGCCTCGGGGTCACCTTTGACCAGCACCACCTTTGATTCCCAGGTGGGCGCTCTGGCAGTTCACGGAGCCTTTTGAAAATTGCAGCCTCTGGCAGAAAAGGGGCCCCGGGGAGGCTTCGGGGGTGGAAACGGGCAGGAGGGAGGATGGCTGGCCTTCCTTCATTTCACCTGGAAGAGCGGGGGATTTAATCATTCCCCTGCCCTTGGCAGGCGGGGGAGGAGAATTGCGCAGCAGGGGTCCAGTGGGGTGTGCATGGCTCCTGGCTTTGCCGCTTTCTTCCTTCAGGCAGGAAGCCCCAAACCAGCCTCGAATCCCCACCGCACCCCCTTCCTCCCTCCCTTTCCTTCCCTTCCCTGCTATGCATCTCCCCATCGAACCCCCAGAGAACATCTGTGTAGGGAGGACAGAGGGGGGCCCTGAGTTTCTGCTGCAGTGCAGAGAGCTGTGAAGGCCTGGCCTGAAAAGGTAAGGGCAATGGTGGGGGATGCAGAAGAGGCCGGGCCAGAGACAGAGATAAACAGAGAGAGAGGGAGAGAGAGACATAGAGAAATACAGAGAGACTGGGGGGGGAGAGAGACACACACACACAGAGATACAGAGAGAAAGGGTGGGAGAGAGAGAGAGAGAGACAGAGAGAGATACAGAGGGGAGAGAGAGGGAGACAGAGAGAGATACAGAGAGAGGGGGGAGAGAGAGACAGATACAGAGAGAGGGGGAGAGAGAGACACATAGAGAGATACAGGGGGAGAGAGACATAGAGAGATACAGAGGGGGAGAGAGAGACATAGGGAGATACAGAGAGAGGGGGAGAGAGAGACACAGAGAGATACAGAGAGGAGGAGAGAGAAACATAGAGAGATACAGACGTGAGAGAGAGAGAGATACATAGAGAGATACAAAGAGAGAGGGGGAGACAGAGAGGGAGGATTTTGTGGTTCCCATTATTTTTTTAGCAACCGGTTCTCTGCCCTAATCACCAGCTGGGTAGGCATGGCTTGGGGGCTGTCATGTGACTGATGAAAGTGAGTGACGTTGAGTTGGCCACACCCACCAAATGTTCATGGAAAGTTTGGAACTTCAGCCTCGCTCTTTTAGCCCAGCAGAAGCACCAGACTGGGCCACAGCAATGCGTGGCCAGGTACAGCTAATAATAAATAAATAAATAAAATAAAAATAAGCTATTTCTGGTCTATCACAAGGCATTAAAAATCTGGTTTGCCATCACAAATAGAGAAGAATGGGTGAATCTGTTTCTTGGTTTTATTGAAATTGGAATGCTATGAGTATTCTCAACTGCTATTCTATGGGGGGTTTTTTACATTTTTTTTTTTTTTACATTGGCAACCTTCAGTCTCAAAAGACTATGGTATTGTGCTCTTGAAAGAGGTCCTAAAACAGCATTTAGTGTGACTAAAAAGGCCAATTCGAGAGTGGCAATCCCTTCCACACTGAGGGCTGATACATTATGTCCGCTGCTCAGCCCCCAGATTTCGCTGGTTCCAGGACTGCCTTTTTGCCTCAGCCTGCTGAACAATTGTCTCTTCGAATTGGAGATGGTCATGTTGCGTCTTTAGCCTCCAAGCTGAACGATCAGAGGTCAAGGTTTCCCAATTGTTAATGTCCATTTCCAGGGCCTTTAGGTCCCTCTTGCAGATATCCTTATATTGCAGCTGTGGTCTCCCTCTGAGGTGCTTTCCCTGCACTAATTCTATGTTATTTTTATTATTTCTAGCTTTGGTTGTTTTTAGCAACCCAGAATTATATACATAAGAGGGGTGACCATATTAAGTAAATAAGTAAACAAGCAAACCAACAAACATAGCCATGAAATCAAGACATCTGGAAGTTACTTGATCTTAGGGAACTATATTGTTTTAATCTTACACAATTTAATATATTATTTAACGAATTGAATAGCATATTCAAAACCATGTCTACCCCAAAATTTATGTTAATGCTAAAATACTTTTTCTTATCTCTAGGAGATTGAATCTCAAATTTAATAGGAATTAAGTTTTTTTCCCCTAAATTATGTGGACACTGTTAAGACAATATTTCTTTTGTGCTATATCATGGCTTTCACTTCTACAATAAAGTATAATGAAGGATGAAAGAATTGATACACACAGAGAAAAAGTATGACATATAGAAAAGAGATAAATTACCTCTCAAGGCAACATCTTAATTCATTTTAATGGTGCCTTCACTAAGGTATCATTAAAGAAAGGTTACACAGCCTAGAATGCAGGTCCTAGAAATCCATGCTTTTCTGAGTTTGAGTTGGATGAGAACACAATACTTTTTCATCCTGTTGAATTATATTTTATAAGTATGTCTGTAATACCACAGCACCTAGTATAGATAAATAATGTATAGCCCAAGAGAAATTAGTGCATTAGTAATTTGAAATAACTCTCTCTGAAAAAAATCATAAATGTCACAACATATCTATAGGTAATTTGGGTTCATATACCTATGATAAACATTATATTCTCCCTTGAGGGTGGAGACAGCAGCCAGACGTGGGTTGTGCTCATTGGTCAGAGGATGGACTGAGCCTGGAATTCTTTTAAATCCGCCCCCTTGCTAGGGCTCCCAGCTTTTTGCTCAGTCATCAGACTGGACAGTTGTGTGGATTGGAGCTCTAGTAGTCTTGTGTATTAGAGCTAATTTCTTCTGCTGGATTATTTGGTTGACATTGGACGGTTTGACAATTCTATTCTAATCTGATTTGGAACCTTCCCTAGCAAGGGATTCCTTGAATCCCTGCAGTTTATTTCTCCTTGCCTCCATTCCTCCCCTTTGTCATCTTCATTAGAAGGTCAGTGTTTTAACCTGGTCAGTGGAGTTTAGCGCTCCCCTGGGGAGGGTGGTCCCACTGGCTATCACCTTCTGGTGTAGCCGTTCGCCTCAGGCCACTCAGTGGAGCCTACCCTCCCTTTTTTTTCGGGCTGGCAGCCATTTTGTCCCTCGTGGTCTCGCTGCTGTTGCTGCCTTTAGTTTGGGGCCTTGCGCTCTCTGAGCTTCGCCGCTTGTCGGCTGCATAATTCTCCCGGCTCTTACTCACCCGATAGTGCCGGAGGTCTTGTTAGCGGCTTGGATAGCCTCTGCCTCTAATTCGGCGCCTGGCTTCTTAGTAAGCCATCCAGAGTGGTGTGATTGCCTTGTGCTAGTGGAGCATCGCGCTCCCCGCCTTCTGCCTGCTTTGCCTGTTCCTTTTTTTTTTCTGCGCCCGGCGTTAATTGCCTTCAGCTGACTAGCGCTTTCGCCGGCGCTTCGGAGGAGCGTGCTGCCTGTGAGCGCTCGCCCTTCTAGGCAGAGACCTGTGCTTTTCGGGCGAATTAGGCTCTGCTGTGTGGCGTTGCAGCCCCCAACATAAGAGAGCTCTTAGCGCTCCTATCTGACTTCGCGCCCGCGCCATTTTGTGGCACCCTAAAACGGCCCTAGCCTCTCTGCTGAGAGTCCCCTGTCCTTCTGACGGAGTCTCTCCTTTCTAACAGCAGTGCCTATCTGAGGCTAATTGGGGGCTCTTAGGCTGCTGGGTCTTTCTTGATTCCATTAATTGTACGATATTTGGGTACTAGCCAAATTTCCTCCCTGCCACTATCTTATACTGGTCATCAAGGCTTATCATGCCTAAATCAATATCTAAATCAAAACATGGCCGAAAGGCCACAGTTCAAGCCCAGTCAGTGGCCTCAAGCAGGGAGGTGCAGACCCAGGGGCATAATGAGGGACCTCTACTGAGCCCTTCCCGCACAGGCGCAAAACGTTCTGCCAAGGCTCCCACCTCACAGATAGGTCATGATAACTCTGGCAGGAACCAAGATAGAGCAGCTCCTAACCTTGACCTGGCTCATCCCAAGAGACTCAGGGCTAACTCTAATGTCCCTGGACACGCAGCTTCTGTGTCTTCTGATCAGGTGTCTCTTCAGGATTATCAGTTGTCAGCTGAATCAGCTGATGTATGGGGGTCCTCTTCTGCCAGGGGTAGGGTTTCTACTGTGGAGTCTAACGCTCCCGTCCCTTCGGGACTCCAACCCTCTCCCCTTTCTGTCCCGGACTGAACCTCTACTGAGGTCAGTCCGGCTCCTGGTCAAACTCAGGTTTCTTGGCGACCTGAGGATATTCAGCGCATGATCACTGTGGCGGTGCAGCAATCCTTGGCAGAGCGTGGTTTTCCTGCTAAGACACCAACTCCCCTCCAGCCTGCGCCTTCTGTATCTGAGGAGCCTATGGAGGATTTTAATATGGAAGATGCAATTTCTCTGGCGGGTTCAGATTCCCCAGCAATTTCCTGTGTCAGCGATCATGTCATCCAGGCTGACACTGAAGCTCCTGAACCAGAGTTATCTGAGGATGAGGGGTTGCCCGCAGATCAACCTGCATTTACTGGTCTGTTTCCCCAGGCCCTTTTTAAGTCGCTATTATTTAAAGCGGTAAATGCAGCCCAGCTGGGTCCATCTCCCACTCCAGAACCTGCAACTACGGCAGGTTCCTTGAACCCGTTGTTTGCGGAACAACCTAAATCGATAACAACGATCCCAACCCCTCCTCTCTTTTTAGAGGTCATACACAAGCAATGGTCCGCCCCATCTTCGGTACCGATACCGTCCTCCACGGACAAAAAGAATTTTGTTGTGTCCCCAGACCTTGATTCCCTGCTGCAGACACCTACTTTTGACGCCCCTGTGGCAGCTTTACTTTCGGCGTCATCTCTGCCAGGGGATCCGGAGGAAGGTCTAAGGCCGGAGGAACGCAGGGCTGAGCAGGTCCTGCAGAGGGCTCACCTAGGGGCAGCATGGGCCATTAAATCGGCAGCCACGGCCTCCTTCTTCAATCGAGCCACGCTTCTCTGGCTTCGCCAGCTGCAAGACAAGATGGCTTCGGAGGACTCAAGGTTGAAGCAAGACCTCAACAAGATTGTTGCTGCGGTGCAATTTTCCGCGGACGCCACCTTGAACGCTACGCGGTTTGCGGCAAAATCCATGGCCTCCGCTGTTGCGGCTCGTCGCTTGGTCTGGCTTCGTCACTGGCAGGCGGATGCCAGACACAAGTGGCGCCTAGCCTCTGTCCCCTTTTCGGGCACGAAGTTGTTCGGTGATGCCTTGGACAAGTTTCTTATCGAAACCAAGGACAAATGAAAGATCTTACCTGCTGTTTTTCGACGAGGGGAACCCCGTTTTCTTCCTTATGGTCCTCGCCCCCCGATGAGATCTTCGGAGGGCGGTTTGGGCTCCTCCCGTTCCATGGGTAACTTCCATATGGGGTATTTAGGCCCTAGACAGAGGAATTTCCAAGACAGACCTCCCAGGGGGAGGGGTTTCGGTTCCCGGCAGCCCTTTCGAGGGGGAGGGGGTCGCTCCATCCGTCGCCGTCATTAGTCGTCCATGCGGTCCTCCCATTGGTGGAAGATTGGGCCTCTTCACCAAAGCTTGGGAGGATACTACTTCGGATTGCTGGGTCCTGGCCTCCATTTCATCGGGATTGGCCATCGAATTCGTTTCCACCCCCCCTTTGTCCTTCCTTCGCTGCCCCCTGTCCCACATAGCCGAGCGTAGATCTCTCATGGAGGCGGCTATCAGTCATCTGCTGGCCATCAATGCCATCCAACATGTGCCTCGTGATCAGGCGGGACAGGGGTTTTATTCTCGGGTCTTCCTGGTCCCTAAATCATCGGGTGGGTGGAGACCCATTCTGGACCTTAAACGTTTGAACCGGTTTGTAATCTATAGAAGGTTCAAAATGCAATCCTTACGTTCAATCCTAGACGGTGTTCGGAGGGGCGATCTCCTCTGCTCAATAGACCTCACGGAGGCTTACCTCCATATCCCCATTCGCCCTTCCCATAGGAAGTTCCTCCGTTTTTGTTATGCTGGGGTTCACTACCAGTACACGGCCTTGCCCTTTGGCCTTTCCTCTGCTCCCCGTAGCTTCACAAAAATTTTGGCGGCCTTGGCGGCTCACCTCAGGCTTCAGGCCGTTCGTCTCCAGTGTTACCTGGATGACATCCTCCTTATGTCATCTTCATATCAGCAGGCCATGTCTGATCTCCGTCTTACAATTCAGACACTGGCGTCGCACGGCTTCTCTGTTAATGTGGAGAAAAGCCACCTAACTCCCTCGACTAGGATACTGCATTTGGGTGCCATTATTGATTCGGAGCAGGGGAGAGTTTTTCTCTCCCCGGATCGTCAGGCCGGGTTGAGATCCATGGTAACTAAGGTCCTGAAAGATAGGAGGGCTTCCCCTTTATTTCTTTCAAAACTCCTAGGCAAGATGGTCTCGGCCATCTCGATTGTTCCCTGGGCCAGGTTACACCTTAGAGACCTCCAATGGTTCCTCTTGCCTTTTCAGAGAACGGGCAGGGGATCCTCTCTCGCCAAGGTGGCAGTTCCAAGGGAGGTGCTCTCCTCCCTTCGCTGGTGGCTCTCTCCAACGCTCTCCAAGGGCTGTCTGTTCCTGGATCCCCAGTGGGTAACAGTGACCACCGATGCCAGCATGTTCGGATGGGGAGCCCACTGTGGAAATCAGATGGCGCAAGGTACGTGGTCCACGGTGGAAACTACCCGCAGCATCAATTGGCTGGAGCTGCGAGCAATTTACCTGGCGCTTCGATCATTCCATCTTCTGGTTTCCGGCGAGCACGTGTTGATCCTCACCGACAACACCTCTGCCAAGGCACATGTCAATCGCCAAGGGGGCACCAGGTCCCTTTCACTGATGCGGGAAGCCAAAAGACTAGGCCTTTGGGCAGAGAAACATCTGGCCTCCTTGAAGGCGGAGCATATCTCGGGGGTCTCGAACCTGACAGCAGACTGGTTGAGCCGCCAACAGATAGACCATGGAGAATGGAGCCTACATCCTCTCCTTTTCCAGGGTATAACTGCTCGCTTCGGGAGTCCGAAGATAGATCTGTTTGCATCCCACCAGAACAACAAGTTACCTCGCTTCTTTTCCCGTTTTCCGTCCAATCAAGCGGAAGCGGTGGATGCCCTGCGCACTCCTTGGCCACAGTACCTTCTTTACGCCTTTCCTCCTTTTCCCCTCATCCCGAGGGTAATTTGGAAACTGCTGCTGGAACAGGCAGAGATCATCCTGGTGGCTCCACACTGGCCAAGGAGGTCGTGGTTTGCGGACCTCATGCATCTCTCTGTGTTGTTCCTTGGAGGATTCCTTGTACTCCAGATTGCCTCAGCCAAGGGTCGATTCTACATCCGGACCCCCAGTGGCTTCAGATGACCGCTTGGCGGTTGAGTGGGAAACTCTACAGCGGGACCTCATCCCGTCTGACATAATTCATACCATCCAGGCATCTCGGAGGTCATCTACCCAACGGATTTATTCCGCTACTTGGCGTGATTTTGCTTCTTGGTGTAAGACTCAGGGATTTTCCCCCCTCCAGGCTTCCATCTTACAGGTCCTGCGCTTCCTACAGTCGGGGTTGGACAAAGGGCTGTCTCCAAACACCCTCCGGAGACATGTGGCTGCTATTTCTTCCATTTTGACATATAATTCGGTTCATTTGTTGTCCCAGCAGCCTCTGATCCGATGATTTCTCCGTGGGGCAACCAACCTCTGTCCTCCCGTACTACATCGATATCCTTCCTGGGATCTCGCCCTGGTGCTGGATTCCCTTATGGACTCACCATACAAACCTCTTGCTTCTGTCAGTTTACGTCTGTTATCCGGCAAAGTAGCCTTTTTAGTGGCTATCACTTCAGCGCGCAGAATTTCTGAACTAGCAGCGCTCTCCACTAAGGAGGATTTATGTGTTTTCCATGGGGATCGTGTGGTCCTCAGATTGGATCCTACATTTGTGACTAAGATTAACTCTCCTTTTCATCGTTTGCAGGAACTGGTTCTTCCAGATTTCTATCCATTCCCTTCCAACCCACTGGAAAGCCGGTTGCACACCTTGGATGTCCGCCGGGCGCTCGAACTCTACATCCGGAGGACTGCGACTATTCGACGAACAGAATCACTGTTTGTTTCATTTCTACCGTCTTCTTTAGGTCAACGGGTTACTTCTTCCACGGTGGGGCGTTGGATCAGAACAACGATTGCGACTGCATATGAACTTCGGTCTTTGCCTCTTCCTTCCAGGGTCACAGCCCATTCTACCAGGAGTGCGGCGACCACGGCGGCTTGGTCTTCGAACGCCTCTTTGGACGAGATCTGCAGAGCGGCGACTTGGTCATCTCCTTCCCCGTTTATCAGACACTATAAACTGGATAAGGTCGCCTCGGCGGAGGCTGATTTTGGGAGGAGAGTGTTACACCGTGTTGAGGCCCGGGAGGGGTATTCTGCCCAGACTGTTCCCGCCCGTGATTTGGGACAGTGATCTTTGGTATGTCCCACGTCTGGCTGCTGTCTCCACCCTCAAGGGAGAAGGGGCGTTGGTCCTACCTGATACGCCCCTTCTCGTTGAGTGGAGACAGCAGCCAGCCCCACCCTGAACTCAGTCTGGTCATCTATGTTTATTTGTATTATTGATTTATTGTTGACTGTCTTTTTCTTTCCACACACCGAGTCTGGATTTCCTTCGACAAAAGCTGGGAGCCCTAGCAACAGGGGGCGGATTTAAAAGAATTCCAGGCTCAGTCCATCCTCTGACCAATGAGCACAACCCACGTCTGGCTGCTGTCTCCACTCAACGAGAAGGGGCGTATCAGGTAGGACCAACGCCCCTTTTCCTTGGAATGGGGCAACTTGCTGCAGCCAAATCAGCACAGCCAACTTGCCATGGCTTTCTCACTGTGGGACAACTCACCATGGTCCCTCACCGTGGGACAACTTGCTATAGGACAATTCAACAATTCAATTTAAATATTTAAATTAATTTTAAAAAATATTTTAATTTTTGCCATTCACATTTCACCTTGTCCCCCCTTTTGCATTCTTTCTTTAATGATTACATTCCTCCAAGAAATATAAAATTTTTGAAAATTTTGAAACCATGAGAAAAAAAACAGCCCCCCCTTTTTTTTCTGAAAAAATAATAATAAAAACTTTGGAAAAATTGGGAGAAAAAAGTTCAGTGTGAAGTAGTTTTACAAATTGCATGAAATGCAGTGTATATAAAATTATTATGCTTCCAGTAAACAAGTAACCACCCTTTCCCTCAAAAGCAACAACAACAAAAAAAGCAAGCAACTTTCAACATAAAAATTAATTAGATTTGGTCCTTAAACACCTGTAGCAATTAAAGTTAATGTCTATCTCAAAATTTAAGCTCCATAGAAGGTTTGCCTTTTGAGTGGTGCTTTTAAAAAAAGAAAAGAAACAGAAGATACAATATATACATGCAGTTTATTCTAACTCATTTTCTGAATGACGTTATCATTTTCCATTTCTTCTTCCTCTTTGTCATTTTTCTCATGGACTTCTAAAAACTTTAGGTTTGCACGGATTGAAGCAAGGTTTTCTACCCGTTCACAGGTCAGTTTCTTTCTTCATTTAGTATGACTATTACCAAACAGAGACCAGATTCTTTCACATGCAGCAGAAGATGCAGGAATCTTCAGTAAGCAAGATGCAAGAGGTATCAGAAGTTGTATGGTGCAGAGACCTTGCCACCATGTTGCAGGAGGGATATGTTTTGCAGAATCCCAGAATGCATTCCTGTCCAAATCCCTGAAGATGTTCTATGTTCTGCAACATTTGAAAGTTTTTTTTCCAACATCAAGTCCTAAATGAGCAGCTTGTTTTGTAATCCAATCAAATGCAGAAAATGTGTTCTCATCACTCACACCACTGCCTTTGAATCTTGGATCCAGTATATTTGCCGCAGCATGTATTGGATGGCATCAAAATTCTTCTCATTTTTTAATAAAATCTTCCACTTTACTTTCTTCAGCAATTGTAAATGGAGATGCACTTACAGTTTTTCAAAAACAGATGTTTTTATCATAGCCAGATGGTTAAGAATTTCTGATAAAAGTGCAGTATCTGGTTCAGATGCATGAATTGCTGAAAAAATTGTTAAAATCTGTAGGGAGTTTTGCAGCTAAACCCAAAACACCTCTTCATCAAGCACAGTGTTCCTTACGTTTCTCGGAATTTTAAGATCCTCATTTATTACTATTACTTGAAGAGCTTCTTTGTTTTTTAATAAACTTTTAAAGGAGATCACCACTCCACTGCAATATGTTTTATTACAGAGCTTCAGTATCACTTTTTTATTCTGTGCATTTTTTCTTCTTCTTGCTTCTTCCTATAGACTGCAGTGACAACATGAATAGCTTTTATATATTTGATAACTTCTTTAGCTCTTCTATAAAGCCTTTGAAGGGTATTCAGTTCAAATTCAGTTCAAGTCACTAAAAAGTAAGTTTAGTCCATGAGATGCACATCCTGTTGCAGTAATATGTGGATACTTGTTCATTATGATTTTCCATGCAGCTTTCATATTACTTGTATTGTCAATCAGCAAAGCAAATACTTCACCACTCTCAATTTTCTCTAAAACTGCATATATTTCATTGTTGATATACTCTGCAATATGTCTGCTCCCTCTAGTTTCAATGCTTCTATAAAGCATTTATATTGACTGTTTCGCTATGACTATCATTAAGTGTTGTACCTTACAATTCTTGACGAATGTATCTTTTCTTTTATGTATTCAGAGAGCATATGCACCAAGACAAATTCCTTGTGTGTCCAATCACACTTGGCCAATCAATTATTCTATTCTATTCTATTCTATTCTATTCTATTCTAGTCTAGTCTAGTCTAGTCTAGTCTAGTCTAGTCTAGTCTAGTCTAGTCTAGTCTATTCTATTCTATTCTATAAGACTAGTTGAGGTGTTGTTATCACAAAGTTGATGATTCCTTCCCCATCCATCTGCATGACATACTGTTTCATTGATTTTTCTTTGTACAGATTCCATCATATATTCATATTCTGACTCCAAAAGAAGCTTGCTCATGAAACATCTGCTTGGCAAATGATATGATAGTTGTAATAATTTAAAAGTTCCCTGACAATATGCATTTTAAGTTTATTGACAATGCTGATCCAGAAGCACACTCTCTTGCAAGAGAATGATCAATTTTCTCTTGATTTTCAGGTGTCATTTTATCTACAAAAGAAGATATTGTGTATTTTTGTGAAGCAGTGGTTTGCAACACTTCCTTACTTGAAAATGCTGCTGGTGAAGAAACACTTGGTAATGTTCTAGAAGCAACTGAAGAACATATTCCACACTCCTTTTTTTAAATTTTTTTGCAAAAAAACAAAAAACAAAAAAACAAACCCAAAAACCATTTGGAAAAAAATGGAAAAAAACCCTGTTTTTCCCCCTATTTTTCCAGGTTTTTTTTTCCAAGCCTTCCCATCTCTAATTCCACAATTTCTTCAATAATAGTGTAACTCTTGTTCTGTGGTAAGTTGTACTGAAGTGAGTTGGTCATAGCAACTTGTCCCTCAGTGAGTTGACTGCAGCGGGTTGGCAAGTTGGTAGTGGCAAATTGGATGTGGTAAGTTGGCCATGTTAACTTGTCCTAGACCTTATTTTCCTTCCCATAGAAGCAAGTATATGCTTTCAAGTACTTGGTAAATACTTTATTTGGAAAGAAGGGTGTTTGAAATGATTTGTAATAGTTTTAATAAATAAATGTTTAATAGAATAGAGTAGAGTAGAGTAGAGTAGAGTAGAGTAGAGTAGAGTAGAGTAGAGTAGAGTAGAGTAGAATTCTTTATTGGCCAAGTATGATTGGACATACAAGGAACTTATCTTTGGTGCATATGCTCTCAGTGTACATAAAAAGAAAAAAAATCATTAATCAAGAATCATAAGATACAGCTGTTCAGTCGAAATCTATAAACCCTATAGTGTAAGATTTATTCCTGTATTTTAGATCTAATTTGGCAGTGCTTCACTTTCTGTGAAAGTTAGAAGAGACAATACTCTTGAAGGACAATCTTGCAACACTCAATGACCAAAAGCCTGTTCTTTTTTAATTTGCACAGCATGCATGCAAAAAGGGCCGGGGCTTCAATAATATCGCAGTAGTGCAGTGATTAGAGTGCAGGCTACCTCTGCTGACTGCTGACTGCCTGCAATTTGACAGATTGAATCTTACCAGGCTCAAGGTTGACTCAGCCTTCCATGGTTGGTAAACAAGGACCCAGATTGTTGGGGGCAATATACTGACTCTGTAAACTCCTTAGAGAGGGCTGTAAAGCACTATGAAGTGGTATATAAGTCTAAGTACTATTGCTATTGTTATCTCATTATGCCACTTTTAGGAAACCAGTGGTGCTTGTAGTACATGCCATCCTGTAGCATACCTGCACCATAGTACATGTTATGATGGACTAACCATGGGGGGAAGAATTCTGTTTTTATCCTTGTTTTTATGTATCCTTGTGACAATCATTATATACACAATAGGCAGTTGTTTAAGTCCTCTAAATAAATAAATAAATACATTTAAGATACAAAAAAATTGAAGTTGGATCTTGATCATTTTTAATAAAAGTATTATTTGTTCTGCTGCTTACAGAATTAGCATTAAAGGAAGAATTACATACATAATCTTGGAAAATGAATGGACAATTCTCCAATCCTGTTAGATAATTCCTTAAACTGGGGTCTCTATGATTTGTTTGAACTTCTTTTTTCCAAATTGACTAATTAAAGGACTGATATTTTACCAAATAAGACTGAAAGATTCATATACCTTTTGTTTTTCCATGTTTTGAAATACTCTCTTTTCTCATGTATTGTATGGATTCATCAGGTTGACTTGCTTTCACATCTTGATGTTCTTAGCTCAGTCATAGATAATGTTGCTGTACTGATATGGTGGGCAAGTAGTGAAAGTGGACATATGTAAAAGCAAAGATTCCCCAGGAAGCTCATCAATGAGAGAATAGTTATAAACATATCATCACATTCAGAGGGCTATATAACAGTCAAGAGTTATGACTTTTCCTTATGCTGCAATTTAGTGTTCAAATATTTTTTTCTACTCCTGACCTACTAGTCCTGATTTGAGGATGTTTATTTAAAGAATTTAGAGAGCCAATTGGTGATAGTGATTAAGGCATCAGGCTAGAAACTGGGAAACTGGGAGTTCTAGTCCCACCTTAAGAACAAAACTAGTTTGGTACCATTGGGCCAGTCATTCTCAGTCCTCCAACGAGACTACGGCAAGTCATCTCTGAAAAATCTTGCCAAGAAAATTGCACCAACTTGTCCAGGCAGTCAATTAAGTTACTTTCATCTCATAGGCTTTGTTTCTTGCTTCATTCCAATCTAAGGCTTCTTATAGAAAGTTTGGTGGTTGCTCATCAATTCCATGCATTCCTCTCTCTGACATTAGAACTACGACATCCATGAGAAAGAGAAACTCTATCTATTGCAACAAGTCCCTATGTGTATTGAGATTTCCAACTCAATTCCTATAAAAATATGGTTCAATATATAAAAAGTTCCAGCAAACTTAACATTTATAGAAGTTCACTTACTAACTTTAATTTGTTCTTGCAATCAGAGAAGTTTCAAAGGAATTAGAATATTTCCCGATAACATTTTAAGACAAATATATTTTTTTAAAAAAAAATTCATAGAGCTTTTAAAGGAGTGCATGAGTTTTTATAAGAGAAAATTTTGTTTTTATTCCCCACCTGCTTCCCAATACTACTTTACTAGTTTTTATATATTCTCATTTAATCAGATGAAGAGAATTTGCTTCAAAAACTTTCAAATGAGAAGAGTGAAGATAAAATGAGATATATACAGGTACTTATTGAATATACATGTACTTATTGAAAAGAGCCTTAAGTGTTTACTATAAGTGATATAGTATTTATATAATCTACCCAAATATCTTCAACTTCCCTGGTTTTTCATGCTTCAATTAAGAAGAATTTTGCCATTAAAAAGCAATTGGAAAATGTTCTCTTCTCCTGAAGAGATTCAAAGTAATCTTCCACCCATTTTTTTTTTTTTACAATTTTGTTAGAAAATTTGTGTTTAGTTCTATTTCCTATAATATAATGATGACATGTGGGTTTGTGTGTGTGTTTATTATTCATTTAAGCTCTTTATATAGTTCAACATTATTGTCTACTTCCATAGTCCATATAGATACTGGATTCTTCTGTAAAATCCATTTGTGCCCCTTTTCTTGCTTACATTTTCTTCCTCTCATCTATTAAAAATGCCATGGACAGCCAAGAAAACCAATGGAACATCAAATGAATCAATTCAGAAGTCTCACTTAAGGCACAAATAACCACACTCAAATTATCCCAGGTGGATGTACTTTTGGAAAGAAAGAAGATTATTAGCAAAGTGGATGGATTCAGTTATAGTTTTAATTAAGTACACAATTTGAAGAACTAGACATACCTAATTCCCATACCAAATAATCATACCCAATGCCCAAAAAGGAATTCAGTTGCAGGTTGATGTAGTTGAGCTTGGAACAATTATTTGGGATGTCTGAGGATTCCCCCCCACCCCTTGTAAAGGGTGTTGAAGTGGAAGACCTCCAAGCTCATTTCCAACCCTATAAATCTATTATTCTATTTTCTAACATATTGTGAAGCATTTTTTTCAAAACAGATTTAAGTACATTTATTGGATAGCTAGAGATATTGTATACAGAAATGTAGATATAAACCTACATAGAGATAAGGATATAATATCTGCACAAAGAAAATATAAACTCTCTTTATCTCTATTCAAGCACTCTAATCAATGAGATCTGCCTTGCTTTTCAAAGAGAATTAATGGAGGCTACATTTTCCATCTTACAAAGCATGGAGGAACTTAAACTAAAGTTTCCTGCAGCTAAAACAGCTAAAACACCAAAGTGAAATAACATACTTTTGAACTAATAACATAAAGTACTAGTACATCTTATGGATTTTCCAGTGGAGTGAATGCATAGAATTGAATTACCCAATGGAAGTTTTAGGCAGCCCAAATAAACATGCTATTTACTTTCATTGTGCCATCTGTTTGTGAAATTGGTTTTTCTTTCTAAAAATAATACTTTAATATTAGAAAACCATTTGGAAATGAACAATAATGATAGATTCCTTGATGTAATGTCACACTTAAACATTTTCCACAAGGCAACTTTGATTTCTCTGTTCCTCATTGTATAAATAATTGGATTCATCAAAGGAGGAACAACAGAATATAATACAGTGATTACTGTGTCCATATTTGAAGGAAAGTCTGAAGTAGGCTTTAGATAGGCAACACTTCCAGTGCTGATAAACAAGGAGACAACAATGAGATGGGGAATGCAAGTTGAGAAAGCTTTGCTCTGTCCTTGAGAAGTAGGAATTCTAAACACAGATTTGAAAATCTGCACATATGAAACAATTATGAAACTGAAACAACCAAAGACGATGAATGCACTGAATAGAATAACTCCAACTTCAATCAGGTATGAATTATCACATGATACCTTCAGAAGCTGTGGGATTTCACAGAAGAACTGATTCACAACATTGGAACAAAAGGTGACTGCAAAAGTGCTACAAGTATGCAAGGCTGAATAAAGAAAACCAATTATCCATGCAATGGCTGCCAGCTGAAGGCAAGCTTTCCTGTCCATTATGCTTTCGTAATGCAGTGGGTCACAGATAGCAATGTATCTATCATATGCCATGCCTGTGAGAAGGAACAAATCTGAGATCAGGAAGAAGAATAAAGAAAATACTTGTGTGATGCACCCGTAGTATGAGATCTCTCTGCTGTTCAAGAATGCATTTATCATGGCTTTCGGAATAGTGACAGAAATAGAGCCAAGATCAACAACTGATAAATTCACTAAGAAAAAGTACATGGGTTTATGAAGTTGTTGGTGGAAAGACACTGCTAAAATGATGAGGGCATTTGCTATCAAAGCTGCTATATAGATCACTAAAAAGAGAGTGAAATATAGCATATTTTGCTCAAATTGGTCAGAAAAACCCAGGAGAAGAAAAGTAGAGAACTCACTTACATTAGGCATTTTTCTTGAGAATGATTCCTGTATTCCTGTGCAAAAAGTAAAAATAATTTCAACGGATCAGATAGTAATTATGAATAACAATAAAATTAATGGGTGTTGCAATATACATATAAAATACAACTGAAATATAGTTGTATCTTCCTTTTCTCCTACTTAAGATACAAAAAGATTTTAGGAATTAAGGATATGGACATGGGTATTCCATAAAGTCACAATGAATCAAGCTCAATCTGGATAATATATTGCTTTAACCGTTGGAATATTTTCAATTGTTTCATCAATTAACTTCTTCTCCCATGAGATCAAAGCACCCTCTTTAATTTAGTAGAAATTAACATTTCCTGAATAATTTGGGCACAAAGTTAATACACAAACATTTTCATTGTGCTATACCATGGATTATGCTTCCAAAATAAATATGTGAGAGATTGTTCAGAGAGAATAATTATGTGAAATAACAATAGCACTTAGACTTATATACCACTTCACAGTGCTTTATAGCCCTCTCTAAGTGGTTTATAGAGTCATCACATTGCCTCCAACAATCTGGGTCTACATTTTACCAACCTTGGAAGGATGGAAGCTTGAGTCAACCTTGAGCTGTTCAGAATCGAACTCCTGGAGTGAGCAATGAATTAGCCTGCAGTACTGCATTCTAACCACTGTGCCACTATGGCTTTTATAGAATATAGAGAAGAAATTACTTCAATTCCACATTTTAGATTAGCTGCATGGTGCCTTCAATAATGGAAGACTTATGCTTTCTGAATATGATTTGAGTGATATCAGAATCATTATGTGTCCTTTGAAACTGCAGTTTATACATCTTTCTAAAAATACCACAGGGCCCAGGATCAATTAATCAGTTCCCGAGAGTATTCAGTAGCATTAGGAGTCTGAAATATATTTCAAACAAAAATATGAAGTGCAAGAATATGCCTACAGATGTCCTGTGCTTTTAAAGCTTTGGGAAATAATATGTGTGGCTTCCTTTGAAAAGTATATGTCTTTAAATACAGGATGACCACCACAGGAAAAGAGGAATGTACAAAATGATGATTTTTGACTTTGAAATGGCAAGCCAATCTGAGTGATCAAAACTCTGCTTCTTTTTAACAAACATTACATTCACATAGAAAGGAGTGGAACTTCAATCACTGGTCATGCCTGACATATTTCAAACTAAGTATATCATCAACAGACATAAGACAGACATAACATAGATAGATAGGAATATATTTAAAATCCATGATATGCCATCTTTGATAATGATAATTAGATATTTATTTGAGAGGTTCCTAGATGGAGAGAAATCCTAAAAAATTGATATGAAATATATTGAACAATTCTCTATATAAATTAAAGAGGGAATTCGGTGTTCCTTAATATTTTTTGAAAATATTTTATTGAAAAATTTTATTACAATAGTAAAAGCAAATAAAAATATTTTCAGAAGTGACATCTGCTCTTTATAACAACAAATATGAACAAATTTATCACTCTTCACCCCATAACAAATATCTGTTCTTCCATTATCCCATCCTCTTTCTTCCTTTGTCATTCTCTCTCTCTTTTCATACAGGAGCCACCTTGTAAGAAATGCTGTCTAAGCGGTTTACAGAGTCAGCATACTGCCCCCAACAATCTGGGTCCTCGTTTTATCAACCTCAGAAGGATGGAAGGCTGAGTCAACCTTGAGCTGGTGAGATTTGAACTGCCAAAGTGAAGCTAGCAGGCAGCTGAAGTAGCCTGCAGTGCTGCACTCTAACCACTGTGCCACCTCGACCAGGGGTGAAATGTAAAATTTGTTACTACCGGTTCTGTGGGCATGGCTTGGTGGGGGGAGTTATATGACTGGGTGGGTGTGGCCAACTTTTTTTTTTATTTTAACTTTTCAAAGCATTTTTTCTGCAAATGCAAAAAAAATGCTTTGAAAAGCCTCTGCCAATCAGGAACACAGCTGGGATCAGAGAGCCTTTTCAAAGCTGGGATCAGAGAGCCTTTTCAAAGCATTTTTTTAATAACCTCTTCCACTGAAGAGGATGCAGAAAAAAATTGCTTTAAAAGTCTCTCTGATGATCCCAGCTGAGTTGCCTGATCATTTTAAAAAATGCTTTGAAAAGTTTCTCTGACAGTCAGGCAACTGAGCTGGGATCGTCAGAGAGACTTTTAAAGCATTTTTTCCTGCAACCTCTTCAGCGGAAGAGGAGGTTGAAAAGCTCTGACGATCCCAGCTGTGTTGCCTGATCGTCAGAGCCTTTTCAAAGCATTTTTTAACCACCTCTTCCCCAGAAGAGGTTGCAGAAAAAAATGCTTTGAAAAGCCTCTGAGATCCCAGCTGAACCGTGTGATCATCAGAAGCTTTTTTTTTTAATCTTTTAAAAGCATTTTTTTGGTGGAAGAAGTTGTAGAAAAAGTGCTTTTAAAAGTAAAAAAAAAAAGCCTCTGATGATCGTACAGCATAGCTGGGCATGATGGGGGTGGGCAGGGATTTTTGCTACTGGTTCTCCAAACCACCCACCACTATCACTACCGGATCGGGTGATCCGGTCCGAACCGGGAGCATTTCACCCCTGACCTCGTCTCTTGTATAATATAAGGTAATTCAGCTACAGGTTAAGATGTTAAACTTCTTTAATGGCTGAAGGGGATCTCAAAATCTTCTATTATCCTCAACTAATTAAAAGTTTCCATTTTTTTCATTGTTTCTACTTTTCCCTCTTGCTGTTTAACTGTAGGAAAAATAAGAAATCTAAATTGTGTATCTCTAAATGTACTCAGCCGGTGTAATTGCTTGCATCTGATTCTAAAAATTGCTTCAGAGAATGAACAAGAGAATGAACACAATATCGTCTGAAACTTCTTGAAACAGTTGTGACATTCTTCAGATGCAGGTGAAGATTGTAGAGGACAGATATGCAAGCCCAGAAAAAGATACAACTGTTTTTAAACAGAAGAAGATAAATATAATGGTTGATTGGGATGGTCTGAGGTTTCCTCCTCTATGCAGGGCATTGAGCTGGAACACATCCAATGTCATTTCCAATTCTACAAACCTTTGATTATGTTTTTTTCTTAATATATTTTTTTCAAAATACATTCATGTATACTTACAAAAGAGGGTGAGAACCAGTTTGAAAGGGTTTTGACTCATTCCTTTTTGCCACACAAAAATATGAACAGGAGATTGATGGATTAGAAAGCAATATCCACATAAATTGGGTAAATGTTGAGTTTATTAAGCAAAGGAGAACAATGCATAATGATAAGAATTATCCACAAATGATGCAGGAAAAAAAGACAGCAATATTCAATAGAGGAGTATAAACATACAAGAAAATTTCATATCCCTTTAGCTGAAAGCCCCTCAGCCTCATCAAAGGAAGATTCTGATGTTGCCTAGGTAATTCCATTAATCATATGACATCTTTCTGAAGTACACTTATTCTAAGCAGAAAATAATATAGATAACCACAAATCTAAATATGGTGTTTGATATGCCTTATCAGTACCTTTGATGAAATTCAAACATTCTCAAGCACATTTCATCCTAATATACATCTATTTACACTTGTTCGTTCAGGTGTTGGACCAGGGAGCATATCTCAGCTCTTCCAATTTGTATGAAGTTGTGAGATTTCTGAAAACTTATATGATATTTTATTGGAATTATGCATCATCCTAATTATACTTCTTGCCTTTGCAATTTCTTGTGATTATCAAATCACAATTATCTGAGGTAGTGCCAGATTATCCATCCTGCCCACATTGCCAGGTATCTAATATTTCCAAATAACTTCTAAGGAAAAGAGATAGTACTCCTGAGATAAAGTATGTAAAAACCAGTTTGATGTGATGCTTAAAGCTTCAGGCTAGGAACAGGGAACCTGTGAGTTCTAATCCACCCTATGCAATGGCAAACCCCTTTGAAAATAGCTTGCCAAGAGAAATGCATGGACTTGTGCAAGAAGACACCAGGAGTTAAGACTGACTCAAAGGTGCAAAATATCAAAATGTACGTGCAAATGACCATTTAAGGATAGGAGAATGTAGAGTCCTGTGTACTTCTGGAAAAACTAAAGCTTTAACTAGTTATGTTATGTGCAAGCATTAAAGGGGAAGCCAATTTACTTAGGAAAGCACTGGGAAAAATAGAGCATATCATTTAAACTTTCCTTCTGTTGCAGTTTTTTTTTTCATAACATTGCACCTTGATCTTTACTTCATTAAATCAGGATTTGTGAGTTTGTGCATGCCAGAGATTGCCAGACATCTACATTTAACATCTATAAAGTGCATTAATAATAATTACAGATGCAGGATTTTTGATGAGCAACTACTGGAATTCAATTCTTCTAGATGAAGAGGTTGAATCTGCCTCCATAGAAGCTATGTCTCCCTTTCCAATTTACTGCTTTAGTCAAAGAAGTGACTAATGACAGGAAAATATAATTTTCTGTTGAATAGACTATAAATAGCACTTAAAGAATTTTTTAGAACCTCAAGAGTTTAGAAAGGACAAATTTGATATTCTTATTCCTCATGCTATAGATGATTGGGTTGAACAGGGGTGGAAGAAGGGAATATAGAACAGTCAACCCAAAATCTAAGTACGATGGAGTGTTAGTGGGAGGCTTCAAATAAGCAAAAAATCCAGTTAATAAAAACATAAACACTACTATAAGATGAGGAATACAGGTTGATAAGGCTTTTTGCCTCCCTTGTTCAGAAGGAATTTTTAGCACTGCCTTGAAAATCATGGCATAAGATATGATAATAAAAATAAAACAACCTATTCCTACAATGACACTTACCACAATAACTCCAATCTCAATTAGATTGAAACTAGAGCAGGATAGTTTTAACAATTGTGGAATTTCACAGAAAAATTGGTTGACAACATTAGAACAAAAAAGGATTGAAAAAGTGCCAGTAGTATGCAATGTTCCATAGAGAAGACTTATAATCCACACTAAAATTATTATTTCAATGCAGGTTTTCCAATTCATCACCATCTCATAGTGCAGTGGATTGCAAATGGCAACATACCGATCATATGCCATGACTGTCAGGAGGGATAAATCAGAAGCTGCGAATGAGACAAAGAGAAAGACTTGAACTACACATCCTAAGTAAGAGATGTGTCTGGTGTCCATGAGGGAATTCACTATGGATTTCGGAACAATAATAGAAACTGAGCCCAGATCCTGCATAGCCAAATTCATCAGAAACCAGTACATGGGGTTATGCAGTCTATTATCTATAGCTACTGCAGTGATGATGAGAAGATTTGCTGTTATAGTTGACAAATATAACACAAAGAATAAAAAGAAATGTAAAATCTGCAAATGCCGATTTTTTGAGAATTCCAGGAGCAAAAAGTAAGGCACTGTGGTTGTATTATCCATTAGTTTATGACTTAATTTAATTTAACTCAATTTAATTTATAAACAGAGGTTGGGGATGTAGCTAGTTAAAAACAGTGAGCATATATAACTTGATACAGTCTGAGACCAGAATGGAAAAATAGTGGGAAAACATTGAAAGAATGAAAACACAGTACCGAAAATGGATGCAATACATTTTGTGTCTAATTACAGCACTATTTATATATTTCAAATTATCCTTGACTAAACACCATACCATAAATCACAATGTTGTTCTTCTTTTTTTTCATTTCTTTTCCTGGTTGTATATATTAAAATGTTTGCCTAGGACTTGAAAGATCTTTTCAAGTCATTTTAACTGGAAGTTCCCTGGAGTTGTTGGACCAGTAAGTGTCTCTTATCACTCTTAAAGAATTGTTACAATAATGGAAAACAGAACTGAAGACAGAAATCCAATATAGAGAGAGCACCTTAAGGAAAGGCTGGATGCAAACCTAGTAGGGAAACAATAGAATTAGTTGTTATGTCTTTTACTTTGAAAAAATTGAAGAAATGGACTTTCAATTGGCTGAATTTGTATAGCACACATAATGAAAACAATTGACACACACACATACACATATACAGAGGGAGAGAGGGAAAAAGAGAGGGGGAAGGAAAGGGAGAGGGAGAGGGAGGGTGGGAGGGAGAGAGAGGGGAGGAAGAGAGAGAGGGGGGAGAGGGAGAGGGAGAGAGAGAGATTTTAATGGTCAGTCTGGGAATGTTGTCATTGACAAAAATATCTTAATGATTCAAACCAGTGTTTTCAACTGGGGTATTCTAGGAGTTCAAATCCACCTACTTTAACATTGCCAGGGTTGAGAACCAGTTATATCTATATGATAATACCGCTAAACACATTAATGGTGCATTATAATTTTACAAGACAAAACATTATAATTCACACTGGCATTGACCAGGTGGTCCTTAAAATTACAGTACATGAGGAGGAAAGCATATTCATCTTAAGAGAAATGACAGCTAAAGAGGACATATTCATATTCTAATCAAAATTCTCCAGTTAACATTTCCTTATCTTAAACCTTTGCAAAGGTTTCAAAAGTAAGATCAGTTTGATATGGGAACCAATTGCCAACAATGGAGCTGATTTATCTTCACGGAATGTTTTCAAGCAGTGACCATCTGTCAAATATACTCTACTTTGGGTTCTCCATTGGATTTAATATCCTAAATAAATTCTTCCAAATCTATGATACCATACTATAGTTCTGTGAATCTTGGTTGCCAAAATTCATATTTTTCTTATACTGAATTACTTTTAGTTTATTTTTCATTGTTTTCTAGTTTTAATGAAAGTTGGACAATAACCGATTTTGATCTATATGTTAGCTAAACTACTACCACCTTTAAACTTTCCAAATTAATAAGGAATTTTTTATTATTTTTATTATTTTATTTATTTATTATTATTAATAATAATAATGCATATTTTCTAAATATGAAATGAAATAAGGTAATATCTTATCAATATAAGATCAGCATCTTTTCAATAGTACAGTGTTAACCAATATTACAACATTTATACACTTTTAATCCAAAATGTACAAATGAAACTAAAAATGACTTTGATTATGCTAATTTGCTTACTAGTGATCAATTTCACTCTGAGTTCACAACTGAGTTCACTAAATCCATTTTATTTCAATGTTGAAAATAGGTTTCTAAATTTCTGCAAACTATCTCTGTCATTAATCATTAGTATCAGCATGTTTGAAAAATATTTTCTTGCCTAATACATACTCCATTTATTATTTAGGATACAATAACCGGACTTTTTTTTTATATTCATAATACTTTTAATTTAACTTTTAGGTCTAAAACGACTAAATGACTAAAAATAGATCTCTCCTTTTTGTCTTCATTCATATAACTTATTCTGTGATAAAAGAATAGTAAGTTATACAGATCATTTCTCAGTGTAGAAATTATAGTACCTAAGCTACGTACAATAATTTAATGTAGATTTAAATAAATGCCAATAAATCTCAGTAAGACAGGAATTGCTTTTTCTGTAAAATGGCAAATATACTTTCCATGCTATACTTACTAGTTTTCTTCATAGAATTCTTGTGCCTTTTGATATATTCTTTTTAGATTGTTAAACATTGGTTCTTCAATAGATGCAATCAGACTATTGCTCAGATCTATCTTCAGGGGAAAAGATTGATTTTATATTCAGCAATCTTATTAATCTTTTTTTGTTTCCCTCAAGAGGCAATTAAATAAAATATGCAATCAAACTAGATAATTTTTTTAAAAAAAATCAACCTGAGTTCTTATGGATGTAGTTAGGCCTTTAACAGCTGCTGTATTTGAGAATATTTTAATATCAGTTAACCCACTGATTATCTAATCATCTTCATTTTACCAATAGTTCACCAAACCTCACTTTCCAATGGAGAATTCAAACCTAGATTAAATCAGAAAACCTGCCAGAAATATAACCTGGAAGAGTTTCATTCATTTGGAATTTTATTTTTGCTTTAGCTTTCTAAAGTATTGATTGTTGAAAGTAAGTTAAAAGTGCAAAAAGTAAAGAAGGAAGAAAAATAATTATTTCAAATTTTCTTTGGTACATGTATCAAACATTCTAAAATTAACAATAGTTTACATTATTTCTATAATCCCCAAATAATTAGGAATTCGAGATAGAAATAATTAGAGATTGGACTGCTATTTTTCAGAATTGGTGTAGAGTCTCCTGCTTGAGTGGGAGGAGGGGGTTTGGACTACATGACCTATAAAGTCCCTTCCAACTCTCTTAATCAGTTAATTTAATCAGTTAATTATCAAACCCAAAAACCAAAATTTCATAATTTTTTTTTCAGTTTTTTGGAAATTGACATCATATTCAATTGGACAACAATTTCAGTTGGATGTTTCTGAGAAGATAAATTGATTTTGGAGAATGGATTTACCATATTCAACCAGATTGATAGGAGATATTATTAAGAAGCAAATGAAGATATTTGATCTGGGATGAATCAGAGTTAATTTGGGATAGATAAGAAGCTGTGGTGAATTGGTAACAGATGGTTTTGAAACTTGAATTTTGTTTTATCTGTTAACCATTCTGTTATTAATATAATAAATTAATATAATATTAATATAAATTATTAAGATAATAAGTTGCAAATAGAGTTAGAAGTTAAGAAATGCTGCAGCTGCTTTGCAAGGGGAGGGGGAACTAATATTGTTATAATATATTTATCAGTATTCAACTGGGGAGAATAATGTATGTATATGTGTTTGTGTTTTTTAATGAACATTTTTAATGTTCTGTTTATTTTTTCTTTCTGTTTTTGTAAAAAAAATTCCTTTTTTTTCTTTTTTGAATTTTTGAATAAAAATAAAAATGTTGCATGGGAAACTGCACTCAGAAGTGGGACTTCTGTGGAACAAATGAAAAACTGACAAAATGAAAAGTCGGCATGTAACCCTATACTCTATAATTCCTCTTTGGACAAGAAGTGGGGTTGAGATCATCCTGGCAGTTGTTCATCATGAATAATTTTTATTGTCATAAATCGTAATATTTAATAAAAGTACTATAAAAGACAAACTGCTCCTCAAAAGACCTTTTGCATTATAAAGTTCTTCAAGCACCTTAGATGGGACAGAATTTATAATATGTAATATTTTCTAATTGATTTGAATGTGGAGCCTTAATATTGGTGGGTAAGATATCAAGTAAAGTGAATATAAAAGAAAATGCCAAATGATTAGAATTAATAAAATTTTGTAAATAAATTCTAATATTTATATAATTGGATTGATCCTAACTCAGTCATCCATGGTAAACTCTAATAGAAGCAAGGAAGGAATTCCATAGAATTGACTTACAAAATGAGCTTTTATGGGGCAGATCTTGTATTCCTTTTCTCCCTCCCTGTCTCTTGGAATGATCATGCATGATATAGAGAAAAAGAAAGAAATTACCTTTCAATGCCATACCTTAATTTATAACCATAATGATTTCAATAAGACACTAGAAAGTTCATGTTTCTAAGTATGAGCTAGATTACACATAATAATTATGTATTTCACTGAAACTGCACTTTATAGATCTGTCTGCATACACCACAAGCCAAGCATTCTTGAACAAATTCCCAACAGTAGTCAGTAGCATTAGTACTCTGAAATAATCTCTAATAATAATAAAAAAAAAGCACTGCCAGATGACTTCTGTTTTTATAACTCTGACAGACAATATATTGGGCTTCCCTTGAAATGTCTATGTCCTTACATACAAGATGACCTGTTTCTAAGAAAAGGAGCATCTTAAATTATAACCTTTGGCTTTGAAATGGCAAGTCATACTGGGTGATCAAACACTTGCTCCTTTTAAATAGATAATTTATTCAGATAAAAATATGGTGGAGCTTCATTTCTGTTCATGTCTATTATGTTTCAAACTATATTATCCCCACATAAAATAGATATACAGATACATAGACAGTTATTTATTCAAAACAAATGTTACAATACATGTATTGCAGTCTTATTTCTGATGACCATTAGATACTTATTCAATAGGTTCTTAGTTAGGAGCAAATCCCTAAAATATTAATGTGAAAATATTCTATCCTAATAGCTTATGATTGATACAATTTGGTCATTTATTGTATTGCAACCAATTACTGCTTTTGCTATATCCTTTACTAAAACAAATTAGATATACCGTCTTTGTTTTCTCAAAAAAGGGAAGAAAAGGCAAAGTGATGAACAAAGACTATGGCAAAATGAAGAGCTGGCAAGTAGATCTGCTTTTTATAATTCCTTTCTGGACAAGGAGTGAACTGAAGATCATACACTTGCTCTTTGTGAGCAAATGTTATTCTTGTAAATTATAATATTTAAGACTAGTACTATTTTAAAAAAAGAAATGCACTCAAAAGAGCTTTTGCATTAACACATTTCTCAAACATCTTAAATGGAACATAATTTATGATATTAAATTATGTCCTCTATCTAATTTGAATGGGAAGCCTGAATATTGGTGGGTAAGATATCAAATAAAGTTAACATTAAAGAAGAGACCAAGGTAATTACAATTAATAACACTTGATAAATCAATCCCTAATACATTGAGAAGATGTTAGTCAAGTTGGCTATAGTAAATCCCAATAGCGATGAGAAAGGAATTCTCATAGAATTGAGAATTCACAAAATGAATTTTTATATTCTCCTTTTCCTTTCTCTACCCATTGGAAAACTCATCCTGATCAGAGGTAAATTAATCAACAGGAAGATGAACAATTTTCATCTTTAGACTCTGTAATTATACCACAGGGGAAAAAAGAATGCTGTCAAACAATAGAGAAATACATAAATTAAAGCATCATTGTTTTACATTGCTCTGCTGGAAATGTACATTAGATTAATTTCCTTAACAAAACAGAACTCCAGAAATTAATCTCAGGGTCATCTATCATGCTCAAGAATGCAGAAGATTCCATTTTTTCCCCACTGATTCCATTTCTCTCTCTTGCTTCTTGTTGTGCTTGAAGATGCTTTCTTCAGAGTTCTTGGCTTACCATTTGACCAAGTACATACAAACTCTTTCTCAAATCATACCAATTTCATAAGAGTTGAAGCTGTGGTACATCCAAGATCAGTTCTGATATGAATATTAAGGGAACTAGCTAAAGAAAGGAATGCAGGAGTGATCTAAGGAATTGGTGACACTGGTTCCAAATGAGCTTAGAAAACTATAATACACATTTTAATGTAAAAGCTGGAGCCATTAAGGGCAGCTATGAGCAATTTCTGCTATGTTCTATTAAACCATTTTTCATGCTATAAAATCCATTACAGCCTTCAGCTGCTTCTCCAGCTTTGTATCAGATTCTAAGGTATTACTGGGGGTCATCAAGATCCTGACATCACACTTCAACCAATGGGTGACATTGATACTACTGTAGTTTCACTTAGCTGTCAAGTTCATGGGGGGAAAAGAAATAAGCCCTATGACAGCCTACACTGGAGCAAGCATGGCTTCAAATACTGTTTTCCCTTGACTACTCTCCTAAAAAGGTGTTCTTAAGATTTAATTCCTGCAAATGCTCCACAGGAGAGTTGACAGCATCAAATGCAGGTAATCTCTCAAATGAAATGAATATAAAGGAAAGTGGAAGGTTTGTAATTTCATGCTTGGCAAAAACATATTCTGAAAAACAGGGCAGAAACAGGTTTAAATAGGCTTTTTATTTTGAAAATGGTTAAAACAGATAATTTTATTCTGATTTGCATCATTTCCTGCCATACAAACCTTTCTATTGAAACTGCACATTCTGGTTTATCACTTTCCCAAATGATTACATGTCTGTAAACATTTGTACCTTTTATATTTTTCTACTCATTCTTTAAGTTGATTCTGAATTACCAAACCTCCAGAAATATATTAGTCAAAACAACATTGTTTTATATTATACCACAAGAAATGTGCATTAGATCAATATTTTATCAATATTTAGAAATCCTGAAATCCTATTACAGAGAGGCAGTTCATTTGCACTAGGCTGAAGGGAATCACAGGATCTATCATTCTCAACTATCCAAACTTTCCATTTATTTTTCATTGTTTCCAGTTTTATTTCTTGTTGCTTCTGTGTTAATGTTTGCAGGTGCCATCTTCAGAATACTTATAATAACACTGCACTAACTACATGTAATCACTTTCTCAAATCATACCTATTACATCAGAGTAGTGGATTTTAAGGAAAGGATTTTATGCTTGAAAGGAAGCATAAATTAAACAGATAGAGGTATGTACAAACATAGATATAGAATTTCATGAAGGTTAGGATATCATGCAAATAGAATGCAATCTGGTTAAGTATTGCATTTCAAGCACTGGAATCAGAATAGCAGAATAACACTGTTGGAAGGTGCCATGGAAGTCAATCAGATCAATCAGAATAGAGCTGGAAGGGATGTTGGAGGTCTTCTAGTCCAGCCCCCCCCCTCAAGCAGGAGATCCTATACCATTTCAGACAAGTGACTGTCCAGTTTCTTCTTAAAAACCTCAAGTGATGAAGCACCCACAACATCTGAAGGCAAGCTGTTCCACTGGTTAATTGTCCTCACAGGAAGTTCCTCCTTAATTCCAGATTGCTACTCTCCTTGATTAGTTCAATCCCATGCCCAATCAGGAGACCCTATACCATTTCAGACAAATGGCAGTCCAGTGTCTTCTTAAAAACCTCCAGTGATGGAGCGCTCACAACTTTTGAAGGCAAGCTGTTCCACTGGTTTTTCTCACGATTAGGAAGTTTCTCCTTGGTTCAAAATTGTTCCTCTCCTTGATTAGTTTGAAAATTCCCTTGTCTTTCAAGGAGAATCCATAAAGGCTACATATCCCAGCTTGCAAAGCATGGAGGAAAAAAATGAGCTATATCAAGCAGCCACATAATCTAATGGGAATTCTGCACATGAAGCTAAAAAAAACTAAAATTGTGAAATAAATGATATAATTTTGAACCAGTACCATAAATCACTTCTTCACATTATGAATTTTTCAGTTAAGTGAATGTACTAAATTACTTTACACTATGATTGATTCCTGGATGTAATAGTAGATTTCAACATACTACACAATCCAACTTGGATCTCCCTGTTCCTCATAGTATAAACAATGGGATTAATCAAAGAAGGAACTACAGAGTACAATACAGTGATTACAATTTCTACATTTGAAGGGGAGACAGAAGGAGGTTTTAGTAAATTAACACTTGCGGTGCTGACAAACAAAGAGACGACAATAAGATGTGGAATGCAAGTTGAAAAGGCCTTATTTTGTCTTTGAAAAGTAGCAATTTTAAAAACAGACTTGAAAATCTTAACATATGAAACAATTATGAAACTAAAGCAAGGACAGGCAATACCAACTATACTGAATAGAATAAATCCAACTTCAATGAGATATGAATCGTCACAGGATATTTTCAGAAGTTGTGAGACATCACAGAAGAAATCATTGAGAACATTGGAACAAAAGCTGATTGCAAAGGTACCACAAGTGTGCAATGTTGAATAAAGAAGAGCACTTATCCATGCCATGGCTGCCAGCTGAAGGCATGTCTTCCTGCCCATTATGGTTTCATAATGCAGTGGGTCACAGATAGCGACATATCTATCATATGCCATGCCTGTGAGAAGGAAGAAATCTGACATTCCAAAGAACAATAAGGAAAATACTTGTGTGATGCACCCAGAGTAAGAGATCTCTCTGCTGTTCAGGACAGCATTTATCATGGCTTTGGGCATAGTCACAGAAATAGAGCCAAGGTCAGTAACAGATAAATTAATTAAGAAAAAGTACATGGGAGTATGGAGTGAATGGTGGAGGGACACTACTAATATGATGAGAACATTTGCTATTAAGGATGTTATGTAGATCACTAAATACAAAATGAAGTATAGCATATTTTTATCTACTTGATCAGAAAAACCCAACAGAATAAAAGTAGAGATGTCACTTGCATTAAGCATTTTTTTTTCTTGAGTATATTTATTGCATTGCTGTGGAAAGCGTAAAAATAATTTCAACTGATCAAGTAGTAATTATGAACAGCACTAATATTAGTGAAAATTGCAGTAAAAAAATCTGAAAAATAGATGGATATTTCTTTTCTCATACCTAAGACATAAAACAAAAATATAGTTTAGAATTTTCAGATGTGTATAGGGCTTTTGTATGAAATTACCAGCAATCAATCTCAGTTTGGAGAATATATTGTATTACCATCTTAAAAGTATAACGATAGTTTCCATCAGTGGTTTAATCATAATTAAAGCAAATCTGTTGCAAAATACATTATAATGTACTGCAAAATTTCCCCTTCTTTCAATTAAGTAGGATTTAACGGCATGTTTTTTAAATGTGGGATCAATTTAAATACAAAAATGCTTCCATTACACTAGCTTTTATTCATATTTCAAAAAAAGAATTAATATCAGGAACGATAGGAGTGATGGCACAGAGAGAATTATTATTGAAAATACAGAGAAAAAGAGAGAAATTACCTTTCAAAGACATACCTCAGTTCATATCAATGATGACTTCAATAAAACACTAGAAAAATCAAGTTTTCTCAGTATGAGCTGGTTTATACAGAGAAATTGTGCATCTTAATGAAATTGTGCTTTATAAATCTGACTGCATATACCACAGAGACAAGTATTGTTGATTAAATTCCCAAGAGTAATCAGTAGCATCAGTACTATGAAATTGATCTCTTAATTAAAAATGAACTGCCAGAAGACTTGTATTTTTATAACTCTAATAAACAATATATTCAGCTTCCTTTGAAAAGTATATGTCCTTGCATGCAAGTTGACCCCTTTCTAAGAAAAGGAGCATCTGAAGTGATAACCTTTGGCTTTGAAATGGCAGGTCAGACTGGGTGATCAAACCCCTTCCTCATTTAAGCAGACAATTTATTCAGATAAAAACATGGTGAAGCTTTATCCTTATTCATGTCTATTATTCTTCAAGTTATAATATCCTCAAGCAAAAGACAGGGTACAGATGCACAAATAATCATTTATTCAAAACAAATGGTACAATGTGTGTATGTGTGTGTGTGTGTGTGTATATATATATATTGCAGTCTTAATTCTGATGATCATTATATAGTTATTGGATAAGTTCTTGGTTGGGAGAAAACCCCTAAAATATTAATGTGAAAAATATTGAACAACTTCTATTTTAATAACTTAATAACTTCTTATTGATACTATTTGGTCATTTATTGTATTGTAGCCATTTACTCTTTTTGTTATACCCTTTTTAACTAAAAACAAAAAAGCAAAACCTCCTTCTTTCTTGTCTTTTCCAGGGAAGAAAAGGCAAAGTAATGGAGGCAAAGATTTGGGCAAAATGAAGAGTTGGCAAGCAGATCTACTATTCATAATTCCTCTCTGGACAAGGCTTATGATCATCCACATGTGTGCCAGGCAGTAGTTCTTCATGAGCAAATGTTATTGTTGTAAATTATAATATTTAAAATCAGTTCTAGAGAAAAGGAAATGTAATCAAAAAGCTTTTTGCATTGCAAAGTTTCTCAAGCGTCTTAAGTGAAATAGAAATTATTATATCAAATGTCCTCTGTCTGATTTGAATGTGAAACCTGAATATTGATGGGTAAAATATCAAATAAATAAGACATCAACATAATTATAATTAATAAAAGTTTATAAATTAAACCTTATTACATTTGAAGAAATGTTACTCAAGTTGGCCATGGTAAATCCCATAGCAATGAGAAAGGAATTCTATAGAATTGACTCACAAAATAGATTTTTATATAAAAAAAGGAGAATATTTGTAGCTCAGGGTTGAAATATGGATCCTTGGTGCTCTTTGAGCTTGCTTGTTTTCTTGCAGACATTTCATTATCCAAATTAGATAACATTATCAGTGCTAGTCAGGAATGTGATTTGCTTGACAGTTTATATTCTGGTGGCTTGCCCTGTAAGTGTTGGTGGATTCTTAGAGAAGCTTTGGTTGAGCTGTTTACTATTGACTCTTTGGCAACTTCACCTTTTCCTTCTGATCTCCACAAAGTCATTCAGCCAATTTTCATGTGTATTGCAGAGTAGAACTCACATACTCATTTTGATTAACCCTGTCACTTATCCACCAATTGTGCTTATTGCAGAAGTAGAACTCACCATGCCTTTTGAAAGAACACAAGTCTATTGGTTATACGCCCAAAGCTACTCAGTCAGTTATCATTTATATTGCAGGATTAAAACTCACCTGATCCTGGATATCTTCCCAAAGTGACTCAAATACCTATAGTGCTTATTGCAGAACTCACAATGCCTATTGCAGAAACAGAAGTAACATTTCTTGGTTATTGGCCTAAATTAACTCAGATGGTTACTTTATTTGAAGAGTAAAACTCACATTCTCTTGATTAAAGTAATCACTTTTCCACCAGTCATGCTCATAGTGTTGTAGAAATTGTCATGCCTATGGCAGGAAGAGAAATAATCTGTTGGTTATTGGCCAAAAGTCAGTCAGCCAACTATCATCCTTACTGCAGGAGTAAAACTCACCTTTTCCTTGTGATTTGCAGAAAGTCATTCAGAGAGGTTTCATGAATATTGTAGAGTAGAACTCACTTTTTCCTTCTGATTTATCCAAAGTCATTCAGCCATCTTTTGTAAGTATTGTAGACTAGAACTCACCTTTTCCTTATGATATGCCCATAGCCATTCATCCAGCATTTGTGCATGTTATACAGAATTTGAATTTCTTGTTGATTTCCTTAATATTACTTATCGGCCCAAAGTCACTTAACCAACTAGGAGCAAAACTCAACTTTTCCTTATTATCTGACCAAAGTCATTCAGCTATAGATCATGCATATTGTAGAGTAGAACTCACCTTCTCCTGTTGATTGATCCAGTAACTTATCCAGCAGTCATGCTTACTGAAGTCAAAAAAATCACCATGCCTAAAGCAGACATATAATTTATCATCTCTTGATTATTGGGCCAAAGTCACTCTTACACAAGTCATACCTACTGCAGGTATGCAATACCTCATGCCTATTGCAGGAAGAAAAATAGCAGTATCTTGGTTATTCTCCCAAAATCTATCAACCTTACTATAGAAGTAAAACTCACCTTTGCCTTCTGATCTGCACAAAGTCATTGAAAGAGCTTTCATGAGTATTGTAGATTAAAACTCCCCTTCTCCTGTTTATTTACTCAGAAACTTATGCACCAGTCATGCTTATAGCAGGAGTAGAAATCACCATGCCTATTTCATGAATAGAAGTCACCATCTCTTGGTTATTGCCCAGATCACTCAGCTGGTTATGCTGAGTATAGCAAGAGTAGGACTTACCTTTCCTCTTATTGATTAACCTAGTCACTTAGCCACAAGTCATGCTTAGTACAGCTATGCAACATCTCATGCCTATTGCAGGAAGAGAAATAACATCTTGGTTATTGTCCCAAAGTCTCTCAACCAAATGTCATCTGTACTGCAGGAGTAAAACTCACCTTTTCCTATTGATCTGCACAAACTGATTTAGCCAGCTTCTGAGCGTTATTATGAGTTTTGCAAGAGTAGAACTTACCTTCTCTTATTGATTAACCCAGTCACTTATTAAACAGTCATGCTTATTGCAGGTATAGAACTCATCATACCTACTGCAGGAATAAAAATAAACATCTATTGGTTATTGGCCCAAAGTCACTCAACCAACTATTGTACATGCTACAGGAGTGAAACTCACCTTTTCCTTCTAATCTATAGAAAGTCATTCAGACAGCTTATTGTAAGTGTAGAATTCATCATGTCTATTGCATAAATAGAAATAACCAAGGTCACTCAGCTTGTTATTATGAGTATTGCAAGAGTAGAACTTACCTTCTCTTGTTGATTAGCCCGGTCACTTTTCCACCAGTCATGCTTACAGCAAGTGTAGAACTCATCATGTCTATGGCAGGAATAGAAATAACAATCTGTTGGTTATTGGCCCAAAGTCACTTAACTAAATACCATGTGTACAGCAGCAGTAAAACTCACCTTTTTCTTCTGATCTGCACAAAGTATTTCAGGCAGCTTTTGTGAGTATTGTAGAGTAGAACTCAATTTCCCCTGTCGCTTTGCTCAGAAACGTATCCACCAGTCATGCTTATTGCAGGAGTATAAAGCAGCATGCCTATTTCAGGAATAGAAGTCACCATCTGTTGATTATTGGCCCAGATCACTCAGCTGATTATGCTCTGTATTGCAAGAGTAGTATTTACCTTCTGTTGATTTACCCAATCACTTTTCAAACAGTCATGCTTATTGCAGGTGCAGAACTCATCATACCTATTGCAGGAATAAAAATAAACATCTATTCTATTGGTTATTGGCCCAAAGTCACTCAACCAACTATTGTACATGCTACAGGAGTGAAACTCACCTTTTCCTTCTAATCTATAGAAAGTCATTCAGACAGCTTATTGTAAGTGTAGAATTCATCATATTGCATAAATAGAAATAATCAAGGTCACTCAGCTCGTTATTATGAGTATTGCAAGAGTAGAATTTAAAGCGGCTTTTGATACCATTGACCATGGTATCCTTCTGGGGCGACTATGGGAGCTAGGAGTGGGAGGCACCATGTTGCAGTAGTTTGCCTCCTATCTCTCTGGTCGATCACAGTCGGTGCTGGTAGGAGGACAGAGGTCGACTCCTAGGCCCCTCGTCTGTGGGGTGCCTCTGGGCTCGGTCCTCTCTCCCCTCCTATTTAACATCTACATGAAACTATTGGGTGAAATCATCCAACGACACATGGTGGGATATGCTGATGATACCCAGCTATATATCTCCACCCCTCATCAGTTCAGTGAGGCAGTAGATGTGATGTGCCGGTGCCTGGAGGCTGTGAGGATCTGGATGGGAGTCAACAGGCTCAGACTTAACCCAGACAAGACCGAATGGCTCTGGGTATTGCCCCCTAAAGACTATGTTGATTGTCCATCCTTGGTTCTAGCAGGTGAGAAAGTGCCCCCCTCAGAACGGGCTTGCAATTTGGGTGCCCTTCTAGACTCACAGCTGAGACTGGAACAACATCTGACAGCTGTAGCTAGGGGGACCTTTGCACAGGTTCATCTGGTAGACCAATTGTGACCCTAATTGGATCAGGAGGCTCTCCTCACAGTCACTCATGCCCTTGTCACCTTACAGTTGGATTATTACAATGCGGCTACCCTTGAAAAGTGTTCGGAGACTACAGTTGGTCCAGAATGCAGCCGCGCGAGTGCACCTAGATACACCCACATTACACTAATTCTCCGTGAGCTGCACTGGCTCCCTATTGGTCTCTGGGTGCAATTCAAAGTGTTGGTCATTACCTTTAAAGCCCTATATGGCTCAGGGCCAGGCTATCTTCGAGACCGCCTTCTACCACATAGCTCCCAGCGACTGATAAGATCCCATAGAGTCAGTCTCTTCTGGGTCCCATCAGCTAAACAATGTCAGCTGGTGGGCCCACGGGAGAGGGCCTTCTCTGTGGCTGCCCTGGCTCTCTGGAACCAATTACCTCCTGAGGTCCGGACCGCCCCCACCCTATTGGCCTTCTGAATTGCAAGAGTAGTATTTACCTTCTCTTGTTGATTAACCCAATCACTTTTTCACCAGTTATGCCTACAGGAGGCATAGAACTCGTCATGCCTATGGCTGGAATAGAAATAAAAATCCGTTATTATTGGCCCAAAGTCATTGAACCAACTATTGTGCATACTGCATGAGTAAAACTCACCTTTTCTTTTTAATCTGCAGAAAGTCATTCAGACAGCTTTCATTAGTATTGTAGACCACAACTCTCCTTTTCCTTGAGATCTGTCGAAATTGAAAGAGGAAGTATATACATATTTTTCTCACATATACAGTTTTGTCCTCTATAGTTGACACACAGCCTAAGGAACCCATTCTTCTTTTCTTTAAAAAGGCCAGTGGCTGCCATCTTTGATTTGGCCAGTTGAACGGAGCCTCTGGCCAAATTTTTGTCTATGAATGTACAGCATTCGTCTCTCTGGATACCATTGAATATACTTTTGATTTTGGTAACTTGGCCCTAGGCAAGATCGCAATTCTACAGTTTATGGGGCGGTAGTATAGAAGGGTGTTGGAAGTGTCCTTTTTGCTAAAAATCCTCAGTCAGGTCATAATACTCTTTAGGAATCAATGGCTGTGAGCCATCACCTCCCTCTAGTTTATTGGCAGGCTCCACTTTCGCTTTTTTAACCATAGGCATAGGGCAATTTCTTAGCACTTTCCACTAATGCTTGCTGGTTGGATGCTTTCCTTTGCATTTGCTACCTGTCTCTATCCCAATCGACAGATGCACTCCAATTTATCCACTATGCCAGGCTTAGGACTATGGCCTCTGTCATCCTGAGGGTCACAATAAATCAAATAGTCTCTGTACGGGTTGACTTTCAGATTCACAGGATGGTTAGGCAGGTCACTGGCACTCTGCCTATTATCAAACCATCTAGCTGGGAAAATGCTATAGGCTTTTTTAGCCTCATCCCTAGCTTCTCTGCCATCTGAGGGTTGACCAGATATCTGATGCACTCAAGTCCAACAGGGATGTAAGGATCCCCTTAACACCTGAGGAGGATACCAAAATCTCCACCCTAGTAGTTATAGGGATGATGATGCCACTTACCATTGGATCATCATCTCCTTCGTTGTCACCATCATAGAAGACTGGCCCCATCTTAGCAAAGGTTGGAGTTCCTTCTCCCTCACTGGCTGGAGGGTAAAACTCTACAACATTCTGCCCTGCACAAGTTTTCTCTTGGTGGAGCATTTTTTTTCTTCAGTTGGCTTGAAGGCTGGGGAACAGTCATTGATTGTTGCATGAGACACTTGGGAGCTCGGTGCCCCTCTTTTCCCAATGAAAGCAGCCACCAAGGTTCTGGTGAGGTTTCTTCCCTTTGGATGGAAGCGCACCCCCTTTTTTCTCCCTCTGGGAGCCACTTATTTCTCTTCTGGGTGGTGAGGCCAAATCTCCTGCCCAAATCTCCTGCCCAGTGTTTGTGGAACTCCATCAGATCAATTTCTACCTCAGTTGCCACATGGTACCACATTTTCAGGTTGCAGGGCACTCCTAGGGATTGCCAATTCTGGTACAGTTCCTTGTTCAGTGCCTCTCAGAAATTGTAGACCAGCAAGTATTCAGGCAGTCTCCCAAGTGCTGGCCAGGTGGTAGAAGTTTTGAGTGTACTCCATTACTGATCATTTCCCTTGCTTCAAGGCATGCATCCAGGCTTCTGTGCATCAGGCAGCCATGGGGTCCTCGAACCACTCTTGCAGGGCTTGCATGAAGGTGTTGAGGTCATCCAGCTATGGTGCCTCTTCATCAAACAGTGACACCAACCACTCTGACACACTCTCTTTCAGGTTGACCATGATGACATGGACCTGGGCCACATCATCTCAGTACGTTGCTCCATAATGCTCCATGTAGTGCCTGTTCTGCCCCAACTATGGACTCCATAGTGAGCCAGGCTAAGATTCGATATTGGGATAAAACTCAAATATTAGAAATCCAAATCTTTGGTCAAGACAGAAGTGCCTCTCCCGTGCCAAGGTGCTGAGATGACAAACGGTATTTGACGTAGGTACAGAATTGTAAAAGGGCAAACTGACCCTAACCAGATACATTCTGTTGTTTAATGTTTATTGTACCCCAAATGTCATGTAGATTTCAGAGAGAAAATACTGTTTCCCTTACTGTCCTCTTTACTGCTTGCCCAGTCCGTTATTTTGTCTACAACAATAGAACATAGCACACACAAAGTCCGTACAAACCTTAGTTTACTAAATTAAATCAGTCTTTTACAAACAAAGGCTGTTAATTAACTTTATTAACAGCCTACAAAAATCCAAAGAATAAATAATCGTAATCTTACTATGGTTGGCAGAATGCCCAGAAGCAATTTACAGGAAACTGATAAGAGAACTAAGATCCAGATGCGAAGGAATGTGAACGAAGTTGTTCTCTGCAAATTGCTTCAGTTGTCGTCCTTTCTTAAATAGGCTAAGGGAATGACTAATTAGCCCCAAACTTTACTCTCAAGAAGACCTCCTCCTGAGGAGCCACTCCTGCCTTTTGGCAGCTCTGTGCACCCATGCATTGAGAAGTGGCTCTTCCTCTTCTTCCTTCATTTATGGGAGCTTCTGGAGGTTCTGAAAGCCCTGGCTGAATGCCCGCTTCTGGCAACACATCTTCTACAGCCTCCTCATTGTCTGACTCGAGTGCCAGCTGCACAGGCTGCTGGCGCAGCACCACACCAGCCTCCTCACTGTCGGAATCAGCTACTAGCTGCACAGGCCACTGACAGGCCACAACAGTGCCAGGCTTGAGCCAAGAAATGGTCTAGGCAGTTTGGAGGTCCATCAAAATGGGCCATCGGGGGTAGTAGTGTTCTTCCCACACCAGGATGAACCCCTGGGATGGGATATTGTTCACTGCTACTGATGCCAGTGCTGGAGCTCCAGATGTGGCTGTGGCCACTTGTGATGAGGCTCTGACTGCAGCTGGGGCCACCAGTGGCACTGGAAGAGGGGGTAGTGGTGAAACCCCTGCCACTTGTGCTGGGGCTCCAACCATGGCTGCCAGTGATATGGGCTGAAGAACAGGAAGAGAAGCTCCACAGTTTCCAGTGTGTTCATTGCACAGATTTCCATCCCTTCAAACTTATCTCAAAGCTGTTCCATGTGTCCAGTTTCAATTCAGAGTCATTCCATTCAGCTAGGTGTTTCGCTCTCCATCTGTTGCATCAGACCATGTTGACCCCAGAAGGGAGAAGAGGGTCATCAGCTTCCACTGCCTTGCCCACATTTTTGGCCCAATAGATCTTTGGCCCATGGTGCAGAATGTCCTTCATTTGCTCCTTTGTGGCTACAGATGGTTACTTGGACTTCTCAGTCTTTGAGTTTGGATCAGTGGTGGGTTGCTCCCGGTTTGCACTGGTTTGAAAGAACCGGTAATAAAAATTTGTAGTAATTCAGAAAACTGGTAATAACGTTGGCTGGCCATGCCCCTGAACCAGCCGGCCTGGTTGCCACTCGCTCACTCCACCCACCTCATTAGAGGCTTTTTTTTTTACTTTTAAAAGCCTTGGTGGTGCAGCCAACTAAATGCTGTTATGTAGCATTTAGCTGCCAGCTGCCTGCAATTAGTGCAAGTTCAAATCTCACCAGGCTCAAGTTGACTCAGCCTTCCATCCTTCCAAGGTAGGTAAATTGAGGACCCAGATTGTAGGGGCAATAAGCTGACTTTGTAGAAAATACCACTTATGGGGGGGCCAAAAGCCCTAATAAGCAGGTATATACAAAAGAATGAAGGCTATTTCTATACGTGCATTGTAAGCTGCCCTGAGTCTTCGGAGAAGAGCGGCATATAAATTGAACTAATAAATAAATAAATAATTTTTTTCTACAACCTCTTTGGCCAAAGAGGTTGTAAGAAAAAAATGCCTTTAAAAGCCTCTGGCGATCCCAGGTGAGTTGCCTGATTGCCAGAGGCTTCTACAAGCATTTTTTTCTGCAATCTCTTAGGATTGTAGAAAAAATGCTTTTAAAAGTGAAAAAAAAAAGTTGGCCACACCCACACAGTCACATTACCCCCCCACTAAGCCATGCCTACAAAATAAGCCACGCCCACAGAACTGGTAGTAAAAAAAATTAGAACCCACCCCTGGTTTGGATGCACATTGGTGGCTTGTGCTCCTGTTCTGGTTTGAGGTGGTGCCAGCTCTTCCTGAGCCAGAATCTCTCCTGGTTTCTTCTTTTCCTCCAAGTCTTTGCCCATAGTTGACATCTTGAGGTTGACCTCCTGGTAGATTACCTGGTAGGATCCAGGTAGACTATTTCTTGGAGAACTGATTTAAAGTCAACCATCTCATCAGTGTAATTAGTAAAAGAACCTCCTGGGACCTTCTTTTAACCAAGAGAATAATCTAACTGAAAATTTCCCATGGGTACAGAGAAGTTCAAATGGTAAAGCCGGTTCTAATACTTTTGCATAAAAGCAGCATAGGGAAACTTTCCTTTTCCCCCTTCCCATTGTACATAGTCCATCAATTATTTACACTCTCTTTGTTTTGAGAATGATCTATCTACCTTAGACTTCCCCAGTTGGTGACCTCGAGGTGTTGGGTCTGCCTCAGGCTTCCAGTCACCACACTGGAAATTCCAAATTTCACACATTCTAAATTTCCCTCCCAAACTTTCCTTATATTCCAATGCCTTCCCTGCCCCCTCCTGTTACAGTTGTCTGGTTTCAAGTGAAGCTGTGTAGTCAGTCAACCCTGACATGTCCATCTCTTGGTTATCGACCCAAAGTCACTCAGTCAGCTCTTGTGCTTATTGCAGGAGTAGAACTCACCATCTATTGCTGCTGTCTTCAAAGTCACCCAGTTGTCTGTCATGTGTATTGCAGTAGTAGACTTCACCAATTATTGCTTATTGTTGCAATATCATTCATCCACCTGTCATATCTTTCAGCAGTAGAACTCACCTTCACAAGAGATCTACCCAAAGTTATTCAGCCACCTGCCCTGGCTATTTCAGAAAAAAACCTGACCATGCCTATTGCAGGAATAGAAGTCACAAGTGATCGACCCAAAGTTAGTCAGCTGCCTGTCATGGTTATTTCAGGACAAGAACTCACCATGCCTATTGCAGGAATAGAAGTCACTGTCTTTTGCTTATTGGTACAAAGTCATTCAGCTGCCTGTCATGCATATTCCAGGATTAGAACTCACCATCTACTGGTGATTAACCCAAGCTGTGTGTCAAGCATATTGCAGGAGTAGAATTCAACACATAATGCTTATTGGTACAAAGTCACTCAGTAGTCCATCATGTGTATTGAAGCACTAGAACTTACCATAACTGATGCAGGACTACAAATCACCATCTCCTGGTTATGGGCCCAAAGTCATGCAGTGGGCTTTCATGATTAAGGTTCAACCAGAACACAGTGTCTCCTGGTAATTGACCCAAAGCCTCAGCCATCTGTCCTCTGTATTGTAGGAGTAGAACTCACAATCATGATCTGCCCAAAGTCATTTAACCATCTGTCTTGGGGATTGCAGGACTAGAACTAGATAGAGACTAGGACTAGTATCTAGCTTGCTACCTTGACCTTTAAATGAAACTGCTTCCCATTTAGGGAGATTGTGTGTGCCCATCTCTTGCAACTGGCTGAGCAGCTCAATATAAGTTGCCACTTATCCCCACCCCAGGGACTTATGCTTATGGAAATGGACTGTGTTGGTGCATCTCTTCTCTGATGTCACAATGGAGGGAGGGGAGGAGGCAGAGGCATCTGTGATTGGTAGGGAAGACAAAGCTGCCCCAGATTCCTCACCACCCATTGGCTGTATTACAGTGTCATCATATTAAAGCAGAATTATAGTTTTGGAGTAATATTTAAAGACAATCAAAGTAATAGTTGATGAATTTATAATATAACTGCCTAATAATGAGAGTGTAAGTTATTGCTAAAAAAAAAAAAATAGAGTGTCCAAGAAGGATTGTAACTGGACAGTAATCCAAGTTGGTAAGGATTCTTTGGATTATGTTGTCTTCCTATTTCACTAGAAGGAGCTGTGAGTCCAATTAATATACCTTTTTCTCCACATGAATTACAACTCTGTCCAGAATTAACACTAGAACCAGGATCATGTCAGTTTGTTTACTCATGAACAATAATTGGTCAGTTCAATTTAAGCTTTTTTTATCCTACACAGTACTGTAAAGTATCAGAAACATATTCATTTCATCTCCACCTTGACCTTCCAATGTATTGCTGGGGATCATCAGGATCTTGATGAAATCTCAATCTAAACTGATGGATGACTTCTGACAGTAGCTTTCTATAACTGTCAGGAAACATGGGGGAGAAAGAGATAAGCCCCAGGACAATATTGGTGGTTAAAATATCAAAGAAAATGAACATAAAGGAATACATCAGGATTTTTACAATTAGTAAGGATTTATTAATAGTCCCAATAGTTACATCATTAGAGAGATGCTATTCCAGTTGTCCATGGTAAACCCCAATAACAGTGAGGAAGGAGTTCCATAGTATCAACTCACAAAATGGGCTTTTATGGGGCAGATCTTTCAGCCCCTTTCTTCCTCCCCTGCCTCTTGGAATACATCTCCTGGTCAGAAGAAAGTTAACAAAAAGTAAATTGATCTCCATTCATATTTCAACTGCATAATTAAAGAACAGTAAAAAGCCATATTGATAGATAATTGAAACTCCATGCAGAAAGCTACATGTTGCAGAGGCTGCTTCCCTTGTTAACCTTATTTCAGTGAGGCAAGGGTCATGCATGGAGGTAAAAGTTGTTAGCATTTAACTTGTTAAGGTCAAAGTGGAAAGTTTGTTTTTTCAAATCTCATGCTTGGCAAGCAAATATCATGTTGTTCTGGAAAACCGGGAAGAAGAACTAGCTTGCTTAAGCAGGCTTTTTAACATTTTTGAAGTGGTTTAAAACATTGATTTTTATTCTGGTTTTCATTTATTTCCTCTCAAACTTTTCAGCTGAAACTATACATACTAATTTATCACTTCCCCAAATATATACATGTCTGTACACATCTGCTTCTTTTATATATTTTCACCGACTGTATCTCTTGAAATTGCATTACCAAACCTGGAGAAATACAATAGCCCAAGCACTCTTGTTCTACATTACACTACAGGAAGTGTGCATTATATTGATTTTGTTAAAGATTTCAAGCTCCAGAAATGCAATCACATTGGTAACATAAGGGAGTTCAGCAATGAATTGAGTATTTCCAACTTGTTTAACTGAAGGGAATCTCAGGATCTTCTATCATTTTTAAGGTATCCAAAAGTTTTCATTGCTTTCAGTGTTTCTACTTTTCGCTCTTTGCTGCGTTCCATGCTTGCGAGTGATTTCTTCAGAGACTTTAATATCATTTGAGTAACTACATAAAAATCCTACATGAAATTGCATCTTTTTCATGACAGTTCAGCTCTGGGGCACAACCTAGAGGATGTACATTTTAATGGAACATGCAGTACAAAATATTTGCATCCTATCTCTCCATGATAAAGTTGTATATACAGATGCTGAAAATAATTACAATCCCATTGCCTTAAATTACACTTCTTAATATAAATGTGTATACTATCTGTCCTAATATTTCTTATCATTATAATTATAATAAAGTGTAGGGAAATTGTATATTTCTAAGCCTAGCTTTGTGTAGTGGCTTGCACCTCATTCCAAAAAGTGCTTCAGAGAACACAAAAGAATGAAAAAGCATTGTCTAAAACTCCTTAAAATAGCTGTAGCATTCTTTAGGTATAGGTCACAGGTGTCAAACTTGATCATGTAACATGACATATCATGATGTATCATGATGTTTTTTGTCTTTGCAAAGTCAGAGTGGGCTGAGTGTGGCGCATCCAGCCCATTGGCTGCCAGTTTGACAGGCCTGGTGTAGGTGAACACTGTAGAGGACTGATCAGGGGTGAAATGCTCCCGGTTCGGACTGGATCGGGAGCGATGGAGGTGGGTGGTTCAGAGAACCGGTAGCAAAACTCCCTGCCCCCACCCCATGCCCAGCTGAGCCACGCGATCATCAGAGGCTTTTTAAATTATTTTTAAAAGCATTTTTTCTACAACTTCTTCGGCAGAAAAAATGCTTTTCAAAGTAAAAAAAAAGCCTCTGATGATCGTGCAGCTCAGCTGGGATTGTCAGAGGCTTTTAAAAGCATTTTTTCTACAACCTCTTCAGCTGAAGAGATTGTGAAAAAAAATGCTTTTAAAAGCTTTTGACTATCTCAGCTGAGTTGCCTGATAGAGACTTTTCAGGCAACTTAGCTGTGATCATCAGAGCCTTTTAAAAGCATTTTTTTACAACCACTTCACCGAAAGTAAAAAAAAGTAAAAGTAAAAAAAAAAGTTGGCCATGCCCATCTAGTCACATTACCCCCACCACACACACCAAGCCACACCCATAGAACCGGTAGTAACAAATTTTAGATTTCACTACTGGGACAGGTGTACAATTGTACAAAAAAGAGAGCTTTTTGAAAGAGCTGAAGGTAAATACAACATTCAGCTGTGATGATATGAGGATTCCTCATCTGTAACCCCTTAGAAAACAGCAGAGTCAATGTAGAAGCTTAATTCCTGCAGATAGTCCAAAGACTTCTATGGTTGATAGCATCAAATGTTTAAAATGGCATCTGCTTCTATAAATGACAGATAAAGATATTATTATATTATAGAGAGAGACCATTTGGTCTAGTGCTTAATGTGCTGGCCTAGACATCAAGAAACTCTGAGTTCTAGTCCTGTTTTAAGCATAAAAGGCATGACTTTGGGTCAGTTATTCTCTCTAATCCCAATCCAAATCACCGTATTGTTGTTGTGGGAAAATAGGATGAATGAGTGAGTATTAGGTATGTTTTCCACCTCAGTTATTTCCAAAATAATAAATGCATGATAAACAAACAAACAAACAAATATTCTTTGAGCCTCTATTTGGAGGAAAAGCTGGATAGAAATTTAATTAATGCATATGTTGTGGTATACACAGAATGTATGATGGGTGTTTGAACATGATAACATTTTTCATTCAATTTTATTTTGGTTTTCATTACACCACTTGCTTTTATCCTTACATTTTCTTCAGTACCTCTTATTTGCAGATATGGGCAATTATCTCCCCTTTCAATAGGATCAGTGATGCATTTCTTTTTTTTTTTAATTTTTAAAAGAAAACTTTATTCATTCTTAAAAAACATTTAAAACATACACGTTTCTCTTAGTCAAGAAACAAATTTACATATACAGTACAATGCCAATTCCTCCTCTCTGCAGGGATTGAGCTGGAAGACATCCAAGGTGACTTTCAACTTTGGACAAAGTCAGCTTGTGATAGTCACTTTCTATCCACCATGGCAAAGAAAACAGTAAAATACAAAACATAAATAACAACATTATATAATATTTTACAACTTTCTTCATCGACAATTATCTTTACTTTTAAATTCAATCATTCTAATCATTATCTTATTCTTGTATAACCATATTGAACATTCTTATAAACTAAATTGTTATATATACTTACATCCTATTTATTAACATAGTCAATATTTTATCCTTACCAGTATTCAATACTCTTAGATTCCAATTGGTTAAATTTCGATTTATATTCTTATTTCTTGTTTTGATTACTATTTTCTAGCTATGTATATAATTTATTCCACACATTATAGTAGTCCGAATCATCTCTTTCTTTAATCTCCATTCTCATTTTATCCATTTCAGCACATTTGAGGATCTTTTTAATTACTATTTCTTCAGATGGTGTATTGATCTATTTCCACATTTGTGCCAGAGCAATTCTGGCCGCCATTAGTATATGTTTTTTTCTTTTTTTTTAATCTTTATTTTTGTCATTTTCTATTATGTTTTTGGTTTTAAAAATGTAAAATATTCAATAAAAACTATTTTTTTAAAAAAAGCAAAGGAAAAAAATAGCAAAACACTTTTGGAAAATCTTGGCATAAAAACTGCACAGATATGTCCACATAGTCGTCAAGAATTAGCCCTTATTGAATGAAAACAAAAATTGGTAGGATTATATATGAAAATAGATAAAGATAAATAATCAAGAAGTTAATAATATAAGATCTCTGCAAAGAGAATTTAGTCTGGTAGAGTATTAAATTTCAAGGATTAAAGCTGCCTTTCAAAAGTGAATGGAAGTTACACTTTCCATTTTCAAAGCATGAAGGGAAAACAGGCTTACCTTGACCACAAGTAGCTTAACTATGATAAAATAACTAAGTAAAATGACATAGTTCTGATTCAGTAATATAAAATACTAATTCACCTTATGGATTTTTCAGTGGATTAAAAATAATAAATCGCCTTTCAACTATGAATGATTCTTAGACATAATACCAGACTTAAACATATTATACAATGCACCTTGGATCTCTCTGTTCCTCATAGTATAAATAATCGGATTCATCAAAGGAGGAATCATAGAATAGAATACAGTGATCGCGATTTCTACATTTGAAGCGGAGACAGAAGGAGGTTTTAGTAAATTAACACTTGTGGTGCTGATAAACAAGGAGACAACATTAAGATGTGGAATGCAAGTTGAGAAGGCCTTGTTTTGTCTTTGCAAATTAGAAATTCTAAACACAGACTTGAAAATATGAACATAGGAAACAATTATGAAACCAAAGCAAGGAAAGATAATAGTTGTACTGAATAGAATAAATCCAACTTCAATAAGGTATGACTCATCACAGGATAGTTTCAGAAGTTGTGAGACATCACAGAAAAAATCATTGAGAACATTGGAACAAAAATTGATTGCAAAAGTGCCACAAGTGTGCAAGGTTGAATAAAGAATAGAACTTATCCATGCAATGGCTGCCAGTTTTAAGCAGGCTTTTATATCCATTATGGTTTCATAGTGCAGTGGGTCACATATAGCAACATATCTATCATATGCCATGCCTGTGAGAAGGAAGAAATCTGACATTCCAAATCAATAAAGAAAATACTTGTGTAACACACCCAGAGTATGAGATCTCTCTGCTGTTCAAGAAAGCATTTATCATGAAATAGAGCCAAGATCTGTAATATATAAATTCACTAAAAAAAAGTACATGGGTGTGTGGAGTGGATGGTGGATGGACACTGCTAAAATGATGAGAACATTTGCTATTAAAGATGCTATGTAGATCACTAAAAACAAAACGAAGTATAGTATATTTTTCTCAACTTGATCAGAAAAATTCAGGAGAAGAAAAGGTGAGAAGTCAGTTCCATTAGGCATTTTCTCTTGAGAATGTCGATTGCATTGCTGTGGAAATAGTTAAAGTACTTTCAGCTGATCAAGTAGCAGTTATGAACAACACTAATATTAATAAGAGTTACAGTAAAATGTAAAAAAAAATCTGAAAGAACAGATTTTTAATACCTAAAACAGAACAAAAGTAAGGTTTAGAATGTTCAGATGTGGGTAGGGCTTTTGCAGGAAAGTACTAGCAATCAAGGTCAATTTGGAGAATATATTGCTTTACCATCTTTTATAGCAATAGTTTCCACCAATTGTTTAATCATAACTTTAACACAACTCTGACTGAATATATATTATAATGCTGCATTTTTCCCTTCTTTCCATCCTCTTATTAATTAATTAATTAATTTTATTTATTTATTTATGCCACCTTTCTCCCTAGGGACTCAAGGCGGCTTACAAAATGACAACTTCAATACAAATCACAATATAATACCAAATTAAAATCAGTAACCCAATTAAAAAACGATTTAAAATTATACCAGTGTACCCCCAAACAGATCAGTTTAATTGGCGGAAGAGCCACGTCTTCAGCTCGCGATGGAAGGAAAGAAGGTCGGGGGCTGTCCTGAGCTCAGTGGGCAATGCATTCCAGAGGGTCAGGGCTCCCACAGAGAATGCCCTCCCCCTGGGGCTCGTCAGCCGACATTGTTTGGCCGACGGCACCCTGAGGAGGCCGACTCTGTGAGAGCGCACAGGACGATGGGAGAACGGCTGGAGATGGTCCTGCAAGTACCCCAGGTCTAAGCCATGAAGGGCTTTATAGGTGAGCACCAGCACCTTGAAACGTATCTGGAGTGCCACCAGTAGCCAGTGCAGCTCACGCAGGAGATGTGTTACACGGGAGTATCTAGACCCCCCCGTAACTACCCGCGCGGCTGCATTTTGGACTAGCTGAAGCCTCCAGACACATCCCAAGGGCAGCCCCATGTAGAGGGTGTTACAGTAGTCCAACCTAGAAGTAACAAGGGCGTGAGTGACTGTGGCGAGGGCATCCCGGTCTAGGAACGGGTGCAACTGGCGCACAAGACGGACCTGTGCGAAGGCCCCCCTGGTTACGGCCGTCAGATGGTCATCTAAAGACAGCCGAGAATCCAGGAGGACACCCAAGTTGCGGACCCTATCGGAGGGAGCAAGGGTTTCACCTCCGATCATTAAGGATGGAACCTCCAGATCCCAGGATGCCGGCATCCACAGCCACTCAGTCTTGGAAAGGTTGAGTCTAAGCCTGTTCCTCCCCATCCAAACCTGCACCGCTTCCAGGCAGTGGGACATCACGGAAAGGGCATTCCTAGGGTTGTCAGGGGTGGAAATGTAAAGCTGGGTATCATCAGCATATTGATGATACCTCACCCCAAAACCATGGATGATCTCACCCAGCGGTTTCATATAGATATTAAAGAGCAGAGGAGAGAGAACCGAGCCCTGAGGCACCCCACAAGTGAGAGGCCTCTGGGAGAATCCCTGACCCCCCGCCCAAACAGACTGCAGACGGCCTGAGAGATAGGAGGAGAACCACTGTAAAACAGTGCCTCCTAACCCTATCCCCCTGAGCCGCTGCAGCAGGATACCATGGTCGATGGTATCGAACGCTGCTGAGAGGTCAAGAAGGACCAGGATGGAGGAGCAACCCCCATCCCTGGCCCGCCAGAGATCATTTACTAGGGTGACCAATGCCGTTTCCGTGCTGTGGCCATGCCTGAAACCAGATTGGTAAGGATCCAGGTAGTCAGTTTCCTCCAGGAATTGAGGGAATTGCTGTGCCACCACGGACTCAACAACCTTTGCTAAAAAGCGAAGGTTGGAGACTGGACGGTAGTTGTTAAGTACGTCAGGATCCAGGTTAGGCTTCTTAAGGAGGGGTCAAACCACCACCTCTTTAAGCACAGCGGGAAAGACCCCTTCCTTTAGTGAAGCATTGACAATAGCCTGGATCCAGTCTCCAGTCACCTCCCTGGCTGCCGAAACAAGCCAGGAGGGACAAGGGTCCAGTAAACATGTGGAAGACCCCAGCCTACTCATAATCCTGTCCATGTCATCCAATGAAACAGGCTCAAGCTGAACCCAGATGTCTCCACCGAGACTAGGCCCTGTCACCTCAATGGACTCTGTCCAGTCAGAGTCCAACCCGGTCCAAATCTGAGTGATTTTATCTTGCAGAAACTGTGCAAAGTCCTCAGCACGGCCCTGTAAGGGGTCCTCCCTCACTCCCTGATTAAGAAGGGAGTGGGTCACTCTAAACAGGGCTGCTGGGTGATTTTCTGCAGATGCAATGAGAGTGGCGAAATAGTTATGTTTCGCTACTTCTATCACCACAAGATAAGACCTAATATGGGTTCTTAGTTGTGTTCGGTCTCCAACCACCCTCCAGGCGTCTTTTCTGATGCTTCATTTCCCTGAGCTCTGCGGTAAACCAAGGAGCCGCCCGGGATCTGCGTCGGATCAGAGGCCGCAAAGGCGCGATTCGATCCAGGGCCCCCACCGCAGCCTGTTCCCAGGCCGCGACAAGGGTCTCAGATGAATCGTGGGCTAAGGAAGCGGGAAATGACCCAAGCTCCCTGCGACGGGGGATGGCGGAGGAAAAGTCGAGTCTAAGGAGGGAATGATCGGTCCATGACAGAGGGTCAATAGATAGAGTCCCCTCTCCACGATCATTTATCCACTGTCCAGAGAGAAAAATAAGGTCGAGTGTGTGTCCTCCAATATGATTTATTAAGATTTAATTTATTAAGATTTATTAAGATTTATTAAGATTTAAAAGCATGTTTTCTAAATGTGGGAACAGTGCTAATATACATAGTTTCCACTGTGCTAGATTGTAGATCATATTAAAAAATAATTAATTTCAAGAAGGATGGAAGTGATGGCACAGTGAAAATGTGCCATAGAAAAGAGAGGAATTACATTTCCACACCACACCTCAGGTCACATCAATGATGATTTCAATAAAACAATAAAATAGTATAAAATCCACATTTTCTAAGTATGAGATGGATTACACAGAAAATTATGCTTGTTGTTGAAATTACACTCTATAGACCTGCATATATGGCAGAGCCAAGCATTGTTGAATAAATTCTCAAGAGTAATCAGTAACATTAGTAGTGTGAAATAGATATCTAGTGAAAGAAAATGAACTGCCAGAATGCACTAGATGTGCATTCTGGCAGTTAATAAATATGACTTTTTAAATATGTTTTTATAATTATGACAAACAAATGACAAGATAGAAAGGGTGATTAAAGCTCTGTATTCATTATATTTTATTTAAGTAAAAAAGTGGTGGAGCTTCATCTTTAATCATGAGCATCACTTTTCAAACTATACCATCCTCAGGCATGAGACAGACATTAGATGGAGAGACAGTCATACAATATAATTGGTATAATACATACCAATGTATTATAGAGAGACAATTCAATATAAATGGTATAATACATACACTGCAGTCTTATTTCTGATGATCTTTAGATGATCCTATTTGATAGGTTCTTTGTGAAAGAAGATCCCTAAAATATTGATGTTAAAAATATTGAACAACTATCAGCTAGACTGTGGTCTCCAGCAAGTTTAGAATTCTGGGAGACGAGAGAATACAGGTGGTCCTTGATTTATGATCAGTTGTTTGAAATTATGATGGTGCAGAATGAAGGGTTATATGATCTATATTTGAAGTTACAGCTGTTATAGTGCCCCTACAGTCACATGATAGTAATTATCTTGGGAATCTGAACATGTTTATGACAGACTGGAGAGATTTGCAGCTTCTGTCACCCACTTATCTTTCACCCATCCTGCTGAATCCCAGAGTATTTGGGCCACCACCCTGCCACATCACCCCATTCTATACTTACCTCTTCCAAGGATTGCATTTCTAAAGGTGCACCCTGTCTTCCTAGATAGGCCGCCTTATCCCATTCTGGAAATAGATCTTATTCTGGATGTTGGTGCCTTTCTCACAATCTCTCAGAACAGCACATTTTTTAAAATTGCACCCTTTGGAGAGATCAAAGATTGACACCCCCTTCCAGAAGGGTGTAATGGATCTTGGGAGGTGGAAATTGTGCAGTGGGACTCTCAGGTGGTGGAAAATGCCCTTGGAGACTGCACACTAGCCACATGTTAGCTTGGATAATGGTGCAGTGTGAGCCTGAGCCTGCCTCTTGTCCACTCATCCAGTGAGCCACCCCATACATCACTTAACAACCCACACAGTCACTTAACAATTATAACAGGGAGAACCAGAATTGGAGTTATTGATCAAGGCAGTCATGATAAATGACTGCAAGGACTTCTTACTATAATTTGAAATGTGGAAACAGGTTGAGAACTAACAAATGTACTAAAAGTGCAGAGAAAATTGAAATGGCATTTTGGAATCAATTATAAAGAATCCTTTCCATATTTTCTATTTGGAAAAAAAATTCCCCTCCAGTGAATACATTAAATATTTCAGTATAGAAGTAAAACCATTCGGTCCTCTTCTGCTGAAATTTCTTTTTCTGAAAGGTAAATATAAATTAAAAGACTGCTTTGTAACACAAATTAGGTAAACAATAAAAGATTTTATTAAGCAGATCAGAGCAAAATATTAAGTTTAAATGCAAATTAAAATGTAGACAAGATGCTGTATATTCATAGATAAAGCAGGAGAACTAGAAAATAGCATTCAATAGGGGAATATAAAAGTCATATCCCTTTAAATGGAAGCCACTCACTTTTACCAAAGGAAGGTACTGATCTTCTCTAGATAAATCCAGTAAGTACCTGGCACCTTCCTAAGTACACTTATAGTGAGCCCCAAAATATTTAACAAATCTTCCTTCTTTCTATCTAAGATCTCCTTCACTGTATACTTTTATTTATCCTCCCTTTTCCAGGTATTGGATCAGGAATTATAAATTATCTCTTCCAATTTATATCAGGTTATAAGATTTCTGAAATACATACTGATGTTTTGCATCATCCTAAGTACTCTCCTTGCCCTTCTCATTTCTTGTAGTTATCAACATATTATGTGTTCACCCATCCTGCCCTTCCTGCCTAATGTCAGAACATTTCTGAGGAAAAGAATGCTAAATTATGTAATGTAAATTACAATGGTTTAAAGCATCAGGCTAGAAATTGAAGGGCTGCAAGCAGGGGTGGACTGCTAGGGGTTCACAGGGGTTCAGCTAACATTCTGTGCAGTTTGGAGAACCGCCAAATCCCACTCCTGGCTGGCCCCACCCAACCCGCCCCATGCCTCCCTGGAGTCCCACGCAGCCTGTTTTGGATGCAAGTAAGTGCAGGGTGCATGCGGAGGCTTGGGGAGGGCAAAAAATGGGCCTACTGGAAGTTTGGGAAGGCCAGAAATGGGCCAATTTCTGGCCTCCAGAGGGCCTCCAGAGCCTGGGGAGACTGTTTTCACCCTTGTGGAAGCTCAAGGAAAGCCTCCAAAGCCTGGGGAGGGCAAAAATGCCTTCCCCCACCATGGTACAGAAGGCCGACTAGACCACATCCACCATGGCCATGCCCATCCAGCAACCAGGCAGAGAAACCCTTGCTAAAATTTTTGAATCCCACCCCTGGCTGCAAGCTCTAGTTTGCCTTATGAACAAAGCCAGCTGGGTTTCTTTGAGCCATCTCTTTCTTTTTTTCTCTCTCTCTGCCTTAAGAAGGAGATAATGGCAACCCTCTGCTAAAAAGCATTGCCAACAGAAATGCAGGGATTTCTCCAGGCAGTTGTCAGGAGTCTGTATTGATTCGAAGGAGCAAAATATTAAAGCATGCAATAAAAGGACCATTTAAAGAGAGAAGATCCCTGTGTACTTTGGGAAAAGCTAAAGCTTTAACTAGCCATATTATTAAACAAGCATTAAAGGAGAAGCCATTTTTTACAGAAAAGAACAGAAAAAATAGGAAACATTATTTAAACTTCCTCTCAATTACACTTCTTTTTCATAATCACATTACAGCCTGATCCTATTCCACTAAAGATCAAGAGTTGTTCTGTGGCATGCTAGAAACTGCCAGACATGTACATTTAGCCACTGAAAACTGCATTGACTAATTAGGGAAACTGATATATGCTCAGAAATTTTTGGAGTTCTACCAGTCTTCTGGTTGAAAGATTGGATGTATCTGGAACTTAATTGTGCTTTTTTTGTAACTTACACTTAATTCAAAGATGTAAGGAAAAAGACAGGAAAATGCAAAACTGTGATGAACAGAATAGAAACAACATTAAAGGTAATTTTCAGAATTTCCACAGTTTTGAAAGGACCAATTTGATATTCTTATTTCTCATGCTATAGATGATTGGATTGAACAGGGGTGGAAGAAGGGAATACAGAACAGTCAGCCCAAAATCTAGGTAAGATGGAGTATTAGAAGGAGGTCTCAGATAGGCAAAGCATCCAGTTAATAAAAACATAGATACTACTATAAGGTGAGGAACACAAGTGGATATAGCTTTTTGCCTTCCTTGTTCAGAAGGAATTCTAAGCACTGCCTTGAAAATCATGATATAAGATGCAATAATAAAATTAAAACAACCAATTCCTGCAATGACACTGGCCATAAGAACTCCAAGTTCAATTAGATTGAAGCCAGAGCAGGATAGCTTTAGCAATTGTGGAATTTCACAGAAGAATTGGTTGACAACATTAGAACAAAAAAGGATTGAAAAAGTGCCACTTGTATGCATTGTTCCATAGAGAAGACTGGTGACCCAAACCAGAATCATGATTTTATTGCAGGCATTCCAATTCATCACCATCTCGTAGTGCAGTGGATGGCAAATGGCAACATACCGATCATATGCCATGACAGTCAGGAGGGATAAATCAGAAGCTGCAAAGGAGATAAATATGAAGACTTGAGCAGCACATCCTGAGTAAGAGATGTACCTGGTGTCCATGAGGGAATTCACCATGGATTTTGGGACTATGACAGAAACTGAGCCTAAGTCCTGCATAGCCAAGTTCATCAGAAACCAGTACATGGGGCTATGCAATTGATTATCTAAAGCTACTGCCAATATAATGAGAACATTTGCCATTATAGTTGTCAGATATAACACAAAGAAAACAAAGAAATGCAAACGCTGAAGATGTCGATTTTTTGAGAATTCCAGGAGTAAAAAGTAAGGGATTGTTGTGTGATTATTCATGTTTATGACTTAATTAATTTATAAACATAGATGTGACACTTACATAAAATAGTGAACTAACTTCATGATACATTGTTACAAACTTTGAACAGAATGGAAAAATACACTGAAAAAATGTGAAGAATGAAAAGAGAATCACACAATTAAAAGAATGGATACAATGCATCCCTGTACCTAATCACAGCATTATTCCTATACTTGATTGACTAAATTGTAACCTATCAATCACAAATTGTTTTCTTCTTCCACTTCATTATTTTCCTGGTTGCACTGTGTAGGACTTGGAAGATCTTTTCAAGTCCATTTTCTTTGGAAATTTCCTGAAGCTTTAGGATCAGTAATTATTTCTTACTCTTCTTGCAGAATTGTTACAGTGATGAAAAATTGGAGACAGCCTTCAATATATAGAGTGAGCTCCTGAAGGATAAATGGAATAAAGATTTAGAAGAGAAATAAAGTAATTAATTGTTATATGTTAACTTGATGGAACAGATTTCTAGATGCTTTTTTAAAAAATATTTTTTATTAATTTTTTATTAATTTCATTTTTAGTGCTTAATAAACACTGTGTTGTCTGGATATTTAACTTGCTTAGCAATACAGATTCCGTTTTTACTCTCTACCCCTTTTTTCCAACCATTGGTAAAAGAAGTTCCATGTTTGATAATATTCTGTGTCTTCTTTCTGTTTGATTTTCAATATAAGTATCCATTTCTGCACAATCTAATATCTTCTTTATTATCTCTTCATCTTGCAGTGTTTCTTCATTTTTCCAATATTGTGCGAAGATAATCCTCACTACTGTTAAGACATGTAATACTAAATACATACTTTTCTTATCAATTTTTTCTATATCATCTCTAATAAAAACAGTTCAGGTTTAAAATCTACATGTTTCCTTTTTATCTTTTCTAGCCATCTGTGTATTTTTGCCCATTTTTTTTTTTGTTTTAGCATAAGTCCACCACATATGATAAAATATACCCATTTTTTATTACATTTCCAACATTTGCTAGACATATTTTTAAATATTTTAGCTAACCTAGCAGGTGGTAAATGCCATCTATAAAATATTTTATATAAATTTTCTTTATAAGAAGTTGCCATTGTTAATCTATAGTTCCTTTCCCATAAATTTTGCCATTTCTCTAATTCTATGTTATAGCCAAAGTTTTTTTCCCCATTGTACCATTGTATTTTTTATTTGTTCATCCAGCTTTTGAAGGATAGATGAAATAAAGATCTAGAAGAAAAATAAAGTAATTAATTGTTATATGTTAACTTGAGGGAACAGATTTCCATGTGCTTGAATTTGTGTAAATCACACACACAAAGAAAAACAGGGACAGAAAAACAGACACACATACATACACAGAAAGTATAATTTTAACAGTAATTCTGGGAATGTCGTGGCTAAAAAAATAACAATGCTTTAAATAAATTAATATTGGTTGACAAATATCTATATGAGAGTACATTAACATACAGTAATAGTTCACTGAAATTTTACAAAAGAAAACATAATTCTCATATCATATTCACCAGATGATACCTAAGATTATGATACATGAAGAAAGCACATTTTTATGAAGAGAAATGAGAACTCAGGACAATATCTTCAAAATTCTCCAAACAACATTTTCTTTTTAACATTAAACTTTTATGTTTAATATCCACTTGATTTGCTATTTAGGATAGAGCCACTAGCAATAGATTCTCTTTTTTTCTGATTCATAATTGTTTTTAGATTTAACTATCTTTAATCTAGTCTGTTTTTAGGGCCAAATGTCAGAAAATAAATCTCTCCTTGTTGTCTTCCTTCCCTTAACATACTGTATTTTATTCTAGAAGAACACTATCATATAATATCATTTTATTAATTCCTTTTCTCAGTATGAAAATTAGCTTTAAAAACTAATGAACAGTCATGTAATTTTTAGTTAAATAAATGCTAGTTTATCTCAATAAACTAATGTGCACACTATGCCATACTTACTTTACAATTTTTCTTCATAGAATGATTGTGCCTCCTGATGTATGCTTTATAGAATTATTGTGCCTTCTGATGTATGCTTTATATTGGCTCTATAATACATGCAATCAACGTATGCTCAAATCTATCTTCAGAGGAAAAAGCTGACTTTATATTCAGCAAGCTTATTAACCATTTTCTTTCTCTCAAGAAGTAAATACATATCATAAAATAAATCAAAACTAGACAAAATAAAACTATGTGTGAGCTTTTATGGATGCAATTAGCCATTAACAGTTAGTGCATTTGAGAATATTCTAATATCAGCCATCCCATTGGATTAGACAATCATAGATGATGTTACCAATAGGACTAGGGTTGAAACTCACAAATTCTTACTTTCTGAACTGAGAACTCAAAGATTAATTAAGAAAACCTGCCAGAAGGAAGTTCAAAAACAGATTTAAATATCTGGGAATTTATTTTATTATTGTTTTCTAAATTGTTAGTTGTTATATTACTTTATAATATCAAGGATTATATAAATTCATTATATACATTACTGGATATTAGAACTTCTATCCATTTAATTAGTCTCAGTTTCCAATATTGTGCTATTTATATATTTAAATTATGTATCTAGTTTTGCTACCTCTTGGAAAGTTTTATCAATATCTATTATATCCATATTTAGCCAAACTTTAAAAAGAAAGATGCATGGTCTCAAATATTTTATGCTTTACTATTGGGACAGAATTTAAAAATTCCTCTTTGAGATTTGCAGAGAACAGACTACCAAAATGAAAATTTGGAAAGCAAACTGGCATTTTTATAGACATCCCACTTAAAAAAGCCTAACTCTAATATTTTCTCTGTTACAAAAACTAGGTTCACTTAAAGGTGTTAGGGAATAGATTTGTGTGATCTATATCAAAATTTTTATCCATTGGTTCCAAACTGTGCAATGGAGGTTGGCTAGATGGGATTCCTGAAGGCTTTTAATATTTTGCACTGTCCCAACAGTGCAATATGTATTCATTTTATTCAACAGCAATGGAAGATAGCTTTACTGCAACCCTATGTAGGTAGTGGGGATTCCATTTGAAGGCACAAAATCTTCTTAATGAACTTGTTTTGAATTATTTCGAATAGAAATAAGAATTCTCATCACACACCCATCTCAGCTCCATAAAATATCTGCCTTATCATCTGGCCTTAAATTATTTTAATTGCAGAGGTTACCAACTGTTCTTCTTTAAATAGGAAAAAAAACCACTCTAGAATAGTGTTCACAGAGTGCTTGGCAGTTGCTAAGAAATAAGTTAAATGTGTTTTCCATTAAAGAGACTTGAAAGTGAAATGCGATGCTCAGATTTTTAGCATTGCTGTATTTATCTGTTTGACAGATTAATTTTCCATCTATGTTTAATATTGCTTCTGCCAAAAACTACTACTACTACTATTTATCTGTCAAAAACTACCATCACTACTACAAAGACTACTATATTGTTTTGTTAAATTTATCTTCAGCTTTCTCTTTTTATAGTAAACAGGCAGTCTGGCCAATAATCTTCTAAAGCCAATATCAGCACAAATAATAACAGCAAATAAGAAATAAGGGACATCAGCATACATTAATATTGAAGTCTTATATCCATTAAATGAAGTGGAGAGGGAAAAAAACCTTCCTAACTTTCTGGCCATTACAAGATCAGTGATATAAAAATTGAATAAGAAGCAAGCAAATAAACAGTCCTGTTTAACTCTTCTCTCCAATAAAATAGACTCTAACAAGGACCCCTGTTGGTCTACTCTTACATTGGCTCTAATCTATGTAATTCAATTATTAGTTTGTGAAGGCATTTATTGTTATATGCCCTAGTTAGTTTCTCCCATAACTGAGACCTATCAATGCAATCAAAGATAGAGGTAAGGTCAGTTGTGTGGCAAAGAGTTATTTGGTCTGGTATATTTCTGAATAAGGGCCTTCAAAATGGTATAGTAATTTATTATGCAATATCCTTATGAATCATGTCTGTTCTGGATAAAATAGGTTGCTTCTTCCTTCAAATCCTCTAGTTTGTTCAAAAGATGCCTGGAATTCAGTTTAGAAGGAATATATAACAATCAAATTGAATGATAATTCACAGGTTTCTGTTGATTACCCTATTTGAAGTTTAGGTGTACTGTATTTTATTTCCATTGAGAAGGTATAATATATTATTTTTGAGAAGAACCTAATCAAGATGGACACTCACCAGGAATCATTCATCTTATATACCTCTGAAGGAATCATCTCCTTACCAGGAGCTTTTCTATGGCCAGTATAATCATCTGCTTATATCCAGATTTTGAGACAAATGGTCACTCTGTAGTATGTTTAGTTCAATAGAGAATGTTATTGGCTGAGTGTATGGGCAGCTATAATTAGAAAACAAATATGAGATCCAACTTTGAGATGCATGCATATGCCATGATTCTGGGTGGAAATCTCATTCAATTCCCAAATTTGCCTTTTGTTTTACTTTTAATTAAGCTGATGTTAGGTTCTTCCATTGATCCCTATAATAGGATAATTTCTTTGTCAATTCATCGTATTGGGATGGGGAATGACTGAATCAAGAAATATGTCCTTTCCTTTCTGCCTGCTTCAAGTTTCAGTTACACTCATACATGTGATTTTTCAGGAGATTACCAATTTTACTTCAAGGCTGGAAAGTTAACAATGAACCAAAGGAATGTAAAGAAAGCAAAAGCTTGCTCAAAAAGTCTGTTTTAAAACATGAGCATGCAGAAGAGTCATTCAAAGCCCAAGTTTCAGAGTTGTAGGTCAAATTTGTTAGCCAGTCCAAAGGTCGGAGATTCAAGAGCTAAATGTACCTATATGAGTGATGCATGAGTAATGCATATAAATAATCATATGGTCAGACATTTCTTCCAGCAAAGAGACATGCTTAGAGCTGCTTCTTACATAAGGCTATTGGCAGTTGTTACTAATTAGAAGGTTTACATGTTTGCCTGTGAAAGTCCAAAATAAACATTTGCTATTTTGCTGTTCTCTCCACTCATCAAGTGCATGGGTTGAGAGGTTTTATATAATCTGCTCAAGTGATGTTTATGTTTGATCAGCTTCATGTAACTCCTGACTTTGTCCTTTCTTGAGGCTGACATTCCAGAGGTTGAGCTGGAGCATCTTCTTTAGCAACATATTCAGACTATGAATTTGAGCCCTGAGCCTCAGCCATGAAATTCTGAACTCTTCTTGATAGCTTTCTGAGCGCTTTGGTTTTATTTCTACAGTCTTGCTTAAAGTATGAAATACATTGGAAACTAACTGAAATGCAAGATGCCTTTGATTCAGCATGTGTGGGATATTTAGAAAAAGAGCATTTTTTCTCACTGACATTGGGGTTCCATCTGAGATGGTATGTAACCTGTTGATGCCATCAAGAATAGGGGGCCAGAACTAAGAGTAGGTGATCACTCTCTGTTCTCCTATGGACTTCAAGGAAAGAAATGAAAAAGAGATCTGAATCTAATAGTTGATGCTGGCTCCAAATAAGCTTAAAGTCAGATTCAATAAGGAATCTATTTGCTTAGTATTTTTTCCATTTGTCCCCATCTCCTGGCACAGTATTTTTTTTAAATTTGGCAACTTTTTGATGTATGGACTTCAGTGCATGAAATTCTGGAGTCTACACATATTCTGGTTATCAAGTCTGAAAAGCACTAGCAGAAAGATTAATTTTAAGTTAGCATGTGATGAACTAAAACAACACATTAGGCTTCTTTCTGTACTGAATTTTGCCCCTTCAGGATTCATCTTCCAACAGTTACAAAGGGAAATCTTGGAACATCAGATAATTCAGGAGATCCATTGACATGTTTGGCCAGTATTCAGAAAGGGGTTGATAGTTTCACTGGTGTGGTAATTGACTGGATGGCATAGGCTTGGCTCAAGACTGAAAGGATCAAAAGTGGTTTAAAAACAGGCCATAAAAAGAGTGAAGGACTACTCATTTTTATTTGGCAGTTGCAGTCTCATGTTATCAATGAATAAAGGAAGTTAAATTATTTGAATATGTATTTTATTTATTTATTTTAGTTCTGAATATGAGTATGTGGTCCCTTTTAAAAGACAGGTCAGACTATTGTGCCAGAGACAACATAATGGTTGGTTTGTGTCAACTTTTCTATAAGTTTCGGAGTGTTTCAATAAATTGATGATGATAGATAGATAAATAGATACTGTAGATAGATAGATAGATAGATAGATAGATAGATAGATAGATAGATAGATAGATTTATATGCTGCCTATCTCAACATCTCTCAGTGGCTTGCAGAATGCAGAATGATGAAAAGATTAAAAAGATAATACAAAATGATAAAAATTAAGAACATTAAATAAGAAACTAAAAGCCAAGAGGACAGGTAACATGGGGCTGAAGACCTTTCTATCCCATCATCCACTCTCAACACAGGGCCCTATTGGGGCACCAAGCCATCTAGAAGAGCCAAATTTTAAGGTGATTCCAGAAAGCCAGGATTTTGGGAGCTGACCTTACCTCCAAGAGGAGAATATTCTGAATGGTGTCCCATATTTTGCTTCTCATCATTTGGTTCTTTCAAAGTTTTCAAAGAAAAAACCCAAGAAAGTCCAGATACCTTTTGGAAAAAGCATCTTTGGAACAGTCATGACCTGGAAACTCCATAGACATTCCAAAGGATGAGAGCCACAGCAGGATCTTCTCCTGGACCCCACAAGCCAAAATTCTCCAGCAGAATGGAACCAAAGTATATCTCTTCCACTGGAATAAGTGGGATCAGAAAATACCATTGGATAAGACAGCCCCTCAGATGCCATGGACTGATGCCATAAAGTCTAACACCTTGAAATGAGCCCAAAAGCAAACTGGCAACCAGTGCAGCTCATGCAACAACTGTCTTATATATGCCCTCACCAAGGGACCACCAGGACTGTCCATGCTACTGCATGCTGTACCACTTCTAACTTCCAAATGCCCTTCAAGGATCACCCCATGTAGAGAATGCTCTGTATTTATTTGTTTGTTTATTCAATCTATATATCACTAATCTCACTTGGAAAATTTGCAGGATTCCAACTGAGACACGACCAGGACATAAGTGACTACATGCTAGATCTCACGTTTCAAGAAAAGGTGCTACTAGTACATAATATGAATTTGTGCAAAGATTCTCCTAGCCTGGTCTTTGAGAAGTAGTCATGGGACTAGGACAATGCCCCCCAAAGTTTGGGGCACCAGGGACTGGACTAGAGGGCAGTTCTTCCATGGACCAGGGATGTGTGGTTTTGTACACTGCCTGGATCCTATGCGTGTGTGGATGGAGCTTCACTTGCTTCTGTGGCCTGGTTCCTAGAGGGCTTCAGACTAGTGCCAATCTGCAGCCAGGAGTTGGGGACCCCTGGTCTAGGAGAATCTCCAGATTGTGCATGGGATGTATGTCATATAATAGTTGCTTAAAACTATGTGACAATGTTCTTGTTTCTTTATGTTGTTTTTAGTGATATAAGTAAAAGCTACAAGAAGTTCACAAATACGAGTGGGGTAATTTCATAACAGATGTTCCAGATAACTGACCCTGACGGGAGAAGGATTTGTTAGTAGACATTGTTAACGTAAACTACATCAGAGGAGAAATGGATCCTGTTGGAGTGAATCTTTAGAAGAAATATTTTCTATGCTAAAATAGGAGCTTTAATAATAATCCAGGAGCCTGGATAGCTCAACAGACTAAAAGCCTGTTATTAACATTCAGCTGTCTGCAATTATTGCAAGTTCGAATCTCCCCAGGCTCAAGGTTGACTCAGCCTTCCATCCTTTCTAAGGTAGGTAAATTGAGGACCCAGTTTGTGGGGGCAATAAACTGACTTTGTATAAAATATATAAAAGTATGAAGGCTATTGCTTAACGCATTGTAAACCACCCTGAGTCTCCGGAGAAGGGTGGCATATAAATCTAATTAAAATAAATAAATAAATAAAACTACCACTATTTTACAATGTATTACAATCTTTTTACATTTACATTTACAATTTACTCTTTACAATCTTGTGTACAATGCAATTTATTCTCAAAAATTGTTAATGATTTATTACCAAAATTGAGAGCCATGAGAATATTGCTATACACAACTATTTTACACAAATGAAACCTGTGCTTTGCCCCTAGGAAAATATATCTATATGCAAACATTTTGCACAAATTTAGTCTATATAAAAGGCCACCTTTGTGCTACCAAAGCCAAAATCTCACATTATCTCCAAATAGAAATCCTATTCACAACACTTTTTAAGATTGTGGGAACACTTAATATCATCTGATAGTGCTTTGCTAATGTCAAAAGCAAGAGTCATTGTGGGCCTCAGATACCACTAAATACAGCTCCAAATGCTTCCAAGAAGGCCAATGATTAAGGATCCAAGATGTTGGCTCAGCAACTTTCAGTTACAAAAGGTTTAGCCCCCATCTCAGCTTGCAATTTCTTCCTTTTAGCAGGAACATGAAAGTAAAAGATAAAGGTACAGTTATATCAAATGCATAAGAAAGCATCAATGAAAGAAAATTTCAAATTTCCCTAGTTTAGACAGAATGTTCTTATTTCTCATACTATAGATGATTGGGTTGAACAGAGGTGGAAGAATGGAATATAGGACAGTTAATACTAAATCTAAGTAAGATGTGGAATTTGTGGCAGGCCTCAGATAGGCAAAGCTCACAGTTATTGTAAACATAGAATCAACTATAAGGTGGGGAACACAAGTAGAAAGGCATTTTGCCTTCCCTGTACAGATTGGATTCTCTACTCTGTGTTGAACATAACTTACAATGATAAAAATAAAGCAACCTAACCCCCCAAAGCACTTGCCACAAGTACTCCAACTTCAGCTAGATTAAAGTCAGAGCAAGATAGATTTAGTAAGTATGGAATTTCACAGAAAAACTGGTTGACAATATTAGAACAATAATGGATTGAAAAGGTGTCACTGGTACGCAGCATTCCATAGAGAAGACTAGCGACCCAACAAGAATCATTATTTCAGTGCAGATTTTCCAATTCATCACCATCTCATAATGCAATGGTTGGCAAATGGCAACATACCTATCATGTGTCATTGCTGTGAGAAGAAAGAAATCAGAAGCTACAAAAGAAACAAAGAGGAAGACTTGAGCAATACAACCAAAGTAAGAGATGCACCTGGTGTCCTTGAGGGAATTTATCATGGATTTGGGAACAATAACAGAAATCAATCCCAGAACTTGCATAGCCAAATTTACCAGAAAGAAGTACATGGGTGTGTGTAGTTGATAGTCAAAAATTATTGTAAAAATGATTAGAAGGTTTCCTATTATTGTTGCGAAGTAGAATACTAAAAATGAGAAGAAGTGTATAAGTTGCAGCTGTTGAGCTTTTGAGAATTCCAGGAGCAGAAAATGAGAACGTACTGTGATCACATTATCCATTTTTCATGTATGACCAGACCAGAAGCATATCATATCTGCAAAGAAGCAGAGGGGATAGTTAAAATGAAATAAAATGTACAAAGCTTTAATATTTAGTTAGAATAAGCATAAAAGTGGATATATTCTAGAAAAAACACATGCATTTCTTTATATTTCTGTCCATGTGAAAGAAAATGAATCACTAACCTTGAATTATCTTTTCCCATTATCCCTCCCATTCCTATTCCTTGTTGTAATAACCAAATGTTTGTCTAGGATCTGAAAGACTCAATTCAGTTCACCTTCAATTATGGAGGTTTAGTATTTAGCTTTGAATCATTCCTATAGAGTTTTAATGATGATGAAAAAGGAATGATATGGTTGGTAACTTGAAGTCCTACAAAATAGGCAGGACCCAATTTTAGTAAATCAGTGCATAAAAGAAAATGCTGTTTTTATTGTGAAAGTTTGAGGGCCAGGATTTTCCAGTAGCATGTATGACAGGAATAGCATGTATAACAGAAATAGTGATTAGGAGAGGGACAGATTTTGTCAGGGGTTCTGGGAACATGAACTCAGATTTTGACTGTAAAAAAAGAGAAAAGAATCCTTTAAACAAATAAATATTAAATTCTAATAGAAGAGAATCAAAGGCCTAAAAATAGAAGATGAATTTATAATTTCACGGCATTTTTTATATCCTCAGATCTGGAACTAGCAAATAAATAAATAAATAAATCCATAACAATAGTACTACATAAGGCTCCATTCTTATGGAGACACACAACCTACCCAAATACACTCAGATCAAATAACCTACTGTGTTTCTCAGAAAATAAGACCGAGTCTTATTTTCTTTTAGGCTTGAAAATAAGCACCTGGGCTTATTTTTCAGGAGGTCTTACTTTTTTTTTGAAGTGCAGCAGGCCGGACTTGGTGAGCTGGACGTGCCGTGGACTCACCGTCACCACCCAGGAAGAGAAGAATACACTGGAGCATAAATGCTGGGCCCTTGCCGGACTCAGAAGTGAAGGATCCTGCGAGCATCCCAGGCACATAAAGGCCGCAAAAATCCCCAAACTGATTACAACTTGAGCGAGCCATGCTCAGGAGTGGTGGCACCACCTTGAGATTTATCATACTAGCGCAGCCTCTTGGAGCAGGACCCTGCAAGGCTTGTTGTGGCATTGCACTCAGCAATGGCTGCACCTCCGCGAACTTCATCACACTGGTGCAACTGGCATCCTGCCATGAGCGGCTGTGCCAGTGTGTCCAAACTTGCAACTGTGCCACCACTCACATATGCAACACTACAACAAGTCTTGCAGGGTCCTGGGATATGCTGAAGGTTCGGAATGGAGCCTTTTTCATGAACATCAGGGAAATGGGGAGGGGAATTTTCCTTTGCTCAGTCTGTGCTGAGCTGTGCTGAGCCCTCCCCATTTTCCTGCCTTTTGCGAAGACAACTCCACTCCAAGACTTCAGCATATCCCAGGATTGCAACACTGAAGGCGCCATTCTGAACCTTCAGCACTGCAATCCTGGGATACGCTGAAGGCTCAGAATGCCTCTGCTTCAGCGAAGAATGACTTTTGCTTGTCTCTTTCTCGGCACAGCGCTTCTGCCTGTTGGGCCACTTCCCAAAGCCAGCAGGTCTGCTTTTTTCTCATGGGAGGCTTGCGTGGTAGCACCAACAGCAGGTGAAGGCAAAGGCACGGGGGAGGCAGATGCGATCCCAATGCACCGGTCCCTTCATCCCCCTGTCTCTTGGGTTGCCTGCAGCTGCACAAGCACCAGCATGGGGCATCTGGATTGTCTGCCTCCCCCATGCCGGTGCTGATGTTGCTGCACAAGCCTCACGCGAGCCTCCCAAAAAGAGGGAAAAAGCAATGCAGCTGGCCACAGAGCTGCTGGCTTCGGGGAAGTGGCCCAACAAGCAGAAGCATTGCACCCAGAAAGAGACGGGCAAAAGCAGTATTTGCACTGCCCCAAGTGACCAACGGGCTGCAGTTGCAGCCAGACAGTCCTCCCCACACACCCACACTGCCATTCATGCTGGCCATGCCCATCCCCCCGAACTTATTTTCAGGTAGGGGTAATATTTGATATTTGATATTCTTATTCCTCATACTATTGATGATTGGGTTGAAGAGGAGTGGAAGAAGGGAATATAGAATAGTCAAACCCAAATCTAAATCAGATGGGGTGTCAGACGGATGTCTCATATTGACAAAGGATCCAGTTAATACAAAGATAGATATTACAGTAATATGGGGAACACAAGTTGATAAGGCTTTTAGCTTTGCTTGTTCAGAAGGGATTATTTCAGTGGTGGGATTCAATTTTTTCAACAACCGGTTCTGTGGGTGTGGCTTAGTTGGGGGTGTGGCTTGGTGGTTATGTGACTGGGTGGGCGTGGCTAGAAGGTCATGTGACTGGCTGGGCGTGGCTAGATGGTCATATGACCGGGTGGGCGTGGCTAGATGGTCATGTGACCGGGTGGGCATGGCTAGCTGCACAGGGACTACTCAGAGGGCTGAAAAAAGTGATTTCTGACAGGTCCTCGCACTTTTGACCGGTCTTCGCACTTATGACTGGTCATCATTTATGCCCATTGTAGCATTCTTAACAACCATGTCACTCATTTCACAACTGCTTCTCTTCACCATGGTGACAAGATAAGGCAAAAACATAAAATGTGAGGACAGTCGTAAGTTCGAGGACTGCTCAAAAGTGCAAGGACCAGTCAAAAATAACTTTTTCAGCCCTCTGAGTAGTCCATATGCATAAAAGGATACAGCAATAGAGAGGGATGAAGGAAGGGAAGGGAAATTAGAGTAGGAGTGAGGGTAAGAGAGGGAGGAAGAGAGGAGGAGAAGGAGAAAGGAAGAGGAAGTAGGGAGGAGGGGGGGGAGAGAAAGTAAGAAGGAAAGAAAAGAGAGAGGTGGTAGGTTTGAGGAGAAAGATTGCTGTACAATAAAAAAGATGAAAGGGAAGAAAGCCAACCCCAAACAAATATAAAGATATTAAGATAAAGAATGAATTGTTAAACTTTAAAGAATAAAAGAGAACACACATACAAATATACAATGTATTTTCTTTGAACAGAGTATTTGGCCAGTTCACAAATTTAAACAGTGTTTAGTCATTTCAATTAAATTTACAATTTCTATATTTCCTTTTTGCCATATTTATTCCTCATCTATTTTTTTTAAAAAAAAACAATATTACCCTTCATCCTCATCTCTAATCTTAATCAAATTCAATTTTTCCTTTCTATTCTATATTATACCCCTTCCCATTGTCATCTATTTTTATATCCATCCTCACATTGGTTAATTATGTAATATTACAGTTGTTTAATATAAATTCAACATTTTAATATAAATCAATTAGTTATATAACTATCTTTTTTGTATATTAATCAATATGAACATGAATATTCCAATTATTTCCATGCAATCCAATTTCTTACAAATCAATTAATTATATTTACCAATAATAATAAACCAAATAATTTCCCCCATATATTCCTCCAAACCACAATTTATCCATTTCTGCTTTCTACACAATATACAATTAATAGTATCTCAATTATTACAATTCCCTAGTTAAATAGAGCTTTTTTGTCTTTTGTGTTTTAAAATCTTGAACTCTCCTCTTTTGCCCTAAATTTCCCATTGTTTGCAGTTTTGCACCTACCTTTTTTGGTGAGGAAAAATAAATCTCTCTCTGCCTCATTTTGTCACGTTGCAGCAAAGACCCTGCTTTACTTTCAGTTTCGCTTTTTCAGCATAGCTAGGGGAAAAAATATCTGCTCCAGCACTCTTTGCAGCTAACAACAGAGCCCTGGCAAAACAGCTGAGAGCAAATCAGTTGAGAGTCTGGAGGCGGATCTAATCAACTTGTGCTAATTAACCGATGCTGAAGCTGAAGGGGCTGTTTTTTCTTGCTGTTTGCTTGCAAGGAGGTAAGTGCTGCGAGGCACAGGCCAAAGGGTGGGGGCCACCCTCCTTGCCACTTAGCCCCCCCTGCCGCCCCCTTGCCTCTTACAGTCCCCTAAGGCATTACCCCCAGGGGGCGGTACCGCCCACTTTGGCAATCACAGGCTTAACTATTTAACAACCGGTTCTTCCGAAGTAGAATCCCACCACTGGGTCTACCCATTTATTTTTGCAGGCATAGGTCTACTCATTTGTTTTCTTTTAACACTGATCAGCTGTAGGGTGGCCCTTTGAAGCCCCGCAGCAGCTGCGAGGCCAATAAAATTATAAAAAATACACCGAACCGTTTGTTAAATTGCTGACTCACCCACCCCTCGCCCAGTGGTGCAGAGGGGTGGTGAAAGGGGCGGGGAGAGCCAGCAATTTAACAAATGGTTCGGCCAAACCACCTAGAACCAGCAGAATCCCACCACTGGATTATTTGTACTGCCTTGAAGATCATTGCATATGATATGATAATAAAAGTAAAACAAGATAATCCTACAATGGCACTGACCAAAATAACCCTAACTTCTATTAAATTGATTCCAGAGCAGGATAGCTTAAGCAATTATGGAATATCACAGAAAAACTGGTTTACAATATTAGAACACAAAGGGCTGGAAAATGTGCCAGCGGTATGCAACATGCCATAGAGAAAACTGGAAATCCAAACCAGACTCACAATTTCAGTGCAGGATTTTGAATTAATCAGTGTCTCATATTGGAGTGGGTTACAAATCACAACATACCAATTATATGCCATTGCTGTGAGGAGGAAGAAATCAGAAGTGGTAAATGAGATAAAGAGAAAGACTTGAGCAACACAACCCAAGTAAGAAATGTATCTGGTATCTAGAAGGAAATTGACCATGGATTTTGGAACAGTCACCGAAACAGAGCCTAGGTCCTGCAGTACCAAATTCATTAGAAAGAAGTACATTGGTCTATGCAATCGATGATCAGAAGTTACTGCAGATAGGATGAGAAAATTTGTTGTTAGTGTTGCTAAATATAATACAAAGAACATGAAAAAATATAAAATCTGCAGATGTCGATTTTTTGAGAATTCCAGGAGCAAAAAGTAAGACACTATAGTTTGATTATCCATGTTTCATTATGACAAAGCTGAATGGCAAAACTGCAAGGAAGCAGAGGAGAAGGATGCAATTAGACAAAATTTGAGAAGTAGCTTTTTGATATTTAGAATAGAAAACAAAAAGAAACATAAAGCATGGAGAGAATAAACATAAGATCACACTATAGAAAATACCAGTATCAATCAGACTATGCTGTCATTTTATATCCATCTATACTCAAGAACCAACCACCAACCTCAATATTTCCTTCTTCCCTCTTTCCAGTTCTGTTAATTCATTTACTTATCAAAAGGAATATTAGAATTAGGAAAACCCTGTTCCAGTCCATTTTCAACCATGGAAGTTTACTGAGAATATTTGAACCAGTCGCAATCTCTCACCATTTGTACAAGCTTTGGTAGTATTGGAAAATTGGAAGATGTGCTTTGTATGTGCCTTGTGCATTTAGAGGAAATGACATGTAAATTTAGCAAATAAATATAAAAATAAATTGCTAGGTTTTTTTACTTGGAAATCTTCAGGACGGGACTTCCTGTGTCTCCGCGAACGCCGATGGATGCTCCTTCAGGAGCTCTGGCCCGTGATTCCGTTAGCCACTAGAACAGTGAAAATCAGCTGTCTAGTGGCTCGAAACTCTCCCCCAGGGAAAAAGGGGGAGAGAAGAGCAGAAGGGTCTGGGTAGAGCTCCCTTAGACCCCCAGGTTTTTCTTTTTAAGCCTGGGGTTTGCAGGGTGAGAGCTCCCTGAAAGCCCTTCAGTTGCTCCGGATCTGGGATGAGTCTGCTTTTTGCAGACCGAGGCGTCGCAACCACACCAGCAATGCAATTTTAAGGATTATAAGAAATTTGGACTTTGGATGCTGGCAGAGCAAATCAGAAGAACAAAAAACGCAAGTACTGATCTTTAAACTCTATTTAAAAAGGGAAATAATGGCGCCTGAGGGCGTGAAAATGAAACTTACTAGTGAAAGTGCTTCTTAACGCTTGTAACATTGTTAAAGCTACTGGATTACACATTAAGAAAAAGATTTAAAGTGGAAGCGGAATGGAAAAGACTATGGTATTGACTTCAACTAATTTACATTTCTAAATTGTGCGGAAAATAGTTAGACTTTTTGACCTGATAGCTGAATAAATATAAAGTGAAGATTGAAATATGGCTGACAATAGGGCTGGAGGATCATTGTCTGGTGAGTCAGCAAACTCACAAGTTGTGACTGTAAAGGTTTTTCAAGAACATTTAAACTCTTTTACTTCTACTTTCTTGGAATCAATTGACAGAACTTTTCAAAAATATAACTTGGAGAATAACAATGATTTGCTGGCTGGAAAAGATGATGAAATTAACCAGAATAATGTGACTTTGGAGGATAGAAAAGCGGCTGTCAGGATTGAGATGGAGGTTAGCACAGCGGAAATAGAGGCTTTGGCAGAGGCTTCCACACAACTAATTGAAAAGCAACAAGTAGACTGTTTACTGCAAATCAATAAATTTTATTGTGACAATTCTTGGTCTTACAGACAGAGGAATGAACTGATTGATTATATAAGCAGGAAGAGTCGAAATGGGGGTTTCAAATCAGAGGAAATGATTCCAAGAAGAGAACAAGTTTTCAAGATACATCAACCTCAAATCAAAATTCCAAAATTTTTGAAAATAAAAGCAGGGGGAGGAGCAATGCTGAAGAAGAAAGTATTACTGAAGAAGAAGGACTGGAAAAAATATAGAAAGAAAGGAAGAAAGGAAGATTAATTTCTTTTGAGGAGGATTTTAGTAATAATTATTGTTTTATTGAAGTAAAAAGGCTTAATTAGAATCGTATAGCTTTTTGAAACTTATTGAAGTATTAAAATGGTTAACTTAAAAGTTAATGGATAGTTTTTTTTAAAAAAAGTTTTGAAACTAAAGTTTACTGTTTCATTGAAGTAAAAAGGCTTAATTAAAATTGGATAGCTCTCTAAAACATTGAAGTATTAAAATGGTTAACTTAAAATTTAATGGATAGTTTTTTTAAAAAAAAGTTTTGAAACTTATATTTTGAAGAATGTCTTATTGATAAGAAGGTATGGAAAGGATCTTAGCAACAAATGTGAAATGTGATAAGAGAATTTATAAAAGAAAGGTTGATGAATAATTTTTAAAAGGAGAGTTAAAGAGTGTGAGGGAGTTTTGAATCCTGTAGTAAATTAGTTTATTTTAGATTAGGTTTGTTAAATGTTATACCCTGTTTTTGGTCTGGGAAGTCAGGTGTGTGCGTGTGTGGGGAGTGGGGGGTTGAAGGATGGTTGGGGATAAAATTGTTGTTGAAAAGAAATTTTTTTTTACTAAAATAAAATGATAGATAAATATACTAATAGAAAAGTAAGAAATTTGGGGGGAATGTCACAATAAATGAAATGATAAAATTAAGGTATGATAAATACTGGAGGAATAACAAGAAGATACAAAAGATGTACTCAGATGATACACTGTATGATTGATTAAGAATTGTATGTTTGTTTGTTTATAAAATAAAAAAATTATGTTGAAAAAAAAAGAAAAAAAAGAAATCTTCAGGACAGAAAATACCACATTGCTTTGTGTGTGTGTGTGTGTGTGTGTGTGTGTGTGTGTGTGTGTGTGTGTGCATGCATGAGTGTTTATGTGATAAACAAATGTGTTTCCTTGGTTGCTTCTTAACAGAATCAACTTATTGCAGTATTTAACAACTATGAATTCATGCTGGAAAGCAATATGAGTTCTTCAGTTTTTCCACACATTTAGGGCTATATATTTTCATATATATTTCTAGCTAAATTTTAAAATTCTTTCTTCAATCAAAAGCAATAGTTTCAGATTGTCAGTATAAATATATTTTATGTCCAAAGGATAATGAAATCATTTTGGTGAGGCTAATTTACCTATTAGTTATCAGTTTATCCAGGAAATTTCATTTCAATATTCTCTTTTATGCATAATGGTTTGAGATGTATATTTCTGTAAATTGTAAATATCTTTACAATTTCTGCACTCACCATTTAAAAGTATTAATATGATAAATATGTAATAATACCTATTTTTTTATGATACTCCTACTCTTTATTCTGATTCATCATTATGTTAAATCCAATGTTTGAGGTTGAAATTTCCAGGAAAACAAGCCTCTATTGTCTTCCCCCAAATAGCATATATTATTCTATATCACAGCATAAGTTTGTGTAAAAGATGGTGGAATCCTCTTTTAAATCTGCAAATTATAGAAACAAGTTTTACATATAATCAAGTCAGCCATATGTAAAATAAATTACTGGAAGAAAAGCAATGTTGTTTTTTTTCTTATGACTCACTATTTTTCTTCATAAAATATTTTTCTTCGTAATATTAAAAAGTGATCTATCAAAAAATGATTGGTATGTTGCTCATTTTCAGGAAGTGAAATACATCTACAGTGAAATAAGAGGTTTATATTCAAAATGTGTATGGATATATTTTTGTGTGTCCCAGGGCTCAGAAGTACCAAATTAAAACTAATGTAATCCAACTTCCCTCAATATATACTTGTTATATAGGATAGATAAATAAGCAATGAGTGTTCAGCCTTGTCTCCAGATAAATTGATGTTTTCTTTCTTGATTTAATGTAATGCAATCTTTTGAGGAAAATTTTATTTTTCTAATTCATATATTTCTTGAATTCAAATTCTGTTATCTTTCAAATAAATTCAATAGATGAAGAAATAAATACATAAACTGGAGCAAATTAATGGGTTATTTTTTCCTCTGTTATGGTGTAGAAGAGAACAGACATAAACTTGAAGGAAATATGAGGCAGCTATTATAAAAAGATATGCTAAGATGGAAAGAATAAAGAAAAAAATCAAAATGGGCCTATTTTGAGTCTGATATGAGAGAGAGGGAAAGAGAAACACTGTCAGGCTTTCAGGATTCTGTTATTATAGCCACTAACCTTAAGTTCTAGTATTGCTTATAGTGTCTATTTCATGACTTGGTCTATCTTACACAGCTAAGAGATAACATAATTGGGAATTTTAAATTTGGCCAAAATTGAATTATTTTAATATGGTTTTTAAATTTGTCTTGTATATTGTTTTATTATGGCTGTTCACCACCCTGAGTCCTTTGGGAGAAGGGCGGTATAAAAATATAATTAAATAATTAAATAAATAAATAAATAAATAAATAAATAAATAAACAAACAAACAAACAAACAAACAAACATAGATTTCTGTAGATCTAGTTATTTGTAGGGATAATGTTTTATTATTTCTTCAGATTTGAGAGAAAGAAAAGGAACTTTGGAAGTGTTTGAAAAGTTAGCATTGATCCAAATTTGTCATTGTTCTCTTCGTAATGTAATCGATTTAAAACTTTAATCAAACACATAGTTCATATTGAAATATATTTTAAATACATCTTCCTGCCAAATCATCTTGGGGGGAAAACACTGCAAATTGTTAAGAACTCCATACCTGATATGAAGATGCATTGCAAATAAATAGCTGAATATATAGTCATGTGAAAAAGTAACTACATCCTCTTTAAATTCTATGGTTTTCTGTGGCTTCTTAATTTTCGCTTTCTTTTTGTAAAATAAGTGATGATATAGTGAAATACATCATGTGTTGTTGTTCATCTGAGGCTGTATTTTCCTACTTCTAAGAACTGCTAAGGACCAGATGATTTTTACTATGTCCTGATATGTAAAACCATAGAACACAAAGAGATTGTAGTTACTTTTTCACATGACTGTATAACAGCTATCAGGATAAAAAGTTCTAGTGCTACTATTAAATTTAAAGTACAGTTATAGCTTCTTTATGTGACAACTTTGTGTAGGCGTTAGGCTTCTCCTTATTCATCTTTTCTCTCACCACTTCTTTAATGCTTGAAAAAGGTAGGTAAACTACAAGGCACATATGTGTTTAACTGCACAATAGGATGTTTTGTTTTATAGGGTGAACTTGTTTTACTTTTTGCCACTACAGACAGATAATCTATTACCCTTCCTTTATATGTCATTTGCTATTTCAATAACCCTTTCATGATGGAAAAAGTGGGGCAAATAATGAAATAGTGTCATACCATTGTGATGAAGGTATTTTTCCCCTTTGCATGTGCATTATGGCCCCCATACATTTATATGTAGAAGAACTTGAGTAGTACTGGCATGACATACACACATCATGGTTCTGAAGAAATAGCAGATTCGGAGACCGGAAGTTGATGCTGCAGCAAGACGGACGGGTGATTTTGGGGCTCCAGAATCACCACCAATAGCCCCGCTATTGGACCCCACAGTCTAGATTTGACTGTGGCAATGGAGGGCACCTCCTGTTGATCTCAGGGACATCGCAAAGTCCCTGATTGATCCAGGAAAGCCCTTTTTCCGGCAGCGGGGAAGCAGCCATTGTGGCTGCCAAGGTTGGGGCAGCTTCGGAGGAAGAAAGAGGAATGACAGCTATCCGATCTGGTGAGAGAGCTTTATTTTGATTGACAAGTTCACCTTAAGAGATGAGTGAGTGGATGATTATCTAAAGGAAGTTAAGCAGCGAATTTATTTTGAATAGACTATTTGAAACCTGATTGCTGATTGGAATGGCTTTTAAACTAATTGTTTTTTAAGACCAAGACTGGACTGAATGAGAAGAAGAGGAAGGCATTGATTTTTGGGACTGGGCTTTGTTTTTTTTTAAAAAAGAAAGAATCTTGTCTGAATTGTGATTGATCCATTGTGAAGCCTTTCCTCTGATTTTTTTTCTTTTATAACTTTTCCTTTTTAAAAAAAAAAACTTTCAATAAAGAAGATTTGGATTTTTAAAGTAGGAAAGCTAAGAGAGTGAAAGTGCTGCCATCTACTGGGGAAAAGAAAAGAAGAGAAGAAATTCAGTTGCAATGTATCCAGGCAAAGGACAAAGTAAATTTAGAAACAAAGAGATGGGAAAAATAATACAAGAATATTATAGGCAACTTTATAAAAGAGAGCAGATTGAAGAGGGGAAAGTTAAAAAATACCTACAGAACGCAAAACTACCTTTGATTCCCAAGGACATTGAAGAAATGCTAAATTGGCATATAATAATGATGGAACTAACAGAAGCAATTAAGAAACAAAAAAAATGGAAAGACACCAGGACCAGATGGTTTGCCTGTTGAATATTATAAGACATTACAAGAATCCTTCTGCCTCCCACTTTTGGAAGTTATGAATGAAGTAATGATAAATAAAACAATACCCCAATCATGGACTGAGGCTTATATCACACTGATTCATAAAGAAGACACAGACCCACAGCAAGTTAAAAACTATAGGCCTATATCCCTGCTAAATTCGGACTATAAAATATTTGCTTCAATACTGGCAGAAAGACTTAAGAGATACTTGAATAACTTTATACATCCAGATCAAAATGGATTTCTTCCAAAAAGACAAATTAGAGACAATATAAGAATAATTTTGAATACACTAGAATATTATGAAGCACATCCTGAAAAACAAATGGCCTTGGTATTTTTAGATGCACAAAAAGCATTTGACAATCTGAATTGGCAATTTATGATGTTACAAATGGAAGAGATGGGCTTTGGAAAGAAATTTATTCAGGCAATTGAAGCTATATATACGAAACAGATGGCAAAGGTAATGATTAATGGAGAATTAACTGATGCTATTGAAATAGAAAAAGGTACTCGACAAGGATGTCCCTTATCCCCATTGCTATTTATATTGATGTTGGAAGTGCTGAATAGAAATGTTAGAGAAGAAAAACAGATAAAAGGAATGAAAATTAGAAAGGAAGAATATAAATTACAAGCTTTTGCTGACGACCTGGTTTTTATTATTGAAGAACCATTAACATCAATAAATAAATTGATAGAAAAAATAGGTGAATTTGGGGAGGTTGCTGGTTTGAAAATTAATAAAGAGAAGATGAAGATAATGACCAAAGATATGTTAAAAAAACAAAAAGAAGAACTGAGGGAGATCTCTAAGATGCAGGTCACAAATAAGGTAAAATACTTGGGGATTCAATTAACAGCAAGATGTAGTTCTCTTAAAGAAAATAATTATAATAAGCTCAAGCAACAGATAGGACAGGATCTGGTGAAATGGGGAAACTTGCAGCTATCTTTGATTGGTAGAATTGCAACTATTAAGATGAATATTTTACCTAGAATCTTGTATCTTTTTCAGACAATTCCTGTAAAGTTGGGTAAGGAATTTTTTGCAGACTTAAATAAAATGGTTTTGAAATATGTTTGGCAGGGAAAGAAGGCAAGGATAAAACTCAAACTGTTACAAGATGCTAAGATGAGGGTGGTTTTGGATTGCCGAATTTTGAATTATACTATCAAGCAGTTTGTTTAATGTGGATTAAAGAATGGGTAACATTGAAAAACGCTAGATTATTAAATTTGGAGGGACATGATTTGCTGATGGGATGGCATGCTTTCTTATGGTATAAAAGAACTAAAATTCAGGGGTATTTTAGAAGACATCAGATACGTGAAGCTTTATTTTTGACATGGGAGAAGATTAAAAAATACCATTACTTGAAGATTCCAGTCTGGGTATCTACAATTGAAGCTTTTTCTTATCCAGTGGTATTTAGAGGGGAGCAAATTGTTAGATATAATGAACTATTGGATGAAAAGGGTGAACTTAAATTGAAACAAAACTTAGAAGATCAGGGAATTAAGATAGATTGGTTTTCATATATGCAAATACTTTCTAGATATCGAGAAGATTTTAAACAAGAAGGTATTTATAGTATTTTGACTGGTTTAGACAAGATACTAATGGGTTCGGATGACCATGTAATTAAAAAGTTATATGGATATTTACTTGAAGTAAAATTGGAAGAAGAACAAGTCAAAGAATCAATGATAGCATGGAGGAAAAATTTTGGTTATAGTATTGATTTAGAGAAATGGCAAAAATTGTGGTTACATAATTATAAAATGACAATGTCAACAGCATATAAAGAGAATTTGTATAAGATGTTTTACAGGTGGCATCTATCCCCGACGAGAATAGCCAGGATGTTTAAGAATAAATCGGAGAAATGTTGGAAGTGTCATCAAACTCCAGGATCGTATTACCATATGTGGTGGACATGCATGGAAGCAAGGAGATTTTGGACTAAAATACATACGTGGTTAGAAAAAATGACAAAGAGGCATATTGACTTTAAACCAGAAATATTTTTATTAGGAATTTTACCAGAGACATTTAATAAAGAATTACAATACTTAATTGTGAACATTTTAACTGCAGCCAGAATTGTATTTGCCAAAAACTGGAAAGGAGAGAAGATAATTACTGATGGAGAAATTATTATGAAAATGTTGGATTGTGCTGAAATGAGTAGATTGACATTTAAAATAAGAGAACAGGAAGATAAACAATATTATTTGATATGAGAGATATTTTATCAATGGTTTGACAAAAAAGTATGGAGATGAGATAGCATATATGAAATGCTTAAATATTTATCTTCAGTTTAAGTAAAGAATAATTGTTATATGATGAGATCTGGAAAATTGTAAGCACAAAATGATTTTAACCAATTGAGATGCTGTCTATAATTGTTTGTAAGGATGATATTTTTTTGTTTTTTTATTTTTTTTTATTTTTTTATTTTAATCTAAAATAAAACTTTTTTTCAAAAAAAGAAAGAAAGAAATAGCCAGATTCTGCTAAAATCTTGAATTCCAAGAACATTACCAGACTCATCTAAAATGGTTCCAATGTTAGTCTCTTAAAGGTTTTATCTCCCAGGAGTGCATCTCCTGTTCCCTATGACTATCATTAAGTATTGTAAGTGTTGTACCTTATGATTCTTGATGAATGTATGTTTTCTTTTATGTACACCAAGAGCGTATGCACCAAGACAAATTCCTTGTGTGTCCAATCACACTTTGCCAATAAAGAATTCTGTTCTGTTCTGTTCCGTTCCATTCTGTTCCGTTCTGTTCTGTTCTGTTCTGTTCTATCTAATAAATTCAGCCAAATCCACTTGTAATGAAAGAATCAATCCAGATTTTCATATTTTATTTCATTTTTCAATATGCAAGTTGATATATTTACAATCACAGAAGTCACATTTCCAGATATCTCATATTCCTATTTTTGATGCTACTGATGATTGGATTGAACAAGGGTAGAAGAAATGAATAGAGGAAAGTTAATGTTGAATCAAAATAAGATTGAATATTAAAGGGTGTTCTCAGATAAACCAGGCATGTAGTTAAATAAAATATGGAAACATTTTTAACATTCTACCTTCTTTGCCTAGAAGTTATTTTCCACACTGATAGAAATTTGTAGCTCAGCATTGAACTATGGGGTCTTGATGTTCTTTGAGCTTGGCAGTTTCCTTGCAGACATTTCATTACCAAATTAAATAACATTATCAGTGCACTGATTATGTTACTTAGTTTGGTAATGAAAAGTCTGCAAGAAAATCACTACACTCAGAGAGCATATTTTCCACACTTCTAAATCATGATATAGGACACATTGATAAAATTGACGCATGATAAGGGAAAATCAATTTTATACAGGAAAGCCCAGGAGAAAATAGATAGCATTAAGCCTCCTTGCAATTACAATTGATTTCCATAATCACATTATATCACAATGCTTACTTCAATTAAAAAAAAGGAGTTGTCAGCCTGTTCCATGCCAGAGCTGCAAAACATCCACATTTAGTATCTATAAAGGGCATTGATAGTAAGTAAGGATGTACGATTTTTGGTAAGCAACTTTCAAGTTCTACCTTTCTTCTTGATTAAGAGGTGGAATTATCCCCCTCATAGCTATGTCTCCCATTTTAACAACCTTTTATTCAGAGAATTAAAGGAAAAGAAAGGAAAATGGAAAATTGTGGGGAAAATAATAGAAACCACAATAAACAAAAATTTCAGAATCTCCACAGTTTAGAAAGAACAAATTTGATATTCTTATTCCTCATGCTATAAATGACTGGGTTGAACAGGGGTGGAAGAAGCGAATACAGAAAAGTCACCCCAAAATCTAGGTAAGAACTGGTGTTAGAGGAAGGTCTCAGGTAGGCAAAGGATCCAGTTAATAAAAACATAGATACTACTATAAGGTGTGGAATACAAGTTGATAAGGCCTTTTGCCTTCCTGGTTCTGAAGGGATTCTTAGCACTGCCTTGAAGATCATGGCATAAGATACAATTATAAAAGTAAGACAACCTAGTCCTGCAATAGCACTGGCCACAAGAATTCCAACTTCAACTAGACTGAAGCCAGAGCAGGATAGCTTTAGCAACTGTGGAATTTCACAGTAAAATTGGTTGACCACATTAGAACAAAAATGGATTGAAAAAGTGCCAGTGGTATGCAACATTCCATAGGCAAGATTAGCAGCCCACACCAGAATCATCATTTCACTGCAGGCTTTCCAATTCATAATCTTCTCATAGTGCAAAGGATGGCAAATGGCAACATACCGATCATAAGCCATGACTGTCAGAAGAGATAAATTAGAACCCAGAAAGGAGACAAATAGAAAAACCTGAACAACACAACCAAAGTAAGAAATGTGTCTAGTACCTATGAGGGAATTCACCATGGATTTGGGAACAATGACAGAAACAGAGCCTACATCTTGCAGAGCCAAATTCATCAGAAAGAAGTACATGGGTTTGTGCAGTTGCCGATCAAAAGCTATTGCAGAGATGATAAGAAGATTTGTTGTTGTAATTGCCAGGTATAACAGAAAAAATAAAAAGAAATGTAGCAGCTGCAGTTGCCGGGTTACTGAGAATTCCAAGAGCAGAAAATAAGGCGTTGTGGTTTTATTATTCATGTTTCATTCATAACAAAATTGCATGGCATAACTGGAAGGAAGCAGAGAAGTTGCAATTAGATAAAGTTTGGGAAGTAGCATTTTGATATGTGTTGAGATCAGGAAACGAAAATCAAAGTAAAGCATTGACAGAAGGAATAGAGGATGAATAGAAGATCAGAGCATAGGAAAAATAGATATAGGATAGGTATATATGGTATGAGAGCATACACTTGTCAATTTCTATCCATCTGTTCTAAAGAAACATCCACCTACTGAATATTTTTCCCTTAATTCTTCTTCCAGTTCTCTTATTTCATGTACTTTTCAGAGGAGTACTTAAAATTAGAAAAACCCATCTGACTCAATTGTCAACCATGGAAGATTACTGGGACTATTTGAATATGTCACAATTTCTCACCACTTGTACAAAATTGCTGAAGTGTTGGGAAATTGGAGGATGTGCTATGTATATAGGCAAGAAAGAAACAACGGTTGGAAACTAATCAAGGAGAGAAGCAACCTAGAATTAAAGATAAATTTCTTAATGGTGAGAGCAATTAATCAATGTAATAATTTGCTTTCAGAAGTTGTGGGTGCTCCATCACTGAAGGCTTTCAAAAAGAGACTGGACAACCATTTGTCTGAAATGATATAGGGTTTCCTGATCAATCAGGGGGTTGGACTAGAAGACCTCTGAGGTCCCTTCTAACACTATTATTCTATGTCCCATGATTGTGCTCTGTGCTTCTAGAGGGAAGACAGTGTATATTTAGCAAATAAATATTAAAATACATTGCAATCTCTTTTACTTCAAAATCTTAAGGGCAGAAATTCTCTCTTGTATAGTGTGTGTGTGTGTGTGTGTGTGTGTGTGTGTGTGTGTCTGTCTGTCTGTCTGTCTGTGTTTATATGAAATACAGATAGAAATGTTTTTTTTTTCTCTAGCAGCTTTTAGGATAAAAAAATTAGGCTAGATAGCCTTTAAAACAATAGATAAATATTAGATTCCTAAACATGTATTTAAGGTATTTAATAGTATATTAAGATAGAAAGACAGAACTTTACTTACCAATTAACTGTTATTTTGTTTTTGCCTGGCAGTATTAAACACAATTATCCTACTTTAAAATGCATTTAATCAAAAGAAATGAGATATTAGCAGAAATAAATTAATAAATCCCATTGCCCAATAATTAGAAGGAAAATTAAAACTGAATTTGAAAAAGAAGTCTCCCATCCAATAAACATTGATATTCTTTCCGGGAGAGAGTGGCCACAAAATGATACACAATCTATTACAGTTATGAATTTGGAAATACCAAGATTTCTTCAAATGTGAACCTATGTTTTCAATAATAATATTTAAACAATTAAATAGAAACAAATAAAAAAGACATTTAGACATGTTACTATTCCTTTTTCTTTATTCGTATCTATGGAGATTGTGAAATGATTTTGCAATTACTAATTTTCCTATCAGTGATCAGTTCACCCACTCAATTAATTTCATTTCAAAATTCTTTTACATTAGTGGAGATTTGGTCTAAATTTCTGTAAATTATAGCTTAAAAGGTATATTAACAGCTACAACTTAGAAATCTATGCAGATTGGATTCTGATTCATAATATTTTAATATTATTTATATTAATATTTCATTTTTTTGAAAAATAATGTTAAAAAATGTTGCCTGTCCCCAGAAACTAGAATTTTTCCCCATTATATCAGAATGCTACTTTATGCAATCATTTAATTAAATTCTCTTCCCAGTGGAAAATGTATAAAGTCAAAATTTATAAAAGATATCACATCAGATATATTTAAATAAACACCAATTTGCTTCAGAAAAGAAGAAAATTCTTTTTCTGTTACACTTTCAATCTGTAAGTGACTTACTATTTGTCTCCATAAATTTTGTCTTCTGGTATATATGCTTTGAAGAATATTAATTATCTCTCCACTAAATAAATGCTGTCCCACTAAATGTCATGTAGTGAAACAGCTATCTGCAGTCTAAGATGTTCTTATTCTGAATGCTTATTAATATCTATTTTGTTTCCCTCAAGAGTCTTGTACGCCAAAATAAAACTGACTTCTGTGTGCTGATTAACATAATTGGCCAATGAAAACTCTATAGTTATCTCAGCATACTCCTGTACCACTAATTACATTGCCTAATAAAATCTCAAAATAATGTAAGCAGAATTCGGACTGCAATCATAGCAGTAGTCCAAAATGTGTGAAATATTAATCAAATGAGAATACTTGCCTGAAGCATGTTCTAGAACAGTTTCCTCACTTGGGATATCTACCTTTTAAGAAATCCCATCCTCTGTTCTATCCATGACATCTGGGAAAGAGCTATGGACTTAACCCCATATCATGAACAGAGAAGTGGAAAATTCAAGAGAAAGGACAGAAAAGAAGTTTAAGGACATCCACAGAAACCTAGTGGAATCCTCCTGGACTCCGACTCCTGCTTAAAGAGCTGGAACAGCCATGCTTAGGGGGGATTTGTTCAGCTTCATATTGTGCTCCAATACATCCTTTCCTGGATAGAGAGGCTCTCCGCTTGGACACATGTGCCCTAGTAATCTCCCATTTGGACTTCTGTAATATGGACTATCTACATGGTATTATCCTTGAAGAGTATCCAGAAACTTAGGCTGGTACAGAATAACGCTGAATGAGGAATTTTGGGTGCCCAAAGAAGGAGCGTAACACCCAACTGCACTGGGTGCCAGTTTGATTCCAGGTCCAATTCAAGGACCCAAGGGTTATGATAAATAAAGATCTACATGGCTTGGGGCCAGGCTATCTATGGAACCATCTTCATCCATTACATGGACCCGTCTCACTTGGTCAGGCAGGGAAGGTATGTTGCAGAGCCTGCCAGTTAAAGAACTTCAACTGGTGGGATCCAGGAAAAAAGCCTTCTTGGCCTTTGCCCCTGTCCTATGGAATATTCTCACCTTGTAGGTGATTCAGGCCCCCACATTCATTCCAAAAGAGAGTCAAACATGATGCTATAGTCTCATGTGGGGAACCCAGAGGAACACTCATCACTGGTTCTGCCCTGAAATCCCTCCCTTCATCTTTCAATTAATTTTAACAGGATCTAATCCAGCTTCTCCACGTGTTGCACAAGGATGCATGCCTTATCTCTTCCAATTTACATTAAGTTGTGAGATTTCTGAATGGTGCAGTGCAGTGCTTATGGTATCTGGCTGGAAATGGGGAGAAATCCACTTTAGGAATAAAGCCACCTGTGTGACTATAGGCCAGTCTCCCCCCATCTCTCTCCATCCCCCCTCCCTCCCTCCCTCCTTCTCTCTCTCTCTCCCCCTCCCTCCCACCCTCTCTCTTGGCAATGGCAAACCACTTCTGAAAAAGCTTGCCAACAAAATGCAGTGACTTCTCTGGGCAGTCACCAGAAATTCAGACTGCCTCAAAGATGCAAAAAAGTCAATGTGTATGGAAAAATCACCATTTAAAGACAGGAGAATTATAGAGATGGATGTATTTTTTGGAAAATCTGAAACTTTAACTAGCCATATTATGTGTAAGCATTAGAGAGAAGGAATTTTATACAAGAAAGGATAGGGAAAATTTGACCACATTGTTTAAAGCTCCTCTCCATTAAAGCTGTTTTTTCCAATTGCATTACACCCTGATCCTCACTTCAGTAAAAGCCAGGAATTGCCAGCATGTGACATAACTGCCAAACATCCAGATTTGGGATCTCTAAAGCACATTGATAGTAATTAGAGATGCACTGTTAGGTTAGATGGATCTAGCCCAATAACACTCTGTACAAAATGACTGCCTTGGCAAAGTCGTTTATTCAGAGGTGCATCTATGAACACATCCTTAACTGACCTTTCTCCTTTCCTTGCAGATGTGTGTCTGAAACTGCTAGGTGTCCACGTGGGAGCAGTCTTTTATACTCAGAGGGAGGGGCCTTAAGGTAAGGTGGGACTATGAGGATGATGGGTTGTGTGGTTGGGTTAACTCTTGCAGGGTAGTGGGGAATAGGGACACAGACAAGTTAGACATTTCACCTGACAAAACCCTCTCTAAATGTCTAACTGTTGGCATATTTACAATATCTGAATACATATATATCTACATACAAATACACATGCAATTTACATATATACACACACTTTCAATGTGAGATATGCATGCTGTTTGTGTGGCAATGGTTTGGTGAGTATGTCAGCCGTTTGCTCTTCTGTGTCACAATGTATGGCCTTAATGAATCCGATTTCAGAGAGTTGCCTAACGTGTTTACATTTTATGTCAATGTGTCGCGACCTCTGACCCACGACGTCGGCCTTTGATATCTCGATGGCTGCTTTATTGTCCTCGTGAATGATTATGGGGTATGATGGTTCTGTCCAGATGTCGTTGAGTAGATCATCGAACCAGATTAGGTTATTGGCAGCTTTAGACATGCAAACAAATTCTGCCTCAGTGATGGAGGTGGCCACTAGTTTTTGTTTACCTGTGTACCAATGTATTGGGCTGTTGTTGAGGAAGAAGATGTAACCAGAAGTGCTCTTCCTGCTCTTGATGTCTCCTGCCCAATCGGCATCTGTGTAACAAGACAGTTTTGGCTTTGTAGATGTGCTGGGTTCAAGACACAAGTGGGCATCAATACTGTATTTCAAGTATCTGAGTATTCTTTTAATGGAGTTCCAGTGGTAGATTGTGGGTTGACTGACATGCCTGGATAATAGGTTGACTGCTAGGGCAATGTCTGGCCTTGTCCATTTGGCTATGTACAGTAGTGAACCTATGGTGGACCTGTATAATTTGTTGTTTGTGAACGGTTCCACTTTGTTATACAAGTTCTTTAAGAAATCTGGTTGCATGGGGCTTTCACTGGGTTTAGCTTCTGACATGTTGCACTTTTGCAATAGTTCTGTGATTTTTTCTTTTTGAGAGAGTCAGAAACCTTTGTCTGTTTTGGTTACCTGAACTCCTAAGTACTTGTCTATCGTTCCCAGTGACTTCAGTGAAAAATGTTTCCTTAGTTCAGTGGCAAACATATCACATTTTTATTTTTGTCTTCCTATGTATAATATATCATCCACGTAGACGAGGACACTTTCAATAGAGTCTTCTTCTCTTTTTGTGAAGAAACATTTGTCTGCTGATGTGACTGTGTAGCCCATAGATTTGAGGGCCTTGGCCAAACAATCATACCACCTTTTGCCGGATTGTTTGAGGCCGTATAAACTTTTGTTCAGGAGCCATGTGCTATCTTTCCCTTCATTAAATCCTGGTGGAGCCTTGACATAGATTTCTTTGTCTAATTCAGTGTGTAGGTAAGCTGTTTTGTACGTCAAATTGGAATACCTCTAGCCCCAGGATGGTGGCTATTCCTAGGGCGCTCTTGACACTCTCAGCCCTGACTATGGGTGAGTAGGTGTCTGTATAGTCCTCTGGGTATTTTTGAGCGAAGACTTGTGCAACCAGTCTTGCTTTGTACAGTACTTTATTGTCTTCTAGTGTTTTGATCCTGTATATCCACTTGGTTCCAATTGGTTTTTTATTTTCCAGTGTTTTGGCTGGCATGTATACTTGTAGGTCTTTGATGCTCTCCATTTCTTTTGCCATGGCTTGTTCCCATTTTTCTCTTTCTTCTTGGGGAAGATTGAGTATTTCTTCATAGGAGGTGGGTGTGATGTTGTTAGTTTGTATGGACATGACATAGTCCTCAAATCTTTTTGGCGTTTTGTTTCTGTTTGCCCTGACTGGTCTGTTGGGTGGTGCGTTCATCTCATGCAGGCACTTGACTTCTTTGTCTGTGAGACTGTCCAAACTTAGTGTGGGATGTCCTTCCTTCCATTCATCAAACATGAGTTCGTGGTGCTTGGGTTTGTGTGTTCTGTTTTCTGTTGTTCCTTCAGTGGCCTGGTCTACTTCTTCTTGTCTGTGTTTGTGTGTATCTTCACCAAGGAAAATGTCATTGGAGTGCAGTTTCGACCAGTTAGAATGTTCATGGAAATCCGCTGATTGTGACAGTATAAATTTATTGTTGCTGTCTATAAATCTGAAGCCTTTTGTCCCCGGTTCATACCCTATGAATCTCAGTCTTTTGGAGATCTTGTCTCCTTTCCTCCTTAATTGTTTGGGTATATGAATGTCTGCTGGGATGCCAAATACATGCAGGTGGGCTAGGTTAGGCTTCCTTTTGTGCATTATTTCATATGGAGTTTTATCAATTGAGCTAGACCAGAGTCTGTTCAATGTGTAGTTTGAATAGCATAGTGCCTCTGACCAGAATGCTTGGCCCATTCCTGCATCCTCTAGGACACACCTCATCATGGTTTGGAGCACTCCATTTTTGCGCTCTACCGCTCCGTTCTGGAAGGCAGAAAAGGGTGAAGAGGTGAAGTGTAATATGCCATGTTCTTTCAGCCATTTTGAAAAATCTCTGACCATGAATTCAGAACCGTGTTCAGTCATTATCTGTTTGATCTTAGTGTTATGTTGGACCTCCACCCTCTTATAGAATTCCTTGAACCTTTGGAATGCTTCGTTCTTGTGTCTAAGCATGTATACAAAATCATAGTGGCTATAATCATACACAATGGTCAGAAAGAACCTCTCCTTTTGCCTGATGGAAGGCTTCTTTAGGCCTACCAGGTCCATGTATACTAATTGAAAGGTAGAATCGGTAGTTCGCCCTGATTTTCTTGGCCTTGGCTTGACCCTGATCTTTGAACACTTACAGACAGAACACTCAAGTTAATTTTCACAATTTTTTACTCTCAATCCCTCGGTACATTCCAACATTTTCTTAACAACTGGGAATCCTATGTGGCCTAGTCTTCTGTGTAGGAGGTGAGCACAATTGTCATGGATGGGTTTTCCTATGGATATTGTGTCTCTACCAGGTGATTTACGTTTGGTGGTATCCTGGCTGACCCCCTCTGCTTCTCTATTTTCTGTTATCTCATTAGTGGTGCTTACGTTTACACATCCCTGATCGCTCTCGCTAGGTATGAAGTATGGTAGCCCACCATGTATTGTTATTTCCCCAATATTTTCCCCTTTGCTGTATATGTATGCCCTGCCTTTCTTGAATAAGACTCGGTATCTGTATCTTGGGTTAATTTTGTGGTGGCTAATACATTGTATGGAATCTCTGGTACAAATAGTACCCCCCCCATTTCCCCTATTCCTGGGATGTGTACGCTCCCCTTTCCCATTACTCTGGCGCTACTTTGGTTGGCCACCTTTACCTCAAAATCCATCTCAATGAAGGAGATGAATAATTTGTCGTTATATGTTGTATGGTTGGTGGCCCCTGAGTCTATGAGCCATATATTCTGCCTTTCTTTCTGGCTAATATTAACCAATACTTCGCCTCCACTATCTTTTCGCATATTCATTCATTATTTTTTTTTAAATCACTGTTGCTTGATTTAGAAATTTCTATTTTTGTGAGACCTGTTTCTTTTTTTCTTTTCTTTTTGTGGGTTTAATTTCCATCCTGGTTTCCTTTCTACAAGTTGTATATCAACTGATCGGTTTTCATTCTGCTTTATAAGTTGGTCTTGTTGATTTTGTTTTTGTATCTCATATTTCTTCTTTGCCAAAAGTATATCAGCTAATTGGTTTCCATACTTGTCTTTGACTTGATGAATCATCACGTTGGAGTCAGATGCCACTTCTCTCATATTTGTAGATAATCCAGCTGGGGTATCTAAAGAATCCAAAGGCAATTTGTCTACCACAACCTCTGTAATTCGATGTTTTCCCTTTATTTCCAACTCCTTCTGCTTATCCTGTATTATGCCTAAAGATGTTAAGTTCATTTTCAAAATTTTTTGATAAAATTCTTCCGCTCTTTCAAGAGTATTTAGTTGGTATCTTTCTCCTTGATATCTCAATATTATACCAACTGGGGCATCCCACCTAAATGGAATATCTCTTTTTTTTAACTCAGTCACCAGAAAACCAAATTTCTTCCTTTCCGTTAACATCTTGGGCAGGAGCTCTTTGTAGATCCAAATCTTTCTTCCATACAATTGCAAAGTAGAATTAAAGGAATTTTGCACAATATTATTCCTAATTTCTTTATCTGTAAAATAGATCACCACATCTCTAGGCAATTGCCTTTGCTTTGCAATCCAGGAGTTTATTCTATAAACTCTTGTCAATCCTACAAAACACTTCCTCAGGTTGAACCTTTAAAATCCCAGCCAGAATTTCAGAAGATATTTTCCTTAAATCATCTCTGTTATTTTCCTGCAAACCTCTCAGTCTAATCGCATATTCAGTGAAATTATATTGCATCATTAAGACTTCTCTTTCAATCCTCTGTTGCAAATTTTCTACATTACCAGTCTTTTGATCAGCCTCCATTTTAGGTTTTTCTTCTGAGCTATTATCTTGAGTATTTGTCAAATCATTTTCAATTTTTTGGATTCTATTGTCCAAATTATCCTGAGTTTCTTCCATTTTAGACTCTAATAACTTAGTATTTGCATCCAACTGGATCATAAATTCTGAAAAACCGTTAGCCATTTTTAAAATCTTTCGCTCCAAAAAGTCAAACTTAGATTTCACCAGTTCTTTAATTTCCTCTTAAATTTTTCAAGATGCTGGTTCACAATTTCATCCCTTCTTACAATCTCCTCTAAAAGAAATTCTATTATGTTAAAATCAGGTTTCTGAGACTGGAGACTTAAAACTTGTTCTTGTAATTTGTTAATGGAGGAATCCCCCCCCACTGCTTGTTTGTCTGACTTTATAAGTCTCAATGACATGTTTCCGCCCAGACAAGCTTTATTAGAAAAAAGAAGAAAACCTCTTTCCAACCAAGAACAATATCAGCTCTCCAGGAAAAAAAAAACACGAAAGTGAAGTTTTGTCTTCAATTGTAGCCAAAGGTATTTATTCCGCTACATTGTGATAATAGAAAATGGAAGGACTTTCCCTTTCAGCCTCTCCTCCAGCCGCGGCAGTCGCCATTTTAAAAATCTTTTTTTCTTTCCTTTTCCTTTTTTTGTTTCTTAAATAGCTTTTGAAAAATAAGTAAAATACTTGCAATTCAGGATCACAGGTCCAGCTCACATCTTCTTTAATTACTCTGTTAAATTTGCAGGCTTGCTCTTGACGCCAGCTCTGCATATAGCAGAGGTCTCCCAAAGCCCGGAGCAGCGGCTGGAGATATGGGGAGTCTCATCCGCTCCATCCCAAAAGTAAAAGAAAAACTTTTGGGACTATGCAAAGAGCTCTATCCACCCCAGCCGGCTCTATCTCCATTTCCTCATGGAAACGGAGTTTTTTCGAGCTGCCATTCTGTTGTGAAGGCGGCTCTTTACAGGCAGTGGGGCTGACGATCCCGAAAGAACGTCTGGCGGCAACAAGCAGCAAACCGGAAGTCGGTCTGGGGTCCCTTCTTGATAGGTGGCGGTCCCTCCTTAAATTATCCTCTGCAATTAAGTGATTGGTGAGTGTGTCTAAAGATATGTGTTCTATACTGAGGCTATCTAATTGTGTTACAAAATTGTCCCAGCTATGGTCTAATGAGTTTATGATTATGCTCATCATGCTCTCCTCCATGATTGCTTCCCTTCTTTGTAGCAGTTCAGCCCTGGTAGCATTGAGCTTTAATAAATGCTCACTCATGGAGACCCCTGGCCTGAGTCTGGCAGAATGGAAGTCTCTAGATATTCTTGTAGTGGTGGCCCTGCTCCTGCTGTACAATAGACCATAAAGTTTTTGCATAACCTCGTATACTGTCAGGTGATTACCTATGCTAGGGTACATGGTGGGTGAAATGCTAGTTAACAATAAACAAAATGCTTTGTGGTGAATACAGTCAATTTCAAATTGAATACAGTCAATTTGGTGGTTTGGAAATTAGGAAAAGTACATTTTCTCTCATAAATATTATTTGTAGTTGCTGGCTCCACCCTAAAAGATTTTTTCCATCTACTTGGAGCTTAGGGAAATTAATTGGTAATGTCCCAGAATTGTGTGTATTATTACTTACAGAAGATAGCTGTGCATGGCCCTGGATGTGATTGAATTGATAATAAGGAATTGGTACGCTTGAGGTCAGGTTGAAAAAACAGTCAGTCATTTTTTTTCCTTCTCTCCCAGCAGGTGAAGACTGAGCATGCGTGAAGCTCATTTTCTGCTGGAAGTCGCCGGGTGAGGAGCTCGCGGCCGCAGCTCCTAGGTCTAGGCCCAGGCCTGCCAGGGGAAGGTCGGACTCACCCCTGGAGTACCTGGACTGGGCGTTGGGTGTCCGGAGCTGTTCCTGGATAGCTGGGACTTCGCTGGACATCGGCGGGAGGCTCTGGAACTCCGCGGTCGCTGGGTGAGGCCTCCAGAAGCCTGGTGGCTCAGCGGTGTCGGCAGTCAGTTCCAGTCCATGGGCACTGACCGTAGATCCGGCCAGGAAGCCTGGTGGAGGTTGTGGAGCAGGTAAGTGCCTGGCCTGGTTCCTTTCCCTCGTGTCTCGTGCCAGTAATGAGGAGGGTGGTGCATTCGGAATTCACTGTGGGACCGGTGTGGTCTCTGCCATTGTTCAGTGCTCGCTGTCAGTGCGCGTCACTTCCCTCGGATGGGACAGGGTCGGTGCCTCGGCATCGGTGGTCGCTCTAGTATCTCTCCAGGTTTCAGGGGCTCCTTCGCGGTTCGTGGTTGTCACGGGGGGCTTGAAGGCAGAGCCGAAAGCTGCCGCTAGGGTCTCCATTGCTTTTTCGATCTCGAGCTCAGTAGGTGAGCTTCTGGATTTTTGGTTTCCTTTTTCATTATTATTTTTGGATGGGTCCCCATTTGTTTTTGGGTTTGGGCAGGTTCGTGCCAACGGATTTAAATCTGGGTTTCCCATTGGTCGCTGGCCATTCAAAGATGGCCTGCTGGGAAAAAGGCGCAAAAATGGATCCACCGTCTCTGGCATGTCTGGTTGGGATGGCGTTTCCCTTACTGGATCCATGCCTTTGCAGTTCGGTTCCTTCCCCTCATTCGCTGCTCCATGGTTCTTTAGTAGTCTCTGGAGGTTCGCAACGAGGTCTTCATTTGTGGTGGGTAGCTCCATGATCCTCAGCACTGCTGCCTTGAGGTCATCATTTCTATGTGGAGTAGATCTGGAATCATTCATTTCACCTTCCCTGTGTGGCTCAGGCTTGGATGGAGTGCATGGGTCGGCCATCTGATTGCCCCTAGTTGAGGTGGCCTTCGGGATGGCTCCAGAGGGAGATAGTTGTGCTGCCATCTGTCTAGTGAAGGCTCTTGCATTTACTCTGTTTTTTTTCGTTGTTTGTTCAGCTGGCTCAGTCATTTCTTGTGTTTAATGGGCAACCATCCTCTGCTACCATTCTGTTAGGTTAAATGGATCTAGCCCAATAACACTCTGTACAAAATGACTGCCTTGGCAAAGTCGTTTATTCAGAGGTGCATCTATGAATATATCCTTAACTGACCTTTCTCCTTTCCTTGCAGATGTGTGTCTGAAACTGCTAGGTGTCCACGTGTTAGCGGTCTTTTATACTCAGAGGGAGGGGCTTAAGGTAAGGTGGGACTATGAGGATGATGGGTTGTGTGGTTGGGTTAACCCTTGCAGGGTAGTGGGGAATAGGGACACAGACAAGTTAGACATTTCACCTGACATGTACAACATTTGCTGAGCAACTTCTTCAGTTCTACCATTCTTCGGGTTTGAGAGGTTAGCTTCACCTGTGTATCCCAACTATATACCTCTTTCTAACTTACTCCTTTAGTCAGAAAAATAAAAGTCAAGAAAATACAAAATTGTAATGACCAGAGTACAAGCAACATTCATTTTTTTTTTTTTCAGAATCTCCACAGTTTGGAAAGGACACATTTGATATTCTTATTCCTCATGCTATAGATAATTGGATTGAACGGTGGTGAAAGAACGGAATACAGAATAGTCAACCCCAAATCTAAGTATGATGGGGTGTTAGAGGGAGGGGTCAAATAGGCAAAGCATCCAGTCAATAAAATCATAGATGCTACTATTATGTGGGGAATACAAGTGGACAAGGCTTTTTGCCTTCCTTGTTCAGAAGGGATTCTTAGCACTGCCTTGAAGATCATGGCATAAGATACAATTATAAAAGTAAAACACCCAATTCCTGCAATGATACTGGCCACAAGAACTCCAACCTCAACTAGATTGAAGCCAGAGCAGGATAGTTTTAGCAATTGAGGAATTTCACAGAAAAATTGGTTGACCATATTAGAACAAAAAAGGATTGAAAATGTGCCAATTGTATGCAACATCTCATAGAGAAGGCTTGTAACCCACACCAGCACCAATATTTCAGTGCAGGCTTTCCAATTCATCACTGTCTCATAGTGCAGTGGATGGCAAATGGCAACATATCGATTGTATGCCATGACTGTCAGGAGGATACATTAGAACCAAGAAAGGAGACAAAGAGAGAGACTTGAGCAACCCAACCAAAGTAAGAAATGTGTGTTGTGTCCAGGAGGGAATTTATTATGGATTTGGGGACAATGACTGAAATACTGCCCAGGTCCTGAAGAGCCAAATTCATTAGAAAGAAATACATGCCGCTGTGTAGAGCATGGTCAAATGCTACAGCACAGATGATGAGCAGATTTGTTGTTAAGTTGCCAGATATAACAAGAAGAAAAAGAAGAAATGTAAAAGTTGCAGGTGCCGATTTTTTGAGAATTCTAGGAGCAGAAAATAAGACACTGTGGTATGATTATCCATGTTTCATTTATGACAAAGCTGCAGGCTTAACTGCAAGAAAGCAGAGCAGTGAGATGCAATTAGATAAAAGTTTGAAAGTGGCATTTTGATATGTGATGAGAACAAAAACAATTAGAAACAATTAGAAATCATGGACAGGATGCATAGAGGATTAGAGCCTGGAAGAATTATAAGCAGGATGGGCATATTGAAGCATACATTTGTCAATTTTTATCCATCTGTGTGCAAAATCCAATTACTAGCCACATATTTTTCCTACTTTCCTTCTTTACATGTACATGAAGTTTTGTTACTTCATGTACTGATCAAAATGATTGCCTAGTATTAGGAAAACACTCATCAAATCCAGTTTCAATTATGAAAGAGTACTAGCAATATTTGGATCCATCATAATCTCTCACTACCTGTATAGGCTTGTGAGAGAGTTGGAAAATTTGGGAATGTCCTATGTATAGTGCTTTGTGCAATGAAAATCTAGCAAATAAATGTAAACATAAATTGTTCTGTGTTTTACTTGGAAATTTTGAAGAGAGAAATTTTCCACTTGTACCATTTGAGTATTTGTTTGTGGATGTGTGGGTGTGATGTGCCAGACAGATAAAAATATTTTTCCATTACCTTAACAGATAGTTAGCAGAAAAAAACAAACCATAATAAACTTTTAACCTAATAGATAAATTACCAGAATAAATCAATACATCCACTTTTCTAACAATCATAAAGAAAGTGATAGCTCACGTTGAAAAAGTAATGTCTCATCAAATACAAACCTACATTCCCTCCAGGAGAGTTTGGCCTGAAAATGAAAAACAAATTATTACAGCTTTGAACTCTGATATATCAGCATTTCTTTAAACAATGTGGAATGCCCACAATTTCAATGATAACACTGAAATGTTTTTAAAAATAAAAAAATAGAAATATTACTGTCCATTTTTTTAATTTATATCCAGAGCGATAGTAAAATGACTGTGCTGATGGTAATTTCCATATTAATGATCAGTTCACCCATTCAATTAATTTCATTTCAAAATTATTTTACAGGCCTGAAGGTTTGATCAAGATTTCTGCACATTATTATGATCTTTCATTCTTTATAATGATCATGTGGGGAAGATATCAACTTGTTAATGATTTATTTAAATCATTTTCAATCTGTATTGAAATCTCTAACAAATTGGATTCTGATTCATAATACCTTTAAACCTACTCTTAAGTCCACGATTCTGAATAAAAATCTTTAAGAAAACCTTTGTCATGTTCCCAAAAATTGCCTAACTTCTTTTGCTGTCATACTAGTTTGTTATCATTTAATTAACTTATCTGCAAAATGGAAAAATTATGAAGTCAAGGCAGAGATATAATAAGCCAGACATATTTAAATAAACACCAATATGCTGCTGAAAAAGAAGGAAATGCCTTTTCTGTTAAGCTTTCCATATATAAGTAACTTACTATTTCTTCCATAGATTTTTTTTTTGTTATATGCGTTGAGTGTTAATATCTCTCCACTGAACAAAAGCTGTCCCACTAATTTTCATGTAGTGAAACAGCAATTTGATGTTGAAGAGATTCCTATTCTATATTTTTTTTAAAATCTATTTTGTTGCCCTCTAGAGTCTTGTACATCAAAATAAAACTGACTACTGTGTGCTTATTAACATAATTAGCAAACAAAAATAAAAATGACTTCTGGGTGCTAATTAACTTAATTAGACAATAACAACTGTATAGCTACCTGCTCCATGACCATTTATCTTACAGCATAATAATGTCTCAGAATGATGTTAGCTAAATTGGGGCTGCCGTCATACAAGCAGTCCAAACTGTAAGAGGTAAAATATGGAATCAAGTGAGAAAATATGACTGAAGCAAGTTCTACAGCACTTTCATCACTTGGATTCTGTATCACCCCCAATTTTAAGAAAGTCCATCCTCAATCCTGCTCACTATGGATGGGAGAAGAACTAAGAACTGGGCTAGTTAATCATAACCCATATCATTAATGCAGGGGTGGAAAATTCAAGCTTTTTTATAACATAACTAGGGAAAATATGGGTACGAAACTTAAAGAAACCAATAGAAATCTAGTGGAATGCCAATAGAATAAGGTACACAATAAAACCATAGAAACTGTTGGCATTTGTGGTGGCAGCCCAAACAAGCAAGATGGTCAATACATTGTTTGATTCCAAGCTACACCCCTTTGTAGTCTATATTTGGCTGCCTGAGGCAACTTCAGATATATACTAAAACAAGGCTAATAGAATGAGATACAATGTAAACCTACAGAGATCTATAAATGCGTAAGAATTATATAAATGCATATCTATATTAGCAAAGAAGTACAGTAAATGTAATAGAAATGAATTTAAAAATCTCACAGAACAAGATACACAGCAAATAAAATTTATAAAGAGAGTTGTATAAGTACATGTGTTAGAAACTAAGTGTATATATCCTCAGTTTTGTTGAGAAATAAACTTTGATTTTGGCAATAAATTGTTCCCTGCAATAAGATAATGTTAGATATTTTTTTCCCTGCACTCTGTACTATTAAGAACTATGATGGCACAACGATTAGAATGTAGTGCTGCAGGTTACTTCTGCTGACTGCCAGCTACCAGCAGTTTGGCAGTTCAAGTCTTACCAACTCAAGGTTAACTCAGCCTTACATTCTTCTGAGGTCGGTAAAATGAGGACCCAGATTGTTGGGGGCAATATGCTGACTCTGTAAACTGCTTAAAGAGGACTGTTTTTGCCATCAGTACTGTGGGTGGGAGGGGCAGGCATGGCGGGAGCAGGAGTCCATACCATGTTGCGGGAGCGCGCACCCGCTGTCTCTGAGTGGTGGCGCGCTCCGGCCCCCAATGCTCTACTCGTTCCCCAGGTTGCACAGATCCTCAGGGCCCGGGCCTTTGGCTGATGTTGTGCAATGCCAGGTCTGTTGTAAATAAAGTCCCCCTCATTTGTGATCTCGTTCAGGAGGGGGGAGCGAACCTGGCGGGTATTACGGAGACCTGGTTGGGCCAGGAGGGGGGGTCTCCTTCGTTGAAATGTGCCCACAAGGTTTCTGTGCATTCCATCAGCTGAGGTCACAAGGGAGGGGTGGGGGGGTGGCGGTTGTCATTAAAGAAGGTCTCAGGCCAAGGGAGGCCACTGTCCCTCAGACTGCCGGATGTGAGTCCCTCCTTGTGAAGTGGAGTCATGGGGTACAGATGGGTTTGCTGATCACGTACCTGGCTCCCTGCCATGTGGCAGCAGCCCTGCCTGAGTTACTCAACATTATAGCCGCGGTGGCAGTTGACACCCCCAGGCTTATGGTCATGGGGGATTTTAACTTGCCATCTATGGGTGAGACATCTGATGTGGCTCAGGAGTTCATGGCTTCCATGACAGCTATGGACCTGACCCAACTAATTCATGGCCCTACCCACACAGGGGGAAACACGCTGGACTTGGTTTTTGTCTCTGGATAGTGGTTGAGTGATCTCAAGATAGGGGACATAGTCATCGAGCACTTGTCATGGTCAGATCACTCTCTCCTTCGCCTTGACCTTCAAACCACTGCACCTTGCTGCAGGGAGGTGGAGCCGGTAAGATGGTTCCACCCCAGGCGCCTGATGGAGCCTGATAGATTCCAGATGGAGCTTGGGCCATTCCCTGAGGCTCTGGCTCATGCCCCAACTGGAGACCTAGTGGCCGCCTGGGACAGGGTGGAGCTGGAGCTTTGGATCGGGTTGTGCCTTTGCGGCCTCTGACCCGGCACCGGTCTCACTTGGCCCCTTGGTTTACTGAGGAGCTGAGGGAGATGAAGCGCCAGAAAAGACACCTGGAGAGCAGTTGGAGGGCCAGTCTTTCTGAATCTGACCGAACACTGGTAAGATCTCATATTAAGAATTACTTAGTGGTGATAAAAGAAGCAAAGTGTAATTATTTTGCTGCTCTTATTGCATCATCAGAGAACTGCCCAGCGGCCCTGTTTAGGGTGACCCGCTCCTTGCTCCACCAGGGAGTGCGGGAGGACCCCTTGGAGGGTAGAGCTGAGGACTTTGTACACTATCTGCATGACAAAATCACTCAGATCCGGGAAGGTCTGGACTCCGACTGGGTAGTTTCAGGGGGGAGGACTGAGGCAGGTCTTGAGAATGTTATCTGGGATGAGTTTGATCCTGTGACTCCTGACGACGTGACAGGATTCTGGGTAGATTGAATGCAACCACATGTTTGTTGGACCCGTGTCCCTTCTGGTTAGTGCTGGCTTCTTGGGAGGTGATGCAAGGCTGGCTCCAGGGGATTATAAATGCTTCGTTGAGTGAGGGTGACTTCCCCACCACCTTGAAAGAGGCGGTGGTGAGGCCTCTCCTCAAGAAGCCTTCCCTGGACCCAGCAGTGTTGTCTAATTATCGTCAGGTCTCCAACCTTCACTTTGTGGAGAAGGTTGTTGAGAGTGTGGTTACAGCTCCCCCAGCACCTGGATGAAATGGTGCATCTGGATCCATTCCAGTTGGGCTTCAGGCCTGGGTACAGCATGGAAACGGCATTGGTCACATTGGTTGATGATCTCTGGAGGGCTCGGGACAGAGGTTGCTCTTCTGTCCTGGTCCTATTAGATCTCTCAGCGGCTTTTGATACCATCGACCATGGTATCATGCTGCATCAGTTGGAAGAGTTAGGGGTGGGGGGCACTGTACTATAGTGGCTCTCCTCCTTTCTCTCTGACCGGTTGCAGTCTGTGTTGGCAGGGGGGCAGAGGTCGACCCTGAGGCACCTCATATGTGGGGTGCCACAAGGGTCGGTCCTCTCGCCCCTTCTGTTCAACATTTATGTAAAGCCGCTGTGCGAGATCATTGGTGGTTTTGGGATGAAGTACCATCAGTATGCTGATGATACTCAGCTGTACATCTCCACCCCGGACCACCCCAACGATGTCCTTGAAGTGATGCCCCGGAGTCTGGAGGCCGTGCGGATCTGGATGGGAAGAAACAGGCTCAGGCTCAACCCATCCAAGACCGAGTGGCGGTGGTTTCCAACATCCTGATATAGTCAGTTGGTGCCATCACTGACTATATTGGGGGCGAATTGCTGGCCCCCACAGAGAGGCTCACAACTTGGGTGTCCTCCTGGATTCACGGCTGTCTTTAGAAGAGCACTTGATGGCCGTGACCGGGAGGATTTTTCATCAGGTTCGCCTGATTCACCAGTTGCATCCCTTTATGGATCAGGACTCCTTATGCACAGTCACTCATGCCCTCATCACTTCCTGCCTGGACTATTGCAATGCTCTCTACATGGGGCTCCCCTTGAGGTACACCTGGAGGCTCCAACTGGTGCAGAGTATGGCCGCGTGGGTGGTTATGGGAGCGACATGGCATTCCCATGTAACACCTCTCCTGCGCGAGCTGCACTGGCTCCCGGTGGTCTTCCAGGTGTGCTTCAAGGTCTTGGTTACCACCTTTAGAGTGTTCCATGGCTTAGGACATGGTTATTTATGGGACCGCCTGCTGCCACCGGCCGGTACACTCTCATAGAGAGGGGCTCCTCCGGGTGCCTTCAGCCAAACAATGTCGACTGGCGGCCCCCAGGGGGAGAGCCTTCTCTGTGGGGGCAGCTACTATCTGGAATGAACTCCCCCTGGAGATACAGAGGATCCCGGATCTACTCACCTTCCGCCGTGCTCTCAAGACCTTTTTATTCCATCAGGTTGGCCTGGCCTAACTCGTTTCTCTTTCCCCCCTTTTTAAAACGTAAATTTTAATTCATTTTTAATTTATTGGGGTGTTTTAAATCTGTCTTCGGCCAAATTGTTTAATTCGATTTTATTCAGTTTTAAATTTTGTATTCATGTTTTTTATCCTGTGGCTGTTCACCGCCCTGAATCCTTCGGGAGTAGGGTGGTATACAAATCAAATAAATCAACTAAACTAAAACTAAACTGTAAAACACTATGAAGTGGTATACACAGCTTTGCTGGTTTGAAAGGATAAAAGCCATAGCCATAAAATGAAGAAAAACTGAACACCCCATTGGGAGGGCAGAGCATATACAGGGAAGTATAATAATCATATGTTCTGCTAAGCAAATAAAAATAAAGAATGAAGTGTTTTTAGATGGTACATTGTAGTACATTGACAAAGTCATTACAGCACTATTGTGATGCAAGTATCGCTCCTGTTATATATGCACCCACATTTATATATGAAAGGGTAAGAAGACAGTCTTCTTTCATTGGACCAGTGGATTTTTTGTTCCCCCAGAACTCTTGACCACAAAAATGTTTCAGATCCACTAGGTCTTATTGACTCTAATCAGTCTTATTTCTTCCTTGTTTTGTATTGAAACTTGTTCTTATTTTACAAAGCATGCTTAAACAAAACATGTTTTAACATCATGCCTGAAAGTGGAAAATTACATAGCAGCAATGACAAAAACAAATCTTACATCCAGGAAATGAGGAAAGCATAATAAAAAAATCAGACTATTTCCAAACTAACTCCCCTTTGTATAAAAAGGAGAGAAAGGAAAACACAACCAGTCTTTCCTGACTGTAAAATATAATCCCACTTAAACTTGTAGAGTTGGTTTCTTGAATGACCTTCCTTAAAAAGCTGACATCGTCTCAAATTCAAAATAAATTTTTGTGTTACAGCATGGGTAAATCATATGCCATAACTCTGAGGCAGAGTAATGGCAATGCAGATGAACATTGCATTTGGAAGAATTTATTGATATATTTTGATTTTTCATATTTAAAAGTGTAAATTCTCATTCTTCCTCATACTTGCTGAATAAAGGGGGTGGTGAATCTTTACAAAATTCCAAAGATCTAGTTTTCTGTATAAATCTCACTCATTTCATTCCCTTCCCAGCATCCTGGACATCTCCAGCTGGAGCTGGCATGAAAAGGATTCCTTGAAGACTTTATTAAGTAAAGTTACTTTATTGAGTAACTGCAAAATATAATGTAGACAAGAAATTTCACAAATAAGGCAAGTAAACAAGAGAAAACATTCAATATAGGAGCATAAATATAGGAGCAAATTTCATATTCCTTGACCTGAAAACCCCCACCCTCAATAAATAGGTAGTGATATTGTCTAGGTGATGCTAGTATGCATTTGGCACTTCCCAAAGTATACTTATACTGAGCCTCAAAGAATTTCACCTGTCTTTGTTTAAATATACATTTTATGTATATTTATGTGGAATGAATTTTAAAAGGCATTGGACAGATGGGCGCATAGATAACACAAAACCTGAATAATCCTTTTAGTATACCTTATCAGCAGCTTGGTTGAAACCATTCTCTAGCATATGTTAATAAAATGTCATTCTGGTGTACACCTATTTATATTTGTTTCTTCACTTAGTAGACAATGGTGTATTTCTTATCTCTTCCAATTGATACGTTGTTGCATGTTACTGTAAGCTTACATGAAGTTCAATTACAATTATGACATAGACTTCTTGCTTTTTCATATTGTTGTGGCTATAAAAAAAATGATGGTAGCTAGTACCAGCTCACCCATCATGCCCACTATCAAGTGCCTGGTTTTGCCAAAGCACTTCTAAGAGAAAAAAAAAAAGAATACTCTTGACCTAAAATAAGTGAAAAACTGTTTTTTTGTGACGCTTTAGGCACCACACTAGAAACCATAGGTATTGATGTTTAGTCTTCCTGTAGGAATGAAACCAGATGGTGACTTTGGATCAGTCACTCACTTTCTCAGCCCTATGAAAGAGGCAATGGAAAATCCCTTCTAAAAACCTTATCAAGAAAAATACAGTGACTTTTCCAGGTGGATGGAAGGAGTTAAGACTGATAAAAAGGAACAAAATATCAAAATGTGTGAGCAAATAACCATTTAAGGAGAGTACAGCATAAAGTTTTCCGTACTCTTGGAAAAGTTGAAACTTTAACTAATCATATTGGGGGAAAGCATTGTAGAGGAAATCAGTTTATACAGAAAGCACAGGGAAAAATAGGCCACATATTTTAAACAATTTTCACTTAAACAAGTTTAAACAAGTTTAAACAATTACACTTGTTTTCCAATCATATTGCATCCTGCAATATGCATATTGCATCCTACTCATGAAAAATCAAGAGTAGTTATTTTGTGGCAACACAGAAGCTGCCAATTACCCACATTTAGAATCTTTAAAATAAGCAGAATGTTTGATGAGTAACTTCTTGAGTTCTATAATTCTTCTGGGTTTAATTGAATTCTACAATTCTTCTGGATCCTTCCATCCCAATTACTACATGTCTCCCTTTTTAACTTATTCCTGTATTCAGAAAATTAAAAGAATAGCCAGGAAAATTCAAAATTGGATGACCAAAATAGAAACAATATTAAAATATTTTGTTTTCAGAATCTCCACAATTTAGACAGCACATATTTGATATTCCTATTTCTCATGCTATAAATGATTGGATTGAACAGAGGTGGAAGAAGAGAATACAGAACAGTCAACCCAAAATCCAAGTAAGATGGGGTGTCAGAGGGAGTTCTCAGATAGGCAAAGCTTCCAGTTAACAATAACATAGATACTACAATAAGGTGAGGGAGACAAGTGGATAAGGCTTTTTGCCTACCTTGTTCAGAAGGGATTTTTACCACTGCCTTAAAGATCATAGCATAAGATATAATTATAAAAGTAAAACAACCTAGTCCAGCAATGACACTGGCCACAAGAATTCCAACCTCAAATAGATTGAAACCAAAGCAGGATAGTTTTAGTAATTGTGGAATTTCACAGAAAAATTGGTTGACAACATTAGAACAAAAAAGGATTGAAAAGGTGCCAGTGGTATGTAACATTCCATAGAGTAGACTTATAATCCACACTAGAATTATTATTCTGGTGCAGGCTTTCAAATTCATCATCATCTCATAGTGCAATGGATGACAAATGGCAACATACCGATCATATGCCATGACCGTCAGGAGGAACAAATCAGAAGCTCCAAAGGAGAGAAAGAGAAAGATTTGAGCAGTACAACCAAAGTAAGAGATTTGTCTGGTGTTCATGAGGGAATTGATCATGGATTTGGGCACAATGATTGAAACAGAACCTATGTCTTGTAGAGCCAAATTCATTAAAAAGAAGTACATGGGGCTATGCAGTTGATGATCAAAAGCTACTGCAGTGATGATAAGAAGATTTGTTGCTACAGTTGCCAGATATAATACAAAGAACAAGAAAAAATGTAAAAATTGTATATGCTGATTTTTTGAGAATTCCAGAAGCAAAAAGTAAGAAATGTTTTGATTCTTCATGTTTCATTTAGGACAAAGATGCAGGGCATAACTGCAAGGAAACTGAGAAAGGAGATGCAGTTAAATACAATTTGGGAAATGGCATTTTGATAAACGGTTCTAAAAGTAAACAAACAAGATGTATGAACAGAATGAAGAGAGAAACAGATCATGGAAAAAGTAAATTTAGGATGTGCATATTAGAATATTAGAGTACTCTCTTGTTCATTTCTATCTATTTGTAATTAGCCTGTACTAAACAACCAACCACCAACCTCATATTTTCCATTCTTTCATATTTCCAGTTTGATTATTTCATGTCTTGATCAAAAGGATTCTCTAAGATTAGGAAAACCATGTTGAAGTCTACTTTCAGCCTTGGAAGTTTACTAGGAATATTTGGATCAGTCAAAATCTCCCACCACTTGTACAAGACTGTGACTGTGTTGGAAAATTCAAAGATGTACTATGTATGGTGCTTTGTGCTTCTAGAAAAAGAAAGCCAATGTAAATCTGACAAATAAATCTAACAATAAATTGTTCTATCTTTTATTTGGGAATCTTGACAGTAGAAATTGCCCTCTGGTACAATGTTTTTGTGTTTGTTTGTGTGCGTGTGTGTATGTCTGTGTTATGTGAGAGACAGATAGTACTGGTTTTCTCAGTTCTCTTAGCACCTATTTGAAAAAAGAAATAAAAGAAAATTGTATAATAAGCTCTAAGTCTAATACATAAATGCTACAGTAGATTCCTAAACATGCATTTCATTTTATATATAATTAAATAGAAAAACAAAAACCTTTACTTACAACATAACTCTTATCTTTATATTAACTAGCTGCTATTACACATAAGAAACGCACTGGAAAATATTTTTAAGAAGAAATCAGATATTGGCAAAATGAATTAATTAATCCCCTTGTCAACAGAAGGAAAGTCATAACTCAATTTGAAAAAGCAGTCTCCCATCAAGTGCAAACCTCTATTTTGTCCAGGAGAGTTTGGCCAGAAAATGAGATACAGCCTATTACAACTGTGAACTCTGAAATGTTAGTATTTCTTTCAACAATGTGGAATAAGATTTTCAACAATAATAATTTAATGTTTAAAAATTTAAAAAACCCACTTAGATATATTAACATCATATCCTTTATTTATATCCAGAGACATTTGAAATTACTTTGCTGATACTAATTCTCCTACAATTCATCTAATTTTCATTTAGCGAAACAGCTATCTGCAGTTTAAGAAAATCTTCTGAGTGTTTATTATCTGTTTTTTCCTCAAGAGTCCTGCAGACCAAAATAAAACTGACTTCTGTTTGCTGATTAAGATAATTAGCCATTAATAACTCTATAGCTATCTCCAAATTCTCTAGTATCAGTTATGCCATAACATAAAAATATATCAGAATGATGTTAACAGATTTGGGACTGCAGTGATTCTAGTAATCCAAACTGTGAGAGATAAAACAGATAACCCTAACCCATAGAAACCTAATGGATTGCAATAACACCAGGGATGGGTTCTAAATTTTTTTACTACTGGTTCTGTAGGTGTGGCTTATTTTGTGGGTGTGGCTTGATAGTCATATGACAATTCTTTAGTATTTAGCAGAGATACTGGTCTACTAGGCTTTTAACTGCTTGCAGAGCTGAACCGGTCTACTCATTTGTTTTTGGAGGCACTGGTCTACTCCTTCGTTTTTGGAGGCACAGGTCTACTCATTCGTTTTTTGAGGCACCGGTCTACCCATTTGTTTTTGGAGGCACTGGTCTACCACCACACTGCCTTTTAACACTGATCAGCTGTAGGGTGGCCCTTTGAAGCCCCACAGCAAGAATTTAAACAGATTTTTTCCTTCTAGCCGATCAGCTGGGACTCGGGAGGCAGCAATAAATTGGGGGTGGGGCCAAATAAAAGGTAAGAATAACACGGGATGGGGGACAGAGGGCCCAGCTCCCGAACAAAGAGAACAGTTCGGTGATGTCATATCGTCACCGCTACTGGCTCAGCTGAACTGGGGCAAACCGGGAGGAACCCACCACTGAATAACACCATAGAAACTGGTGGAATTGGTATTGAGAGTGCAAACAAACAAGATGATAGCTCAATGTTGTATTCCTTGCCACTCCCCTTTCTAGAGTCCATTGCAAATACAGACCAAAAAACATGGCTCATAGAATGTGGTATAACGTAATCTCATAGAGACCTATAAAATACCTATAATAGACTAAGTAACACAGTAAAACCATAGAAATCAATAAGAAAACTCACAGAAGAAACACAGTAAATAAAATTTAGAAAGACAGTTTCTAAAGATAGAGGTTCTTATTTTAGATAATCAGTGTATGCATCCTCAGTTTTGTTGTTAATTTTTGTTTTCAGCAATACATTATTCCCTGCAATAAGATAATCAGAATAGAATTTATTCTGTGTTCTCTATAACTTCACCAAAAGCACACATTACAACCCATATGGCAAAGAAAGGGATTTCATCCTCTTTCATATTTCAGTGTTTTTACACAACTGGAAAAAAAAAACCCCACACATTTGCAAGGATTAAAAAGTAATCCGGAAGGTTTTAAGGAACAAACAGCGTAAGATTCAAGCATAAGAAGCTATCTAGAGGCAGATTGTAGGATGGCTGACTCTTTCTCTGTATCTGACAATTCTGCAGCTTTGATTGGGATGAATGGAAAAATAGCTAGAAAATGAAGAAAAACAGAACATACCAATGGAAGGCATGGGCATGTATTGGGAAACACAAGATAGATGCACTCTGCTAGTGTAAGAGGGAGAATGGCTGAGCCAGGGGGAAGTTTCAAATGGGGAATTAGTCTATGTTGGCACAAGAAGACAAAATCAATCTCTCTCTCCCTCTCCCTCTCTCTCTCTCTCTCTCTCTCTCTCTCTCCCTCCCTCCCTCCCTCCCTCCCTTCCTCCCTCCCTCTCTTCCCCCCTCTCTCTCTCATACACACACACACTTTGGAATGTTGTTGGACCTTATCTAGTCTTACACAGGTATCAACCATCAGTCTGATAAGATTTCTTTGTATAGTCTTGTCTAAGAAAACAGCTAATTGATCCCTTCATGTTTGGGTCAGGTAATCAGGTACCTGATAGGTAAGCAGGTAGAAACAAAAAACAGCAGTGTCTATAGGCAAAAGTGATCACATTGATAACATCAGTACAACAGTATTATGATGCAAGCACCTGTCCTGTTACATAATTTGTGGGATAGACAGAATTGCTACTAGATGGATTTGTAACTGGTACTTGGTATGTAGTCCTCAACAGAACTGCATCCACATGAGGGGAAGTAAGTAGTAGGATACCCCAAGGTTTGGTTTTCAGCCCAGTATCTATTTAAGTATATTTATTGTTAGATTTGGGCAAAGAATGGAGTTGAAACCGGTAAAAGTAACTATTTGTCTTTAATGATCTGTTACAGCAACATACTAGCAAAAGGCAAAGGCTTCAGGCTGGCAGTGCTCTTTATAGAAGGCTTTCAGCTGTTAGCCAATAACAAGCTAACGGTTAGCATGGACCAGAGTAAAACCTTCCAGCAGCACCTGCACATACACAACATTTATTCTGTTTTATTATAAAAGGTAAAATAGAAAATAGAAAAACAAATAAAGCAAAACAAAATGTGTGCGTGTTTGTGTGTGTGTGTGTGAAGAAAAAAGAAAGAGCAGTCAATAGGCTAAGGTAAACATTACTTTAATCTTCAAATGCCTCTGTTAACTATCTTTTATTGTATTAAATGGTAAGTCCACGAACGGCTTCCAGTCATTTATAAAGCTATCCATTATTTCTGATCAAAACACTTATTTTGCCATCTCTGCTAATTCAGTCAATTTTAAAATCATTCTTCGATATCCGTTTGTTTGTTTTTTCCAGTGTCAGTGCTCAGCAAGTACAATCCTCACAGCCATCAACTTGTGAAGGAGTAGCACTCCAAATTGTTTTTCAATTGGCTTGTCCATAATACCTAAAAGAAAAGCTTCAGGTTTCATTAATATTTGTATGTTAAATATTTTCTGCACAATCAAACTACATCTCCATGTAGGGATGTATGTGTCAGCCCTGGATCCATCTTTGGTCAGACTTTATAGAGCTGCCACAGTGAAAATGGGAGAGTAATGGATGGAGTAAATCATAACAACATTCTTTCACATGATATCAAAGTTGGCCTGCTGGTATGTGGAAGGGAGTGACTGAAGTTTGGCAGCAGTGGAGACAGGGGGATGATTGGGCCATGTAATGTGAATGTCACTGGACAAGGCAGGGTGAGAGTTTTAGTGTGGGTGGGGGGGAAATGTGGGATTTCTGATTCAGTTTTTTTCCCCCAGATGTGCCAATATGACTTCTCTAATAAATTCTTACTTTGATGGACTTTATCTTGAGTTCTGAATTACTATGAGGATTTTGTTGGAACACTGACATTAACCCAAATCTGCAGAAGAAGAAAAAATCCCAGCATTTCCCACAAAGCAGTGCCACTGTTCAGGGTCCTGAGCCCTAGCCACACCCTAATCTATCAAGGAGCACAAAGACTCAGCGAAGATGAAATAACGACCCCTGAGGGGGATACTGGGTCCATTTCCAAGGATGTTTGTAGGGTGATCTGCTACCCATCGGTGACTCTGGTCACCTAAGCTGAAGCAGAGGAGGCCGAGCTCTGGAGGGTGCCTGGCCCAAGGATCCATCGCTGGGGCAGCCCCAACAGACTGGCCTGGTCCTGATGGGTGCAGAACCTGGATCAGCAGCCACACTAGGACTGGAAGCTGCGGCAAAGACCCAAGTGCCTCCCTGAATATTGAGCTATCCTGAGGATGTAGCAGCCTTCAAGTGGAGGATGATGAAGCCCCTGGAGCTCAGTGAGTCCAGGGAATGGGGGCTTCTGCCACCTTCATGAAGCCAGTTGCTTGCTGGGCTACCTGAGACATTCGGCCAGCTGAGTGTGGTGCCTGCCACTCAGGTTTCCCCACGCTCAATCCTGACAGTTTGGAGCTTAGCCCAGACTACCTTCAATTTCCCATGGCCTGGGAGCATGGCTATTCAAAATGGGACCTCTGCATTGTTCCACTCTGCACTGAGTGGACCAAGATTCAGCTTTCCCCCTCGAGTCTGATCCATCGGCGCAACTGCCCAGGAAAGTGCAGTGACTGGCCAACACCCTGGTCCCCTGGAGCACTCAATCCCAGGCACCCAGAGAGGAATGATGGGATTATTGAGACTGGCTTGTCCTCTTCTGCCAGCATCCCCTTGTCTGCCACCAGTCAATCAAATCCCACCTGGATGGGCCTTCAATGTCAGGCCAGGCCAGGAGTGGGTTCAATGTCAATGGATGGCTACAGCCCCACCACCGGTTCTGCTGGCCGCCTCCGCACTGCCTTTGGCTGCCCTACCACAAGTTCCTGTCAATCTTTGAGAGCATCCCAGGGAAGCTCACTTACTTCCTAAACTGTATCTGGGACCACATCAATCAATATGGAGCTCAATACCAATTGGACCAGGAGATAATCTTGGCCATTGTGGACAACATGAGAGAGGGGGAAGCAGCAGACTGGATTCCCCAACTCTAAGATGAAGGAACATCCAAGTTAGAGAATGTGGATGATTTTGTGCAGTCTGTAAGGGCCCAGTTTGAGGACACAGCCAACCGAGAGGAAGCCAAAGCTTAAATCAAGGGATTGAAATAGCACGGCTGGCCCCCCCAAGGAGTTTGTGTGGAACTTTAGAAGAGTAGCTGGTAAAAGACAGGACTGGCCAGAGCAATTCTTCATCCATTATTTCAAAGAGGCCCTTGATCAGGACCTTAAGCAAGTGTGCACCTACAGGGGAGTTACCAAACTAGATCCAAGATTGGTATTGGATGGTGGTGACTATTGACTTAGATATTCACCCCCACCAAAGATCCACACCAGAAAAGGCCCCCAAATGACCATTGGGTTATTGAGTTGCCACCAAGCAGGCAGTGGAGATGAGACCAGCAGCCATGCCCATCAAGTGCTTCAGATGTGGTCAACTGGGCCACAGGGCCTCCAAATGCCTCGCACCAGCTTTGATCCCACAGGCACAAATGCCAGTGGTGCCAAAGTTGAGAAAACTCCCAGAAAGCCACAAGACAAAGGGAAATTTGTTTGGCAAGCTGTGGAGGTCCCCCTCCTAGTACACTTTTACCAGGAGGGGGAAACTCTGGTTCCAGAGGGCACCAACACCAGTGGAAGTGGCGAGGAGGATCCGATGGTAAGTGAAGCCATCTGTCTCTTCACCATAAAGTCCCACATAGTAGTACCCAGGACAGGGTCCATGGGGACCTAGAGGCCATAATAGACACTGTTTGTACCAGGTGCTTGATCAGCACACAGACCATACAGAATCTAGGGATAAAGATGAGAACTTTGGGCTGCCCCATCCGATTTGAACAGGTGGATGGGTCACTAGTGGGTGGCACACTTGCAACCTTAGTCACTGAACCTGTAAGGCTAGAGATGGGATGCCACTGGGAAATCATTAGATTTGTAGTTGCTCCAAAAATGACCAAGTCACTCATCCTTGGTCTGTCCTAGCTTGACAAGTGGGCCCTGACAATCACTTGGGAAGATGGCTATCAGAGCCTAAAGGTGGGCATCGGACCTCTACCCTCCTGCAAACCAAGAACTGGCCCCCTTTAGAACCATGTGACCCCAGCCACAGGGAGTAGCCTTCACCACAGAGGCTCTACCCGGCTGCTCGAGGATACCCAAAGGGTACAGAGACTTAGCAGAAGTCTTCAGTGAAGACAAATGCAATGTGCTCCCCTCTCATCAGCCCATGGACTGCATGTAGAATTTATGCCAGGAGCAAAGCTGTCTAAGCCAAAAGTGTATTCAATGACCCCTAAAGAGATGGTCGAATTGAGGAAATACATTGACACAAATTGAGTGAGAGGATTCACCCAATCCACATTCTATAAAGAGAGGAAAATGGGGGGGGGAATGAGGCTTTGCATTGATTTCTGTGGAATAAATATTGGTTCCACCCTCCCCATCATGACAGATATGCTCAACCACCTGGCAAGGGGAAAGGTGTTTACCAAGCTGGACCTCAAAGAAGCCTACTATCACATGCAGCTTCAAAGCTTCCTACGCTTTGCAAATTTTTACTGGCAGTTCATTCCCATGTTTGCTGAAATGGCTGTGCCCCTTATGGATCTATTAAAGATGAAGGGGACTGGACCAAAGCCCCGCCCAACCAAACCTTAAACTGGATCCTTGACTGTCAATGGGCATTTGAGAAGTTAAAGAAGCTATTTTCCAAGGAGCCATTCCTATGACACCCTGAACCCGAACGGCCATTTGTGGTGCAGGCTGACACCAGTGATGTTGCTGTCACCACCATGCTGCTACAAGAAAATCCTCATGATTAACTGCAGTCCTGCGTCTATGTGTCCAAAAAACTTACAGATACTGAACGGCGATGGGTCATATGGGAGAAAGAGGCCTATGCAGTCAGGTGGGCTCTCCTCTCCTGGGGCCCCTTTTAGTAGGCAGTAGCATGCCTTTTGAAGTCTGGACCAACCACAATAACCTAGAGGTATTAAAAACTCCTAGGAAGTACTTCAAGCATTTCAACTTTGAGCTAAAACACATTCCAGAACAAACTAGCCAACACCTTATCAAGAAAACCCTAGTTCAACAGTTGATGAGAGGAAATGTTACACCCCCTTTATACCCCAGTTATACTCCCTTCTCAACTAGCTGCTCAAGTCACTACCAGAGGCCAAACCCAGAGTTGTGATAACTCAAGAGGAGACCTGATAGTCACAGCCCTTAAATCAGCACTTTACACTGGCCAATGGGTGAAGGACAACAGAGGCACCCCAACCCTGCATGATGGGTTGGCTTGGAAAGGATCTAAACTATATGTCCCAGCCAGCCTGAGGCTACAAGTACTACAGCACAGTGACAACTCCCAATTGGCTGTGGAGCAGCTTTTTACATAGTCTTCCACCTCCACTTTCATTTTTGGTCACTAAAATTGTCTTCATGCTAAGTGAAGTGTTTTCAGAAACCCACTTCACTTAGCATGAAGACAATTTTAGTGACCAAAAATGAAAGTGGAGGTGGAAGACTATGTAAAAAGCTGCTCCACATGTGCAGCCATGAAAATGAAAATGAGACCAGGAAAACCCTCTGGTCTACTCCAGCCAGTAGCTGTCCCCAGCCAACCATGGGAGGAGACAGCTATGGATTTTATAGTTGAACTTCCTGAGAGCGGATGAAACACCATCATTTGGATAGTAATAGACATATTTTCTAAGCGAGCTCATTTCATCACTTGCACCAGATTACCCTTAGCTAAAAAACTGGTGAGAATATTCATCAAGCAAATCTATAGACTGCATGGAATGCCTCGCCGGGTCATTTCCAACTGGGGAGTCCAATTTACAGCAAAGTTCTGGAGGGAGTTTCTATGATTCATTGGATCCTCACAAGGACTGAGCTCGACTTTCCATCTGAGCATGAACGGAGCTGTGGAATGAGCGAGCACAATGGTGGAGCAGTACCTGAGATGCTATGTGGATTATCAACAAGGCAATTGGGCAGACTTGCTATCATTCATGGAAGTAGCATACAATAACATGGTCCACAACAGCACAGGGCTAATCCCTTTCCAAATCACTAGCAGTATGGACTTCGTGCCTATGCCTGAGTTACCCAGAGACAGCCCCTCCCCCCCATCCTCGATGACTCTAGCTGAATAGATGCACTCATTAAAACAGGGGTGGGAGAATACCAAGCAAGCCCTCACCCAAGCCACAGAAAAATACAAATGTCAGGTAGACAAACACTGATCTCTTCAAGCCCCCTTTAAAGTGGGAGACTGAGTTTATCTGTCCACTAAGTATCTCAGGCTGAATTGCCTACCAAGAAACTACGTCCAAAATTCCTAGGATCATTCCCCATAGTGAAAGCAATAAATCCAGTAACTGTACAGCTTAGTCTCCCCCGTTTGTTAGGGAAGGTTTGTGTGGTGTTTCATAGCAGCTTGTTGAAACTAGCAGCCAGCTCACAGATGAGACTAAGAGATCAGCCAGCTCCCAAACCAATTGTAGTCCAAGGAGAAACACATTATGAGGTGAAGAAAATATTGGACTCTAGATTGTACTGAGGTTGTTTAAGTACATAATACATTGGAAGGGATACCCTTGGTCTGAAGCCACTTGGATGAAAAGTTGGGATGTAAAAGCAGATAGAGTGAAGCAGTTTCACGAAAAATTCCCTGATAACCCAAAGCGGACCCCTAGAGAGTCTAGAGGTGGTTAGAGAGCATTTAGACCCTTTCCCTAACCCCCTGTCACTTGTCTCTTTTTCAGGACATTCTCGTCATTTGAGGGGAGGCAGCCTGTCAGGCCTGGATCCATCTTTGATCAGACTTTACAGGGCTGCCACGGTGGGAATGGGAGAGTAGTGAAGAGAGTAAATCTGGGATGAAATGCTACCAGTTAGAGGCTGTTCGCCTGAACCGGCAGTAAAAAAATGTAAAAAAAATAGTTCTGACTATCACGCATCGCACAGCTGATCTTCAGAACTTTTTTTTTTTTTTTTTACTTTTTAAACATTTTTTTAACTACTGGTTCTCTGGAACCAGTAGTTAAAAATGCTTTAAAAAGAAAAAAAGTTCCAATGATCGCGCGTCACTCAGCTGATCTTCAGAAGTTTTTTTTTTTTTACTTTTTAAGCATTTTTTTACTACCGGTTTTCCGGAACCAGTAGTAAAAAGTGTTTTAAAAAGATTAAAGAAAGAGGTTCCAATGATCACAGCTGTGGCGCGTGATCATCGGAACCTTTTTTTTTACTTTTTAAAAACATTTTTTTACTACCAGTTCGAGTGAATAGATAGTAAAAAAAATGCTTTAAAAAAGGGGAAAAAAGGTTCCGACGATCGCGCACCACAGCTGTGATCATCAGAACCTTTTTAAAAACCTTTTTAAAGCATTTTTTACTACCTATTCACCTGAACCAGTATTAAAAAATGCTTTAAAAATGTTTTTAAAAAGGTTCCCAAGATCACATGCCACAGCTGATTCCTCCCTGCTCTGCTAATGTAGGCAAGAGACTGGCTGAGTCAGGGGGAAGTATCTAGGGGTGGGATTCGGCAGGTTCAGACTGATTCAGGGGTACCAGTAGCTCTGATGATCAGCTGAGAGCAAATCAGTTTGCTCCGATGATCATCTGGGTCCACCCACCCACCCCTGCACTATATCTACCTATTTCCTTTGTTTGAAGTCCAGTTGATCAGCGCGACAGCACAGATTGTCACTCCTCAGCTATTTTAGTTACTGGAGCAGCAGTAGAAGGTGTGTTTTCAAATGTACTTCACGTGCATAGATTGCCTGTTTATACTGTGTGTGCGAAGCGAACCGGTAGTTACATCGGTTGAATTCCACCGCTGCAAATATCAAATGGGAAATTAGTCTAGAATCTCTATGTTGGCATAAGAGGGCAAGTCTGACATCCCCCCACCCCTTTGAACGCTGTTGGACCTTATCTACTCTCAGCCAGATGCCAACAGTCACTCTGAGATGATTCTTTTGTATAGGCTTCACCAATAAAACAGCTAATTGACCTCTTCATGTTTGGGTCTGATTATTGTTCCTGATAGCTAAGCAAGTAGAAACAAAAATAGCAGTGTCTATAGGCAAGAGTGATCATACTGACAACATCACTACAGCAGTATTGTGATGCAAGCACCACTCCTGCTACATAATTTGTGGATAGACAGCATCCCCACCAGATGGATTTAAAATTGCCTGAAAAACCATACTCACTGTGTAGTCCTCAACAGAACTACATCCACATGGAGGGAAGTAAATAGTGGAGTACCCCAAGGTTCAGTTTTAGGCCCATACTCTTCAATATCTTAATAAATAATGTAGATTAAAAAAATAGAAGGAAAACTCATCAAATTTGTAGATGATACCAAGCTGTCAGGAATAGCCAACACCCCTGTAGAGAGGCTCAAATCCAAAAGAATCTTGACAGAATTGAACACTAGGCCCTATCTAACAAAGATACACTTAGGTAAAAAAAAACCAACTCTACAGGTAGAGAGTAGGTCAAACTGGCTCAATGTCACTAACTGTGAGAGGGATCTTGTACTCCAAAAGGACAATCTCTTAAATATGAGCCAAAAGTCCAAAGGCAGACAAAAAAGCCAATGAAATCCTAAACTGAGGGATACAATCTGTTGAATTGGACATGGGATCATTTTTCACCATCATGTCCTAGCAGACCATTAAGGAAGTAATCCCGAAAATGGAGAAGAAACACCTAAAGCCATAGAGAATTATATTAAATGACTTCCAAGGAAACTGTATTCCTATCCTTGGAAGAGCATCAGTCCAAGTAAAATTTAAAGAATTCAGCAGACCATTGCAGCTAACAGTCATGGACAGCAACTGACTCAGCCTGTTGGGGGTAGAATGGTTCAGACCCCTGGGGTTAGGAGTGACCGGCATTCACACTGTCCAAGGAGATGACTTCGAGAAGCTGCTAACTGAGTTTGGGAACATCTCGAGCAAGTTTGGGGAGTCTAGGCAAGTATAAAGGGACCCCTGTTTCTTTCAATCTAGACCGCAACATTGTCTCTGTCAGAATAAAGCCATGAAGGGTTCCTTTTGCTCTCCAGCCCAAAATGGATGCACACTTGGACAAACTAATTACTCAAAGGGTTTTGGAGCCAGTTGATCACACTAAGTGAGAGACTCCAATAGTCACCCCCATTAAACCAGATGGGTCAATCAGCATGTGCGCTGACTACAAATGAATAAAGCCTTGCAAAAGTGCTTACCCAATACCGGTCATTCAGCATCTACTGCACTCATTAGGGAAAAGGCAAAATATGTGCAAAACTTGATCTAGCGCAAGCCTATCTACCTGTAGAAGAGGAACCGGAAGCGTCGTGGTAATACTGGCTGGGAAATAGCGAAGCTCCGATGGGCTTTGCAAAAACCCAGCCAGACAAACCGCTGTTGGGAGGTCTTCAGACCGGAACTGTCTTGGAGGGATGGAGGAGAGAGAGAGAGGTGTCTCAAAAGATCAAAGAGGAGCAGGCAAGCTCCTCAGAAGGTCAGAGACAGCTCTTTGACCCAACGGTGGGGGAGGTGGCCATTATGTCCGCTACAAGCTGGGGCAACTGGATTAAGATGTGAGCAGGAGTGGAGAAAGAACAAAGTATTGTTACCGGGTGAGTAATTGGCCAACTCACAGGTAAGAAGAAAAAAGCTTGAAAGAAATCCCAATGACTAATTAGTGGCTAATTGGCACTCGGGAATTTAAGTGAAGGAACAATAGAAATTTTAAATCTAAAACTAAAGCTTTAAAAGGAACCTTTCATCGGGATTTAAAACTGGATTTGGATGAAATTAAAATAAGACAAGAAAAAAGGAGATAGAGAAGTATTCTTTAAACAGCAAAAGGATTTAATTCGGAGAAGAGGAAATAATCATTTTTGTGGATTTACAAAGGGATATTTTGTGGCTGCAGGATTTGTGAATTGGAGAGAGACATCTGTTGGTGAAAAGAAAGTATCATGCTAAACTTATTTATATCATCGTGAGAAATTTCTGGAAGCATTTTGTTTAAATAACTAGAACATGATTGCAAGAGGAGTGGGGAGAACAAAGACTGAAATTGGAATGGCTTAAAGGAATATTTGAATTGGACACTATCTGGAAACATAAAAAAGAAAAAAGAGACACTACGTGGACTTTGAATATGAATTATATGTAAAGAAATAATAAATTTAAAAATCCTTGTCTTTTAAATTGATAACATGGAGAATTGGGAAGGAAATAAATGGAAATAAAGATACAGATGATTACATTGGGATTAACAGTGACAGAATAAAAAAGATGATTACACTGGGATTAACAGTGACAGAATAAAAAGATGATTACACTGGGATTAACAGTGATAGAATAAAATGATTACACTGGGATTAACAGTGATAGAATAAAAAAGATGATTACACTGGGATTAACAGTGATAGAATAAAAAAGTTGATTACACCGGGATTAACAGTGACAGAATAAAATGATTACACTGGGATTAACAGTGATAGAATAAAAAAGATGATAACACTGGGATTAACAGTGACAGAATAAAAAAGTTGAATTACACTGGGATTAACAATGACAGAATAAAATGATTACACTGGGATTAACAGTGACAGAATAAAAAAACTGATTAACTGGGATTAACAGTGATAGAATAAAAATGGATAAGGGGGAATACATCTCAAAAAGGAAGAGAAGAGAAAGAAATGGGGAAGAAAAAGGAGGAGGAGAAGGCAAGGGAATGGGAGAAAGGGAGGAAAGTGTCAAGAAATGAAATTGTGGAGAAATTAAAAGAAAATAGGAGACAGTAAAAAGGAATTTAAAAGATGAATATGCTAATTGAAGAGAAGGATGTTAATTTTAGAAATCATATGTTAAAAACAATTTAGAAGGAAGATACAGATTATTGTAAAAAGGATATAAGTAAAGATAAAATGAAATGTGAGTAAGTAAAAAAGAAGAAATACACTATTTGATGTAAAATAGATCAGTGGATGTGAAAGACAGAATGGACTATATTTTGTTGTTGGAAGATGTACAAATTCGAGAGAAATAATAGTAACAAAAGAATTAATTGAAATTAAGGGGAAAATTGAAATGTAAAATTGAATAAAATGGAAATGTTAATAAATGATGCAAATAAGAATAAAACAATACACGTAAGAAATAAAATAGAAGAAAGATATTGTTAAGGGTTGGAAGGTTATACTAGTAAGGGATTTAAAATAAAAATAGAATAAATTGAAATACATTGTTAATAATTAAAAGATAAGGGGAATTTTAAGAAAATAAATGAAAAAAAAGTCGGTGTTGCCTGGACACCATAGTGGAAAATAGAAAATAGATACAGCAACTGTCGGTAGATGACGACACCGCAGAAACACAGACTATTGTAACACACTAAGGGGCATTTAAATGCCACCAATTACAACTTGGGGTGAGTGTGGCCCCAGGGCTTTTCCAGAGTATGATGGAATGCCTCCTACAGGGCATTAAGGGGGAAGTGTCTAACTTTGATAATGTCCTTGTGTCTGGGGACAACAAAGAAGAACTAACCCACATGCTAAGAGAAACATTAAGATGGTTCCAAGAAGCCGGACTTAAAGTTAAAAAAGAGAAACGCAAAATAGGCATGCCACAAGTTGAATTTCTGGGGTATTTAATTGATAGTTCAGAAATCCCATAACAAGTAAAGTCAAGGCCATTAAGGAAGCCCCCCACACCAAAGAACCAGACAGAACTCCAGGCTTTTCTTGCCCTATTAAACTTTTATAGTATTTTTTGTCACAGAAGGCTACAGCTGCTAAAACCTTACACAAGGTTCAAGTCTTGTCTTACTACTAGACAAGAAGGCCTTTGAACCTGGGGATGAAAAGAAGATGCTGCTTTCTCTGCTGTTAAGAATTTATTGTCATCTGAAAGTGTCCTCATACAATACAACGAGACTCTTCCCCTGTTATTAACATGTGATGCATCCCCCTTTTGGGGTGGGCGCTGTCCTCAGCCACCAGCTGCCAATTGGGACTTAGGCCCCAATTGTATTCTATTCTAAAATGCTGTCACCCACAGAAAGGAATTACAGCCAGCTTGACAAAGAAGCACTGGCTGCTGTAACGGAAGTCAAGCGGTTCCATGAATATCTATATAGAAGGGACTTTGAACTCATTACAGATCACAAGCCACTCCTGGACATTATTGCAGGGGACTATCCCACACCAACCATGATGTCCCCAAGAATGACTAGGTGGACAATTTTCTTGGCAGCAAACAATTATAGACTAATACACCGGCCGGGCAAAGACATAGTTCACACAGACACATTCAGCCAGTGCCCTTTCCCAGAATTTATTGAAGACCCTGCCCCCATTGCACCCATCCTGCTCATCGAGGAGACAACCCGGTCTCAGCAACTGAAATAGCCAGACAAACGGCTAAAGACAAAACTCTGTCTAAAGTTCTGAACTGGGTGTTGAGAGGGTGGCCACAGGGGCCAGTGGGGGAGGAATTCAAGGCATTTATAACCAAACAATAGTTATCAGCCCAAAAGGGATGTCTGTTGTGGGGGGATAGAGTGGTTGTATCTCACAAATTGAGGAAGCAGGTATTAGAAACATCCTGGCATTGTTCGAATGAAGGCATTGGCCAGGAGCTATGTGTGGTTGCCAAATATGGATAGAGACATACCAGAATGGGTTGCCACTTGTACTCCATGCCAGGAATCCAATCAACACTACATGAAGTATTAGTATTGCTTTACAAAGCCTTAGTATGGCCACACCTGGACTACTGCATCAGGTTTTGGTCACCATAATATAAAAAAGATGTGTTCTGGAAAGAGTACAGAGAAAAGCAACAAAGATAATTTGAGGACTGGAGGTTAAACATGACAACAATTAACCAGTGGAACGACTTGCCTACAGAAGTGGGTGCCTCCTCACTGGAAACTTTTAAGAAGAGATTGGGCAGTCATTTGTCTGAAATGTATAGACTCTCCTGGTTGAGCAAAGGGTTGGACTAGATGATCTCCAAGGTCCCTTCCAATTCTTTTATTCTATGACATTCTATATAAATCAAAATTTCCTATTTATACATGAAAAGATTAGGAGACAACCTTTGATGGCATAGCAAGTCTCCTTTTATTGGATGGGTATATCTGGTTTCCTGGAACTCTTGATGACCTCAGGAAGTTTTAGTTCCTGAGTTCGTATTGGCTCTGGGCAACCTCATTTCATCTTTGCTGGTATTTTATCTTGTTCTTATTTTACAAGCCATATTTAAACACAGCATGGCTTTTAATATACTAAAAGTAAAACAGGTAAACTTGAGGAGTTGGTTTCTTGATTGACCTATCTCAAAAAGCTGCCATCTCCTCAAATTCAGAATAAGATTCTGTGTTACTACACAGTTGTAGTATCAGTAGCATTCCATCACAAGGGGTCATTATCAAACCCAAAATGTCATTTTCCCAACTAAATTTCCCAAGCCTGTGGAATTGCCAAACACCCATATTTAGAACAGGTAAACTAAATTGACAGTAATTAGGGATCCAGGATTTTTGCAAATAACATCTCGAGTTCTATGGTTCTTCTGTTTGAAAGGTTCAGTTTGTTCCATCCCAACTATCCATTTCTACCTTTATTCCTTTATTAACAGAAGGAAAATAATGAAAAAATATATAAATATAAATAAGATTACAATAATTTATTAAAACCTACACAGTTGAGAAAGGACATATTTGATATTCTTATTTCTCATGCTATAGATAATTGGATTGAACAGGGGTGGAAGGAGGGAATACAGAACAGTCAAAGTAAAATCTAAATAAGATGGAGTGTTAGAAGAAGGTCTCAGATTGGCAATGCATCCACTTAATAAGAACATAGAGACTACCGTAAGATGGGGAATACAAGTGGATAAGGCTTTTTGCCTTCCTTTTTCAGAAGGGATTCTTAAAACTGTCTTGAAGATCACTGCATAAGATACAAGTATAAAAGTAAAACAACCTATTGCAGCGATGACACCGGCCACAAGAATTCCAACCTCAAGTAGATTTATGCCAGAGCAGGATAGTTTTAGCAACTGTGGAATTTCACAGAAGAATTGATTGACCACATTAGAACAAAAAAGGATGGAAAAAGTGCCAGTGGTATGCAACGTTCCATAGAGGAGACCTGAAGCCCACACCAGAATTATTATCTCAGTACAGTATTTCCAATTCATCACCATCTCATAGTGCAGTGGGTGGCAAATGGCAACATACCGATCATATGCCATAACTATCAGGAGGAAGAAATCAGAAGCCGCAAAGGAGATAAAGAGAAAGATTTGAGCAGCACAACCATGATACGAGATGTGTCTGGTGTCCATGAGAGAATTTATCATGGATTTGGGGACAATGATTGAAACAGAGCCTATGTCTTGTAGAGCCAAATTCATGAGAAAGAAGTACATGGGACTGTGCAGGCGATGGTCGAAAGCTACTGCAGTGATAATGAGAACACTTGCTGTTACAGTTGTCAGATATAACACAAAGAAGAAGAAAAAATGCAAAAGCTGCAGATGCCTATTTTTTGAGAATTCTAGAAGCAGAAAATAAGTCACTGTGGTTTGGTTCTCCATGTTTCATTTATGACAAAGCTGGCATAACTGCAATGAAAGAAAAGAGGGAAATTCAGTCAGATAAAATGTTGAAGGTGGCATTTTTATTTGGTGAGAATAGAAAAAATCAAGAAAAGTAAAACATGGATGGGATGAATAAAGGATCAGAATCCAGAAAACAGGGATATAAGGTAGTGATATCAGAGTACAATGTTTCCCATTTTTACTTCTCTGTACTAAAGGACCAACCTCAACCTCACATTTTTCCTTTTTTCCTATTTTCAGTTGTGTTATCTCATGTAATGATCAAAACGGTTAGGGGTAGAACAAAGTTGGTTTAGGTCTATTTTCATCAATGAAAGAATACTGTGAATAATTGGACCCATCATAATGTGTCTGCACTCCTACAGGATTGTGGTAGTGTTGGAAAATTGAAGAATTCCAGTGTATGGTGCTTTGTGCTTCTAGAAGAAAGGCAATGTAAATCTAGCCAATAAATATAAAAAATATTTTGCTATATCTCTTTCTTTGAAATCTTGAGAGCAGATTTCCTCTTTGTATAACTTCTCTCTCTGTGTGTATTTATATAAGTGACAGGTTTTTTTTTCTCAATTTCCCTACTAGATATTAGGCTAAAATAATACCATAAAAACCTTTAAACCAATACATAAATACAGGATTATTAAACATGTATTTAATAGTATATTAAATAGGAAATTATAAAACTTAAGTTACAATGTAACTGCTATTTTGATATTCACCTGGTGATAAACATATCATTACTCCACTATTAAATACATTTAATCAAAGAACTTCAAATATTAGTAGATTAATAAATTCCCTTATCCAATAATCAGAAGGAAATGAAAACTCAGTTGGAAAAGACAGTATCCAATTCAAACCAATAATGTTGCTAATAGAGTTTGGACAGAAAATGAAACACAACATATTATACCTTAGTATTCTGACATCTCAGCATTTTTTTCAACAATGTTGCATGCCATGTTAGCACATTTTCAGCAGTAATACTTAACTTGTTTAAAAGCAGAGGGGGAAAAAAACAGATTTTTTCCTGCAGATTTTACCATGCATTCCTTTTTTTCATATACTGATAGATTATGAGATGACTTTGGCAATGCTACTTCACCTGTTAGAGATCAGTTCATGCATGAAGGTTTAGTTCAAATTTCTGCTAGTTAAAACTATTTTTTATTCTTCATAATTATCATGTGGAAAATGTATCAATGTTAAATATGTAATTAATTCATTATTTAAAGTCTACATAGAATCTGTCCAGTCTTTCTTTAAGTCAGTGCTGTCCCACTAATTTCCATGTAGTGAAACATCTATCTGCAGTCCTAGAGATTTCTATTCTGAATGTTTATTGATCTTGTTTTATTTCCTCAAGAGACTTGTGCACCAGAAGAAACTGACTTCTGTGTCCTTATTAATATAGTTAACAAATGTAAATAAAACTGACTTCTCTGTGATTATTAACATAATTGATCGTCAAAAGCTTTTGTCCAGGATCAGTTGTCATATCACACAGAATAGTAATATCTTAGATTATTAACAGAATGGGGGCTGCAGTGTAAATTATGAGAGTTGAAAAACAATCATGTAAGAAGACCGCCCTGGCATATATTTCATCATTTGTAATTCTTTTTCACTTCCAGTCTTTTTTTAAAAAAAACTAAACCTCTATTCTGCATGCCACAGGTAGGAGAAGAGCTTGACCTTGGCTAGGTATGTCCACATTTCTAGAAGTGGGATAATAATTCTGTCAATTTTAAGACCAAAAACAAATAACAGGAAACCTATAGAAACCTAGTTTAATGCCAAAAGTTTCACAATAAACAGTGGCATTTGTGTGGGAGTCCAAAAAAGCATGATTTTTGTACTGTTGTGTTGCAAGCTACAGTCCTTTATAGGGAGAATATGGCTGCCTGGTGAGACTGTTGATACATACCTAACACAAGGCTCAGAGAATGTGACACAATGTAAGCCCATAGAGACTTACAAAAGTTATAATAGAATCAATAATACAATAAATCCATAGAAATCAGAACAAAATCTCAGACCAGATACACAATGTTTAATATTTAGGAAAGGAGTTAGGCAGATACTTGTGTCAAGTTTCCAACTGACAAACCCAACCAAGCAAACACTGTTGAGACAATCCAATCTCTTTATGCAAAACTTCATTGAGTACATCATTTCAGCAGACAATCAAAACAAAACCAGCTCTGGCCAATTCCTGGGCAATTCAATATAATTAAAATATAGAATCCTCCCTTCCCTCATTAGTGCAGGTCATATTGTTGAATTAGGTGTCCCGGTGTTGTTGTAGAAAAAACCTCCATGCCTCTGGTGGACAACTGTTGGAGTGTCCAGTTTCCCATGAAACAGTTTCTTTTTATTGTCTGGAATTCACATTCCAATATCTCCCTTCCTTATATCCCCGGTCTGTTGGCAAGCTCTGAAGCAGTAAAAATGAAAGCAGCCTGAATACACTTTGAAGCTTGACAGGTCCTCTCCCTCTCCCCAAAAAATGTTGGGGATACCTGTAAAATATCAAACACATGTTAATAGCATTTAAACTCCTTACACCTTAACTGGGTGGTGGGCTGGTTTCTGAGGCTATTTCACATGGAACCTATTTATTAAGCAACCTGCTTTAATATTGGGGGATTTAATCCACCTTGTTTCTAAACTTGGATAACTTCCACTGCACCAACTATTGTAGTTTCCCTTTGCAAAGTCTAGAATCTAAAAATTTGTTTAACTTCATAATGCTTTTCACCCCCTATTATTATTGGTCCCGGACCTTCTCAATTGGCCTTAGTCTAGATCCCACCGCCAGCTTGAGTAAGCTGAAGTGGAACACTGGGTGCACTTTCCCCAGTATTCAAGGCAATTTCAATTGTACTGTGACTGGGTTAATCACTTTCACAATAGGGAAAGGCCCCAGGTACTTAGGACATAGCTTTTTACAAAGTAACCTTAACTTTAGATACTTTGTGTATGTGTGTGTGTGTGTGTGTGAAATATTTCTTGTGGTGCTTGCCTTTTATCTCCTTGGTTTTTTTTTTTTTTTTTTTACTCTCAGTTGCTTTAGCTAGGGTCTTCCTTACATTTCCCCACATATTCTAAAAATATAAGGAAGGCCCCTACCCACTCCGTTAGGGACATTCATGAGGGAGGCTCTTTCTGGCATGGACACAAACTCCACCCCCATGGCTATCTTAAACAGGATGAGTCCAATCCTGCTATGCACTGTTTTGTTATATGCAACCTCAGCAAATGATTGGAGTTCTGCCTAGTTTGATTGCTGGTCATTGACATAGCAACCTAGGTACTTTTACACCATTGCACTAGATATTTCTATGGCTCTATTTGTGCTCAGATGAAACATAAAACTGAGCCCTAGAGAAGACTCTGTAAGTTTTATGAATTCCCATCAGAACTTAGCTGTAAATTTCATCCCTCTGTTTGCAATGATATGCTTCAGTACTTCATCCAGTTGATAGATCTTCTGCACCACCATCTTGGCTAGTCTCTGGGCTGATGGGAGGCTCGAAGTGAGTTTGCTTGAAGAACAGATCAATTACTGTCCATATCACAGTATTCTCACCACTTTCTGGAAATTCAGCTATGAAGTCCATCGCTATCTCCTCCCAAGGCTGAGTTGGCTCCACTACCTGCTGCAGCAATCCTGGACTCTTTCTTGTTTTTTTTTTTTTCTTAGCTGCACACACAGCACAACTTTTTACATAGCTATCTATGTCCTTTTTTCATTCCTGTTTGCCATTTAACCAATTGTAAAGTCTTTAGGAACCTAAAGTGGCCAGCCTGTTTGGCATTGTGGATTTGCTGTAAGACTTGTAGGCTTTCAGGGTCATATAACTTGTCCCCTTTCCAAGCCATCTGCCTCCTCAGAGTCAATTCCCCTTGGTAGGCTCTGAACCATGCATTGGTTTGTAGCCCCTTCATCATTTCTGTATCAATGGATCACTAGGATTGGAGAGTTTCCTTTTCCCATGTCACCTGGTGATTACTTGCATGGCCAGCTACTTGGTGGGGATAATGGAGCTCACCACTTTCTTTTGTACTGGGGCATGCGGGACAATGCATCAGCTAAGAAATTCTTCCCTTCTGGAATGTATTTCAACTCAAATACATTCAAACCGGTTAAAATATTGGGCTCACCATACTAGCTTGGGGGAGAGTTTTTTGGCAGGTCCTCAGCACCTCCAGGTTTTTGTGGTCAGTCCATACTTCAAAGGGAATTTTACTCCTCTCTAGGAACTGCCTCCACATCAACAATGCCCATTGCACTGCAAAGGCTTCCTTCTCCCAGACTGCCCAATGTCTCTCAATCTCATTTAGCTTTTGGGAGATGTAAGCACATGGCTGTAGTTTCCCCTCTCTGTTCTTTTGGAGGAGTACTGTCCCCACTGCCACATCACTGGCATCTGCTTGAATCACACATTTCTCCTTAGGGTTGGGGTGCTTTAGGAGCCACTCAGCCACAAACATTTTATTGAGTTTTTCGAATGCCACTTGGCATTCCATCATCCAGTTCAACAGCTGGTTGGGCTGGGATCTCTCTCTCCTGCCTTCTGTCTTAGCGCTGTGATCCCAGGAACCCTTTGTAATTGTCTATGGGTTCATGGGGCTTGCCATTCCAAAATGGCTTTTACCTTGCCTAGGTCCATCTCAGCTCCTTCGCAAGGCACCTTATACCCTAGATAATGTAGGCTGGTTTTAAGGAACTCATATTTTGACAATTTGGCATAAAATTTAATGTTTAAAAGTTTTTTCAGCACTTGTCTCACTAACTTCTCACGGTCCTCAATTGTGTCAGGACAGATAAGAATGCCATCTAGATACACCAGGACCCCATTATATAGGTGCTGATGCAGCACTCATTAATTAGCTGCATGAATATGACAGGGGTTCCCTGTAGTCTGAAAGCCATCACTTTAAACTGGTAGGATCCTAATAGGCAGTTAAAGACAGTTTTCCATTCATTGGATTCTCACTCAGTAGTACATCTCTCTCAGGTTCAACTTGGGGAACACCTTCCCCTTGGCTAAGTGTCCCAACAAATCTTTCATGAGGGGGAGAGGGCACATGTTTTCTATACACACACCATTTATTTCCCTAAAATCAACACATAATCTTAGCAACCCATCCTCTTTGAACAACATGGGGGCAGCCACTCGGGATTTGGCAGCTTGGATGAATCCCCTAGTTAGGTTCTTATCAATGTAGTTCTTTACCCTTATCTTTTTGCTGCTCTGACTCATTTCGTTCTTCCTCCGTGAAGGTGGGACCCTTTCCCGCAATCACTACATGCCTCACATTTTTCCCCCCGGCATATGACCAAGCTCCACTTGGTTAACCAGGATAACCCCAATATCTTGGCCTCTGCCATTTTTGGGGCCTTCTCACTAGCAACCCCAGATTCATACTACCTGCAGGTTGATTGATAATCAGGTGTACCATGAGTCTATTAGGGCTTTTACCATCCCCTTTGCCCCTGAGTGGGGCACTGTGATCTCCACTTAAGCCAACAAGGGGTTGATGGCCTTGCTTACCATCAGGTTTTCTTCCCCCTTGCTCTTGCTCTCATAGAGGATCAATTTCAGATCCTCCCCAGTCAGAGTTCCCTCCCCTTCACTGCTCAGGGGGGACATATTCATGACCTGGCACACCCCTCATGACTTCTCCTTCCCTCTTCTTGGCTGTTCTTTTGGCTTCAGAGGGGTTGGAGTTTTCAGAGCCACCCTGGGTGTGATGCCAGGCAGACTGAAGCTTGTTGACTCTCCTGGCCACACCATAAACACGTGCCATGAGCATGCCTAAGGGTTTAATTTACAGCAGGAACAGGAGCCAGTATATTGAGGAATTTCAGCCCAAGCAGGTGCTTCCCTGAGCCTCTCTATCTCGGGCGATGAATGAACAACATCCTAGGAGAGGTCAGAGGGGACTCAGCTCCAGTGACATCCTATGCCACAGCCCACCACAACTCCTCAATTCAATAGCAACTGCTGGATTGAAAGAATAAAAACAATCACTAGAAATTGAGAAAAAGAATGAACATCCTTTTGGGAAGGCAGAATGTATAATAGAAAATATAAGATTCTTATCCTCCTATAGGTCAGTGGAAAGAAAGGCTACCCTGTTATTATGTGGGTGGGCAAGGGTGGGCACATTGATAAAGTCAGTACATCAATATTTTGATGTCACACTCAATTGTTATATGCACTAAAATCTTACATTGATATATGAAAAGGGTAAAAAGTAGCTTTTCATGGTACTGTAAGTCTCCTTTTGTTGGATAGTAGATTTTTCCTAGGAATCTTGATTACCTCATTTCTTCTTTGTTGCCACTTTGGATTGAACTTTTATTTTGCTCATATTTTACAAATCATGCTTAAACACAACATGCCTTAACATGCCTGAAATCAATTGAAAAGCTATGCAGCAACAATATCAAAAAAAAAACAAAAAACTTTACTCTGAGGAAATGAGGAAAGCATAAAAAATTGTCTCCAAGCTAATTCTCTTCTGTATAAAAAGGAGATAAAGTAAACAGATTGTCTTTCATGACTATAAAGTTATAATTCCAGTTAAACTTGAGGAGTTGGTTTCTTGACTGACCTACCTCAAAAAGCTGACACCTCCTCAAATTCAAAATAAGATTCTGTCTTACAGCACAGGAAATCATATGCCACAACTGTGAGGCAGAGTAATGGCAATGCAAATGAACATTGTATTTTGAGGAATTTAATGACACATTTTGATTTCCCATATTAAAAAGATCTAAAAGTTTACAGTCCATTCTGAACTAACCTGCTTCTTTTTTCCCTCCTACTTGCTGGATACATGGGGATGGGGAATCTTTATATAACTCCAAAGTTCTTGCTTTCTGTATAAATCTCAGATTTTTAGTTTCCATACCAGAGTCCTTGATATCTCAAGAGGGAGTGGTCATTGAAAGATTCATTTGACTATGCTACACAAAAGTCTGAATACAATGTTCACAAATTAGAAAGTAATACCCACACAAATTAGGTAAATGTTGAAAGACTTTATTAAATAAACTAGAGCAGTGGTTCTCAACCTTCCTAATGCCACGACCCTTTAATACAGTTCCACATGTTGTGGTGACCCCCAACCAGGGGTGGGTTCTAAATTTTTTTACTACCAGTTCTGTGGGCATGGCTTATTTTGTGGGCATGGTTTGGAGGTCATGTGACTTAGTGGGCATGGCTAGCTGGTCATGTGATTGGGTGGCCATGGCTATGTGTATAGGGACTACTCAGAGGGCTGAAAAAAGTCATTTCTGACAGGTCCTCGCACTTTTGACTGGTCCTCACACTTATGACCATCCTCACATTTATGCCTCTGCAGCATTCTTAACAACCATGTCACTCATTTCACAACTGCTTCTTTTCACCATGGTGATAAGATAGGGCAAAAAATGTAAAATGTGAGGATAGTCGTAAATTCGAGATCTGGTCAAAAGTGTGAGGACCAGTCAAAAATAACTTTTTCAGCTCTCTGAGTAGTCCATGTGCACAAAAGGACTACCCAGAGGGCTGAAAAAAGTGATTTCTGACAGGTCCTCGCATTTTTGACCAGTCTTCGCACTTATGACTGGTCATCATTTATGCCCATTGTAGCATTCTTAACAACCATGTCACTCATTTCACAACTGCTCCTCTTCACCATGGTGACAAGATAGGGCAAAAACGTAAAATGTGAGGACAGTCATAAGTTCGAGGACTGGTCAAAAGTGCGAGGACCAGTCAGAAATAACTTTTTCAGCCCTCTGAGTAGTCCATATGCATAAAAGGATACAGCAATAGAGAGGGATGAAGGAAGGGAAGGGAAATTAGAGTAGGAGGGAGGGTAAGAGAAGGAAGAAGAGAGGAGGAGAAGGAGAAAGGAAGAGGAAGTAGGGAGGAGAAGAAGAGGGGGAGGAAGAGAAAATAAGAAGGAAAGAAAAGAGAGAGGTCGTAGGTTTGAGGAGAAAGACTGCTGTACAATAAAAAAGATGAAAGGGAAGAAAGCCAACCCCAAACAAATATAAAGATATTAAGATAAAGAATGAATTGTTAAACTTTAAAGAATAAAAGAGAACAAATATGAATAAATAACAATAATTAGAAACACACATACAAACATACAATGTATTTTCTTTGAACAGAGTATTTGGCCGGTTCACAAATTTAAACAGTGTTTAGTCATTTCAATTAAATTTACAATTTCTATATTTCCTTTTTGCCATATTTATTCCTCATCTATTTTTGTAAAAAACCAATATTACCTTTCATCCTCATCTCTAATCTTAATCAAATTCAATTTTTCCCTTCTATATTATACCCCTTCCCATTGTCATCTATTTTTATATCCATCCTCACATTGGTTAATTATGTAATATTACAGTTGTTTAATATAAATTCAACATTTTAATATAAATCAATTAGTTATATAACTACCGTTTTTGTATATTAATCAATATGAACATGAATATTCCAATTATTTCCATGCAATCCAATTTCTTACAAATCAATTAATTATATTTACCAATAATAATAAACCAAATAATTTCCCCCATATATTCCTCCAAACCACAACTTAACTATTTCTGCTTTCAACACAATATACAATTAATAGTATCTCAATTATTACAATTCCCTAGTTAAATAGAGCTTTTTTCTTTTGTGTTTTAAAATCTTGAACTCTCCTCTTTTTCCCTAAATTTCCCATTGTTTGCACCTACCTTTTTTGGTGAGGAAAAAGAAAAGAAATCTGCCTGCCTAATTTTCCAACATTGCAGCAACAGCAAAGCCAAGAGCCTGCTTTACTTTCAGTTTTGTTTTTCAGCATAGCTAGGGGAAAAAAAATCTGCTCCAGCACTCTTTGCAAGCAAGCAAGCAAGCAGCAGAGCCCTGAGCAAAACAGCTGAGAGCAAATCAGCTGAGAGTCAGGAGCCAATCTAATCAAGGGTTAATTAGCCTATGCTGAAGCTCCACGGGCCAATAAAATTACAAAAAAGCACCAAACCATTTGTTAAATTGCTGGCTCGCCCGCCCCTCGCCCACCACTATTTATTGGCAATAAATAGTGGTGCGGAGGGGCGGGGAAAGCCAGCAATTTAACAAATGGTTCGGCTCCTAGAACCCGCAGAATCCCACCACTGGCTATACCACGGCCCTTTGAAGCCCCGCAGCAAGAATTTAAACAGTTTTCTTTCCTCTAGCCATCAGCTGGGACTCAGGAGGCAGCAATAGATTGGGAGTGGGCAGGGTAAGCGAACGGCCGGCGATCCAACAGAGCAGAGAGTGAGAGTGAGTGAAAGCATGGGGGGGCGAGAGAGGGCTTTGGCGACCCCTGTGAAATGGCCGTTCAACCCCCAAAGGGGTCGCGACCCCCAGGTTGAGAACCGCTGAACTAGAGCAAAGTAATAACTATAATTGCAAATTATAATGTGGACAAGAAATATTAAGGCAAGAAAACAAGAAGAAAACATCCAAAACAGGAATATAAATATAGAAGAAAATGTTATATTACTTTAGCTGAAAGCCCCTCACCCTAAAAAATGATACCGACATTATCTAGTTGATTCCAATATGCATATGCCATCTTCCCAAAACATTATTATATTAAGCCTCAAAGTATTTGTCCTATCTTAATTTAAATATATATTATTATGCACGTTTACCTGAAATAATTTTAAAAATGTATTGCACAGATGGTGGCATAAATAACACAAAACCTGGATGAACCTTTTAGTAGACTGTATCAGCAACTAGGATGAAACAGTTCTCAAACAAATTTTAATAAAATATCATTCTGGAGCATATCTATTTATACTCATGTCTTCAGGTATTAGAAAATGGAGCATATCTTATCTCTTCCAATTGATACTATATTGCATGTTATTGTAAGCTTATATGAAGGTCTATTATAATTATGAAATTGACCTCTTGCCTTTTCATATTGTTGTGCTTACAAAAGAGTTATGGAAGATAGTATCAGCTCACCCATCTTTCCCACCATGCCAAGTGTCTGGTTTTGCCAAAGCACTTCTAAGAGAAAAGCTAAAATGAGCAAGAACCTGTTTGGTGTAATGCTTAAGGTACCACACTAGAAACTATGACACAGTGACATCTAGTTCTGCTGTAGGAACAAAGCCAGATGGGTGACTTGGGCCAATCACTCACTTTCACAGTCCTAGGAAGGAGAAACTGGCAAACCCTTTCTGAAAAACATTGGCAGTGATTTTTTCCATGTAGTTGGAAGGAGTTAAGACTGACACTATGAAACTAAATATCAAAGCGTATGAGCAAATGACCATTTAAGAAGAGAAGTCTTGGAAAAGCCGATGCCCTAACTAGTCATATAATGTACAAGTGTTTTAGGGGAAGCCATTTGATTCAGAAAGCACATGGAAAAAATAGGCCACATGGTTTAAACAACATCACAATTACACTTGTTTTGCACAATTGTACTACCTCCTGCTACTCACTTCACCAAAAATCAAGAGGCTGCCAAACACTCACATATATCATCTTTAGAGTGGATTGATGATAATAAGGGATGTAAAATATTTGCCCAGTAACTTCTTCCATTCAACAATTCTTCTGGATTTAAAGATTGGATGTGCCTTCATCACAACTATGCAGGCTTTTTAACTTATTCCTGTGTTCAGAGATTTAAAAGGAATAGATGGAAAATGCAAAATTGTGATAATCAGAAGAGAAGCAATATTAAAAGATTTTTTTTTCAGAATCTCCACAGTTTAGAAAGGACATATTTGATATTCCTATTTCTCATGCTATAGATGATTGGATTGAACAGGGGTGGAAGGAGGGAATAAAAAATAGTCAACCCAAAATCTAATGGGCTGTCAGAGTGAGGTCTCAGATAGGCAATACATCCACTTAATATTAACATAGACACTACAATAAGGTGGGGAAGACAAGAGGATAAGGCTTTTTGCCTACCTTGTTCAGAAGAGATTTTTAATACTGCCTTGAAGATTATAGTGTAAGATATGATAATAAAAGTAAAACAACCTAGTGCCGCAATGACACTGGCCACAAGAATTCCAACCTCAAGTAGATTTATGCCAGAGCAGGATAGTTTTAGCAATTGTGGAATTTCACAGAAAAATTGGTTGACAACATTAGAACAAAAAAAAGGATGGAAAATGTGCCAGTGGTATGCAACATTCCATAGAAAAGATTTATAATCCACACTAGAATTATTATTCTGGTGCAGGCTTTCAAATTCATCACCATCTCATAGTGCAGTGGATGGCAAATAGCAACATACCGGTCCTATGCCATGATTGTCAGGAGGGAGAAATCATAGGCTTCAAAGGAGATAAAGAGAAAGTATTGAGTAACACAACCAAAGTAAGAGATTTGTCTGGTGTTCATAAGAGAATTTACCATGGATTTTGGGACAATGACTGAAGCAATGCCCAGGTCCTGCACAGCTAAATTCATTAGAAAGAAGTACATGGGACTGTGCAGTTGATGATCAAAAGCTACTGCAGAGATGATGAGAAGATTTGTTGCTATAGTTGCCAGATATAACACAAGGAACATGAAAAAATGTAAAAGCTGTATATGCCGATTTTTTGAGAATTCCAAGAGCAAAAAGTAAGAAATGTTTTGATTCCTCATGTTTCATTTAGGACAAATCTGCAGGGCATAACTGGAAGGAAACAGAGAAAGGAGATGCAGTTAAATACAATTTGGGAAATTGGATTTTGATAAGTGGTTAGAAAAGTAAACAAACAATGTATGAACAGAATGAAGAGAGAAACAGATCATGGAAAAAGTAAATGTAGGATGTGCATATTAGAGTATTAGAATACTCTCTTGTTCATTTCTATCTATTTGTAATCCACCTGAACTAAATAACCAACCACCAACCTCATATTTTTCATTCTTTCATATTTCCAGTTCGGTTATTTCATGCACTGATCAAAAGGATTGCCTAAGATGATGAAAATCCTGTTGAAGTCTACTTTTAGCCCTGTAAGTTTACTGGGAATGTTTGAATCAGTCAAAATCTCTCACCACTTGTACAAGACTGTGATTATGTTGGAAAATATGGTGCTTTGGACTGCTAGAAGAAAAACATGTAAATCTGGCAAATAAATATGACAATAATTTGTTCCGACCCAGAGTTGTGATTTTACAGGAATAGCATGATAAGATGTAGGGTCAGCAGATAGACATAACCAGCATTTCTGACCTAGGGTAGGGTTATACTGATCCACAAGATCTTGACTTAATTCCAGAATCCGTGATATATAGTCTCCTCTATGCAATTGTTGCAGAGGCCCATTTTCCTTATCTACTCCCCCTCAGCTGGGGATGTCAAGATAGGAACCTTAGGTGGTGGAGTTGACTTAGGTCTAAGGTAACGACCCCATGCATAGACAATGCGTTTTTGGTGGGAGCGAACTTGACCTAAAGTGTGGCCATCTAGGAAATCAATGTTCTTTATATGGTCACTTGAGAATGCAAGAGCTAATAATGTCCAAAGCCATAAGCAAAACATAATCACTGTGGTGTGTAGCTCACAACGTCAGGGAGAGGGTTAGTGGTGCGTGTGGTTTGGGATATAGCAGTAGCAAGAAAAATCCTAGGTCTACCACAAAAACGTTCCTTATATAAGTAAAACAAAATTACTAGCAAGATTAGAAAAACAAGTACCCACAAAACCCACTCCCAAACTTCTAATAACATTAGTATGTGTAAGAAAGTGTTATATTACAGCTAATAATATGTATATGTACAATGTGAAGGCAGTTGTCCTCTTTACAAATCTTCCGCCGTGCGCTGGGAATCAGCTTCCGGAGTGATTTGGCAAGGCTGATGATCACCATCGTGCGTAGAGAGTTCGTTTCTGGTAGAATACAGCAGGGTGTATTCTTCTTAAACTTCCGCGCCAATGGCCTGTCAGTTTTTTGTTACCTGGTATCAGTCTCATTCAGTGGATCCAGGATCGTCCTCCTAAGATCTTAAAAGCACAATTACAAAACCAATACATCGTATTGCGTAAAGGAATCTGAGCAGTGGTAGTCCTTTTCAGTTGGGAAACAGCATAAGCAACCACTGAATCCTAAAAAAGAAAAAAAAATACAAAAATAGTCCAGATGATGAAGAATGCTATTCCCACTGGTGGCTGCCTACCACTCCCTTGGATCCTTTGGACCATCAACTTCAATGGACCTTCTTGATGAGATTGGGCCCGTTCACTTGGGGTCTAACTTCCATCCAGTTTGGATCAATATCCAATCATCATGGTGGAATTTGTGGACTGGAAACTTCAAAGGTGATGTTTGGGCTAATAGTCCTTGTTTCCTAAAATCTTCAAAATATCTGGACAGGTTATACACATATTGTTTCAATACTTTGTCTCTGGTTTCCAGGGAATTAATGCATATGCTTCCTGTAGTGAAAACTACTCCAAACAACAGTTCATATGATGATAATCTGTCTAGGTTGGGTAAAACTCTTGACACCACTGTTGCTGTAGCATTACTGCAGAGAAAAGCTGCAACCCACCCTATGAGGTGGTTCTCTATGACTAATAACTATTTTACACTCCCCACTTTTGGTAATTCTGTAAAATCCACATGAATACTTGAAATGGTCTTAAAGCTGGTGGTACCTCTTACCCATCTGTTGTTTTCTGACAGCATGTTCATTCACCTTTTTACAAACCAAACATTTGTTTATAATTGATGTTACTAAGGGATATATCCCAATACAACCATAGCTTAGTTTAAAAGTTCATCTACAATAGCTTGAATTCCCCAATGACTCCACCCATTTTTTTTTTTTGCCAAATGATCTCCAGAGACTAAGAGTTACAATGCATTAAGCAATAGCCGTCATAAAATCAGTTTATTGCCCCCACAAACTGGGTCCTCAATTCACCTACCTTAGAAAGGATGGAAGGCTGAGTCAACCTTGAGCCTGGTGAGATTCGAATTTACAGTAATTGAAGACAGCTGGTGTTAAATTACAATGCATTTATCCACTGAGCTATCCAGGCTCCCTGTCCATAGAGCTTAATTTAATGAATACAATTCAAAGGTTTGAGCAGTGTAATTTCGAGGCAATTTGTCTCCAGGGGGTGTCCCTCCAAATCAAGTCTTGTTTTTGTATGTAAACCAATTATTTCAACACCATAATGTTCTCATCTAAGGTGATCCATTGATCTGGTGTTGGTTAAGAACTGTGCTTGATTCAAATTGTGATCTGTAGTTAAAATCAAATCTGTCTGCTGCATTAAAATTGTTTCATTTTTGTTTAGAATCTTGAATCAGATAACCACCACTGAAGGATAGTTCTGACTTGATGTGGGGTGCTTACAATGAGGGCTCCCCCAAAGGTCAATTTCCTACTTTCTGAGCCAATACCCCTTGTGCAATTCAATGTGTGTGTGTGTGTGTGTGTGTGTGTGTGTGTTTACAAAGAGATTGAATGGCTTTTCCAAATTTGGTAAATTTAACAGAGGAGCTTCATTCAAAGCTTGTTTCAAATTTTCAAGGCTTCCTCTTTCATGTCCCTCCCATTTCAAACTCCAAGGTCCAGATTCAATTAATTTTACATACAGGAGTTTGGTAAAATCAGCCTACTCATCAATCCAAAGTCTGCGTAGTCTTCCTCTGAAAACTCCTCTCATATTTCCTCTCATGTTCCGTCCTCAAAATACACCTCTCTGACTTCCTCTCACCATCTGAGATCCGTGCCCGTAGGATCCATTTCGGGTTTCCATATTTCTACGGGGACGCTCCCTCTTCCAATGACCAACTTCTTTACAAACTGCACACTGACTGGGTCTCAAAATGACCTCTTCAAGTGCCAAAGCCAACATCTCCGTCTGCTTTCTTTCCTTAGCAACTTGCTTTCTTTCTTCCTTTTCTATGCTACCCACAACATCCATCAAAACTCCTGGAAGCAGTTTATTGTTCCTAGTAAGGCAAGCAAGAAACAAACACATCTTTTATTCTTCCTTTGTTGTGGAAAATAAGGTGGCCATCTCAGTTTCTTAATGGCCCATTGGTAAAGGTGGGGGCTGAACTCTGCCTGAGTTTCTGCTTATTTTCTTTAGGGGAATTACCCTGCTCTTTTAATATTGAGCTTCTCAGATCTTCCAACACTCCCTTCACTAATTAAATGTATTCAAATGCTTTGTTCACTTAATCTGATCTCTGTCAACGAAAAACACCACTTCTCTTCTACTTCTTAGCACTTCCACATTTCTTTATGCCTACCTCCATAACTTTCCAAAAACACATCACATACCTTCTACTTTCTCTAACTCCTTCTTCTTACAAAACATTACCGCTGTCACAAGCCTGTGCAAACCAACTTACCTAAATGTCTTCTCTTACCTGCTACCACTTTCTCTTCCCATCTATAAAAAATTAACCCCTTCTCCGCACCAATATCTTATCGTCCTTCTAAATTGCCTTGTAAACTGAACTGCCGAGGCAGAATCTAACATTTTAGACAAAAATGACACTGACCCTCTCTTACTACATATTGTAATTTCTAACTCATCACTGTAACAATTCCTAAAAGGGCAGTAACTTTTGCTGCAAAATGTAATTCTCTGCCTCCAGGAAAATGCAAGTCAGATTCAAAAAATCTTTCAAAATCATTTCTTTGAGATAGAATAAAAAGAAGAATAAAAATAATTTTATTTCTATACCACCCTTCTCCCGAAGGACTCAGGGCGGTGTACAGCCTATTTTGTTTAAAAAAACAAGACAAACATCAATTTAAAATAATTAAAAATATTAAATGGATTCGGCTCAATTTAAAACCCCAGAAATTTAAAACATCCAATTTAAAATTATGTTGCTAACCCAGCCTGGCGGAACAACAGGATCTCGGGTATAAGTTTAATTAAGCGTTTAAACCTCAAAAATTTCCAGAAAAGAAAAAATAAAAATAAAATCAAAATGTATTCAGAGCAGAAAGGAGAATTTATCTGCATAGCTTTCATATGTTAATGAAAGAGGCTTCGCAGAAAGAGGAGGAGGGGTGGGGGGTGAGAGAAAGGAGAAAAAAGTTTTAAAGGAACAAAAAGCATATCTTTTCCTGTTTCTCCCCTCCAAAGGAAGGGGGGGGAGAGAAAAAAATGTTTTACAACACGCAACCAAGCCGCACTTCCCTCCTCCATTCAGCATTCTTACAACAAAGCAACACATTCAGTATTTCTCTAATTTTTCACCTTATCAACACACAGCCTTCACATTTGTACTGGAATCAGACCTTTCGTATAAACCACTTTCACATAAAAAATTTCATTTAATGCGTCCTCCATACAAACCAGTCATTAAAATTATTTCAATGAACTAGCTTACTCTCAAAGCAGCGGAAAATTCAGGCAGCAGTTTTAATCACAATGGTGATTTTGGGCCCGAACCATTGCCCATTTTCCACAGCTTCAAGTTCAAGCCCAGTCAATTTGCTGGCCAGCCAAACATATCATAATTAATTCAATCACATTCAATTCTACACACTATCATTATAGATGCACATCAACAAAATATTGTCAAACAAATCACATCAAGTTGATCAATTCAAATCATTGGAACCTTCCCATTTAGACAGGCTTTATGTTTTTATTACCTGCTAAACCCCGGGTGGGAAGAACAATAAACAATTTCTTCTTTCAGCCTGGTTAAAAATCTTTGGCACAAAGATTTTCTTTCTCCTCTCTCCTTTAGATTTCATCAAACAGACCCTAGCAAACTCTGCCTGATACTTAATTAAAAGGGAATGTTAACCCTTAACACTCCCCTCAGGAGACTCGAACTCCTTACTGAAGGCTTTAGGACGCCACCTCGCCTTCTAGGAGGTTGATCAAACCCCCTTTCTCTGACCCCCCCCAAAAATAGGCAGATTTCCCCTTTTATACTTGCCTGCCAAGCAATCTTTATCCGTGGAAATTTCTGAGTCTGGTCTGCCCTTCTTGTGGGTCCTTGGCTGAATCTGCTTCGCCAGTGAGCATACAGCAATCTCTCAACAAAGGATTCTGTTGACTTCAAAGGAGTCTTGGTACCGGCTGTTGAGTCCTTGGTGGGAAAGGCCGCTCTCGCTGGGGCAGTTCGCCTAGGAAGAAAAAAATCTCTGCTTCTCAAAGTCCCTTCTGCCGGGTGCCAAAATTGTTGTGGAAGAAGGAATTCAGAACCATCCCTTTAGGGCAGACAGAATCAGTTTATTTATTTATTGCAATAAAGGATCAAACCTTGGTATCACTGCCATAAAAATGGAGGTCTGACCGAAGTATGATTTTCAGCTCAAAGCATTTATACAGTTTCAAACAAAGGATTCTGTGAAGTCAGCAATTCACATGGTCATATACATTTGTCATTTTTAATTGACATTTCCTAATTACTGAGTTTGTTACTATCTTTGCAAAACAGTTATAATTCTTCTAAGAAGTTACAGAAGCATAATATGGTCATCTCCTCTCTCCGACCTTAAAATGTAAATCACCTAGACTGTCCTTATCTGTGACAACTGAGAGTCCTTGAAGTAGAAATCCTACTTGAAAGGAATGTGCCTGCTACATGCTGGATACAATTGCAAGCATTTTCTCTTTTACAATATTAAGAACAAAGAGGGCCCTTCAGTGATCATCTAGTTGGACCCGCTTTTACTTTATTTATTACTTTATTTGTTACTTTCCCACCTTACTCCCACATTAATTTCAACAAGATTTGAAATTGGAACAAGATTTTCAACAATAAAAATTTAATGTTTAACAATAAAAAGACAATTAGAAATATTTACATCATTTCTTTTATTCATATCCAGACACATTTGAAATTACTTTGCTGATACTAATTTCCCTACAATTCATCTAATTTTCATACACTGAAACAGTTATCTGCAGTTTAAGAGAATCTTCTGGGTGTTTATTATTATCTGGGTTTTTTTTCCTCAAGAGTCCTGCAGACCAAATATAACTGACTTCTGTGCAGTTATTAAGATAATTAGCAAATCAAAATAAAACTAACTTCTGTGTTAACATAATTAGCCATTAAAAACTCTATAGCTACCTCCAAATGTTCCAATACCAGTTATCTCATAACATAAAGATATCAACAGGGTTGAGGCTGGGGTGATTCCAGCAATCCAAACTGTGAGAGGTGAAACATAAATCAGGTGAGAAGATCTCCCTGAACTATGTTTCATCACTTGGGATTCTTTTTCATCTCTTTTAAGAAATCCCACCTCTATTCTGCATACTACAACTAGGAGAACAGCCAACAACTGTTAAGAATAGTTAAGTCCATTTAAGCCTAGACAATTAACACAAGAGTGGAAAAGTCAAGCCTTTTAGAAAATAAATAAGGAAAAGAAGAAAAGTTCAAATAAACCCATAGAAACCTAATATATTAGAATAACAACATAGAAATAGGTGGAATTGGTGTTGGGAGTGCAAACAAGCAATATGATAATTCATTGTTGTATTACAAGCCACACTCCTTTCTAGGGTCCATTTGGCTGTTTGAGTACACAGCAAATACAGACCTAAAGCATGGCTCATAGAATGAGGTATAATGTAAGCCCATTGAGACTTATAATAGCTACTAGCTGGATGCCCGTGCTTCACTATGAAACTCAGCCTTGATAAATTGACATTTGAAGCCTGAAACTTAACGTAGAATATATAACTCCGTAGCATTAGAGTGTGTTAATATAATGCAACTGGCAGTTGGAACAGAGGAGGAGGGGGAGTAGAATGTCCCAGCCCACATCCATCAGTATTCATCTGGCTAGCATCCTGTCAATGTGTGAGAGAGTTGAGGGGTGTTTGGAAACTCAAACAGTATTTGCTGTCTGAGCAAGAAGGAGACAGGAAGGAGGCTGGGTGTGGCTTAGCTCAACTGTTCTGTAGTAAAGCTACTTGCTGCTGTGAAAGTAAAACTGAAAGTGAAACTCCTCTGCTTGTGTTTTGCATTTGGAACACATTTCTTTTGAGGTGAGGAGGGGGAGTAGAACTCCTTAGCATCAGAGCATGTTAATAATAATATAAGAAACACTAATGCTCTGATGGTCATTTTGAAAAATCCTTTCTTAGTGAGCACCTAGAAGCCAAGAGGAACATACGTGGCAAATTTCAAGTTTGTAGGCTTTATGGTTCTGGAGATTTTGTGATTAATGCATGAGTGGTTTTCACACACACACACACACACACACACACACACACACATAAATATATATATAAAGTAATACAGTAAATTCATAGAAGTCAATATAAAAACTCACATAAGAAACACAGCAAATAAGATTTAGAGAGTTTATATAAGTATATGTTTTAGTAAATTAGTGTACGTACCTCAGTTTTGTCAGTTAATAATTTTTGTTTTCTGCAATAAATTATTCCCAGCAATAAGGTAATAAAGATAGATATAGGTAATAAAGTAATATTCCCTCCTGTGGTCTCTACCACTTCCCCATGAAAACCATATAGCAAAGCATCAAGAAACAGATTTCATCCTTTTTTATATTTCAATATTTTTACTCAACTAAAAAATATTTGCAAGGATTATAAAGTAATCCTAAAAATTTTAAGGCACATACAGAGTAAGATTCAAGCATAAGAAAATCCCTTGAGGCAGATTGTAGAATGGCTGACTCCCTGTATCTGATAGTTCCTCAGCTTTGACTGGGATGATTGGAAAAATAGCTAGGGGAAGTATCAAATAGAGAATTAGTCTGGAATCCCTATGTTGGCATAAGAGGGCAAAGTCTGACATCCCCCTTGCCCTTTGAATGCTGTTGGACCTTATCTACTCTCAGCCAGGTGCCAACTGTCTGATTGGGTCTGATTATTGCTCCTGATAGTTAAGCAAGTAGAAACAAATACAGCAGTGTCCATAGGCAAGAGTGATCACATTGACAACATCAGTACAGGAATATTATGATGCAAGCACCACTCCTATTATGTAATTTATGAATAGACAGCATCACCACCACATGGGTTTGTAACTGGTTGACAAACTGTACCCAGTGTGTAGTCATCAACAGAACTAAATCCACATGTAGGGAAATAACTAGTGAGGTACCCCAAGGTTCAGTTTTAGGCCCAATACTCTTCAATATCATCATAAATGATCTAGATCAGGAGTGTCAACCTCTCAGCATCATGTTATTGTCATGTGACATATTGTGACATTTTTCCCTAAGGGGTTGGGGTGGCCAGAAGGTGACGCATCTGGCCCTCGGGCCATGAGTTTGACACCTCTGATCTAGATGAAGCAAGAGAAGGGGAACTCATCAAATTTGCAGATGACACCTAGCTGGCAGGAATAGCCAACACCCCAGTAGAGAAGCTCAGAATCCAAAATGATCTTGACAGACCTGAACACTAGGCCTTATCTAACAAAATGGAATTCATTATAGATAACACTAAGGTTCTACACTTAGGCAGGAAAAACCAATTGTACAGGTAAATTCTAGGTCAAACTTGGCTTAATGTCACTAACTGTGATAGGGATCTTGGAGTCCAAAAGGACAAGCATTTAAATATAAGCCAAGAGTATGCAAAGGTAGCCAAAAAGCAAAGGCATTGCTAGGCTGAAGGATAGAATCAAGACCACATGAAGTATTACTACTGTTTTACAAAGCCTTATTTTGGCCACACTTGTACTACTGCATCCATTTTTGGTCACCACAATATAAAAAAGATGTATTCAGGAAAGAGTACAGAGAAAAGCAATAAAGATGATTTGAGGACTAGAAGCTAAAAGTGACAATTAACCAGTGGAACAACTTGCCTTCAGAAGCTTTGGGTGTCTCCTCACTGTAAACTTTTAAGAAGAGATTAGATAGTCATTTGTCTGAAATGTATAGATTCTCCTGATCAAGCAAAAGTTTGGACTAGATGACCTCCAAGGTCCCTTCCAATCCTGTTATTCTATGAAATTCTATATACATTAAAATCTCCCATTTATACACAAAAGGGTTAGAAGACTGATGGCACTGCAAGTCTCCTTTCATTGGATGGCTGTATATGGTTTCCTGGAACTCTTGATTATCTCAGGAAGGTTTAGTTTCCCAGTTCTTATTGGCTCTGGGCAGTGGTGAAATCTATTTTTTTTTACTACTGGTTCTATGGGCGTGGATTAGTGGGTGTGGTGTGGCTTGGTGGACATGGTAGGGGAAGGATCTTGCAAAATCTCCCTTCCCACTCCACTCCAGGGAAAGGATATTGCAAAATTCCCATTCCCTCCCCACTCTTGGGGCCAGCTAGGCCAGGCAACCACATTTCATCCTTGCTGGTATTTTGGATTAAACTTTTATCCTGTTCTTATTTTATAAGTCATGCTTAAATATAGCATGGCTTTTAATATTCTAAAAATTCCAGTATAATTCAGGTAAACCTGAGGAGTTGGTTTCTTGACTGGCCTATCTCAAAAAGCTGACATATCCTCAAATTCCATCACAAGGGATCATTATCAAACCCACAATGTCATTTTCCCCAGTAAATTTCCCAAGCCTGTGGAATTCCAGAGCTGCCAAACATCCATATTTAGCATTGGTAAACTAAATTGACAGTAAATAGGGTTGCTGGATTTTTGCAAATAATATCTTGATTCTATGGTTTGAGAGGTTGGATTTGCCTCTATCCCAACTATCCATTTCTACATTTATTCCTTTATTAAGAGAAGTAAAAGAATGAAAAAAAATATAAATAACATTAAAAGAATTTATGAAAACCTCCACCATTGAGAAAGGACATATTTAATATTCTTATTTCTCATGCTATAGATGATTGGATTGAATAGAGGTGGAAGAAGGGCATACAGAACAGTCAATCCAATATCTAAGGAAGATGCAATGTTAGAGGAAGGTCTCAGATAGGCAAAGCATCCACTTAGTAATAACATAGACACTACCGTAAGATGGGGAATACAAGTGGATAAGGCCTTTTGCCTTCCTTTTTCAGAAGGGATTCTTAACACTGTCTTGAAGATCACTGCATAAGATACAAGTATAAAAGTAAAGCAACCTATTGCAGCAATGACACTGGCCACAAGAATTCCAACCTCAAGTAGGTTTATGCCAGAGCAGGATAGTTTTATCAACTGTGGAATTTCACAGAAGAATTGGTTGATAATATTAGAACAAAAAAGGATGGAAAAAGTGCCAGTGGTGTGCAACATTCCATAGAGGAGACCTGTAACCCACACTAGAATTATTATTTCAGTACAGTATTTCCAATTCATCACCATCTCATAATGCAATGGATGGCAAATGGCAACATATCGATCATATGCCATAACTGTCAGGAGGGAGAAATCAGAAGCTCCAAAGGAAAGAAAGAGAAAGTATTGAGCAACACAACCAAAGTAGGAGATTTGTCTGGTGTCCATGAGAGAATTTGTCATGGATTTGGGGACAATGACTGAGACAATCCCCAGGTCCTGTAGAGCCAAATTCATGAGAAAGAAATACATGGGGCTGTGCAATTGATGGTCAAAAGCGACTGCAGAGATGATGAGAAGATTTGCTGTTACAGTTGTCAGATATAAAAGAAAGAAGAGAAAAAAATGCAAAATCTGCAGATGCCTATTTTCTGAAAATTCTAGAAGAAGAAAGTAAGGCACTGTGGTTTGGTTCTCCATGTTTCATTTATGACACAGCTGACATAACTGCAATGAAAGAAAAGAGGGAAATTCAGTCAGATAAAATGTTGAAGGTGGCATTTTTATTTGGTGAGAATAGAAAAAAATCAAGAAAAGTAAAACATGGATGGAATGAACAAAGAATCAGAATCCAGAAACAGGGATATAAGGTAGGGATATCAGAGTACAATGTTTCCCATTTTTACTTCTCTGTACTAAAGGACCAACCTCAACCTCACATTTTTCCTTCTTTCTTTTTTTCAGTTGTGTTATCTCATGTAGTGATCAAAACAGTTGGTTAGGGGTAGACCAAAGTTGGTTTAGGTCTATTTTCATCAATGAAAGAATACTGTGAATAATTGGACCCATCGTAATGTGTCTGCACTCCTATAGGATTGTGATAGTAGTGATGGAAAATTGAAGAATTCCAATATATGAAGCTTTGTGCTTCTAGAAGAAAGGCAATGTAAATCTACCCAATAAATATAAAAACAATTTGCTATATCTCTTTCTTTGAAACCTTGAGAGCAGATTTCTTCTTTGTATAATTTCTCTCTGTGTGTGTATTTATGTAAGTGACAGTTTTTTCCCCATTTCCCTACTAAACTTTAGGCTAAAGTAATACCATAAAAAGCATTTAAACCAATGTAGAAATACAAGATTATTAAACATGTATTTAATAGCATATTGTTAAATAGGAAATTATAGAACTTAAATTACAACATAACTGCTATTTTGATATTTACCTAGTGATAAAGACACAATTATACCACTGTTAAATACATTTAAACATAGGACCACAAATATTAGCAGAATAATAAATCCCCTTATCCAACAATCAGAAGGAAATGAAAACTCAGTTTGAAAAGACAGTATCCCATCCAATTCAAACCAATAATGTTGGTAACAGAGTTTGGACAGAAAATGAGACACAACATATTGCTCCTTAGTATTCTGACATCTCAGCATTTTTTTCAACAATGTTGTATGACATGTTAGCACATTTTCAACAACAATATTTAACTTGTTTAAAAACAGAGAAAGAAAAACATATATTACCATACATTTCTTTTTTTCATATATTAATAGATTATGAGATGACTTTGCCAATGCTAATTCACCTGTTAGGGATCAGTTCATGCATGAAGGTTTGGTCCAAATTTCTGCAAATTATAACTATTTTTTCTTCTTCATAATTATCATGTAGAAAAGGTACGAATGTTAAATATGTAGTTAATTCATTTTTAAAAAATCTACAGAGAAATTTCTCCAAATATCTCTTTAGCATTAAGTTAATGCTGTTCCACTAATTTTCATGTAGTGAAACATCTATCTGCAGTCGTAGATATTTCTATTCTGAATGTTTATTAATCTTGTTTTATTTTCCTCAAGAGACTTGTACAACAAAATAAAACTGACTTCTGTGCTTATTAACATAGTTAGCAAATGTAAATAAAATTTACTTCTGTGTACACATTACCATAATTGGCCATTAAGTACACAATGGCTTCCTTCAGGACCAGTTTTCATATCACATAGAATAATAATATTTCAGATTATTAACAGAATGGGGGCTGCAGTGTGAAATGTGAGAGATGAGAAACGAAGTGAGATGACTTCCTTGGCACATATTTCATCATTTGTAATTCTCTTTGACCTCAGTTTTGAAAAAAATCTCACCCTCTATCCTGCATGCTACATGCAGAGTGGTGTATAATAATATTTTTGCCAAGTAGAAGGGGAAAAGGCCAAAAAAGAAATATCAGGAAACCTATAGAAATCTAGTTAAATGCCAATAGTTACAGAATAAAATAATAGAAAATGGTGGCATTTGTGTGGGAGTCCAAAAAAGCAGAATTATTGTACTGTTGAGGTGAAACATGAATCAGGTGAGATCTCCCTAAACTATGTTTCATCACTTGGGATTCTCTTTCACCTCTAGCTTTTATGATATCCCACCCTCTATTCTGCCTACCACAGCTAGAAGAACAGCTGAGATCTGTGTTAGGTAACACAGTGTTAGGCATTTAAGCCCCGACCATTAAAACAGAGTGGAAAAGTCAAACCTTCTGGAAAATAAAAAGGGATCAGGAAGAAAAGAAGTTCAAATAAACCCGTAGAAAATTAATGTGAGATTTAAAAATATTCTTTACAGGAATAATTCTTTTTTCTCTCAATTAATGAATTGCAATAACACCATAGAAACCAGTGGAATTGTTGGTGGGAGCAATCAACAAGCAAGATGATAGCTTATTGTTGTATTCCCAACCACAATCCTTTCTAGTGTCCATTTGGCTGCTTGAGTACACCGTAAATACAGACTTAAACATGCTGACACCATGTTTAACCTGACACATGGCTTATTGAATGAGGTATAATGTAAGCCCATTGAGACTTTAAAATAGCTATAAGTAATACAGTAAATCCATAGAAGTCAATAGAAAAAACTCACAGAAGAAACACAGCAAGTAAGGTTTACAAAAAGAGTTTATATAAGAACATGTTTTAGAAAATCAGAGTACATATCCTCAGTTTGTTGCTGCTAATGTTTGTGAGAGGCTGGCTGATACAGGGGGAGTAGTCAAATAGGGAATTAAGTCTGAAATCTAGTCTGGAATTAGCTGGACCGTGCAGGCGATGCTCAAAAGCTACTGTAAATATAATGAGAAGATTTGTTGTATAAAAATAAGAAGTGCAAGATTTGTTGTATAAAAAATAAGTTCAAAAACTGCATATGCTGATTTTTTGATAATTCCAGCAGCAAAAAATGAGGCACAGTGGTTTGATTGTTTCATTTATGACAAAGCTGATATAACTAAAAGGAAACAGATGGATATATAGTTAGATAAAATTTGGGAAGTGGCATTTTGATATGTTGTAAGAATAGAAAACATCAAGAAATGGAAAGAATGGACAGGATGAGTATAGGATCAGAGCATGGAAAACAGATGTAAGATGGGAATTGTCAATTTCAATCCACCCATACTAAAGATCAAATCACAAACTTTACAGTTTTTCTTTTTTTCCTCTTTTCAGTTCTGTTACTTTGTGTAACTATTGCCTAGAAAAACCGTCTTCAGGTTTATTTTCATCAATGGAAAATTATTTAGAATAATTGGACCAGGGGTGAAATCCCGGTTCTGTGGGCATGGCTTAATTAGTGGGCGTGGCTTGGTGGTAAGGTGACTGGGAGGGTGTGGCTTGTTGGTCAGGTGGGTGTGGCCAAGTCAATGTTACTTCTTTGCCCTTTTTTAACCTACAAAACACAACACAACACAACTGGCTCACCCACAATGTAAAAGCAGCTGTGCTAAACCCCAAATGGCCCCTGCAACAAGCAGGAACCTCACACAGCCACAAAAAGCCCCCCAAAAAACAACTTTCACACTTCACACACACACAACACAACACAACACAACTGGCTCACCCACAATGTAAAAGCAGCTGTGCTAGACCCAAAATGGCCCCTGCAACAGCAGGAACCTCACACAGCCACAAAAAGCGCAAAAAAACAACTTTCACACTTTACACACACATAACACAACACAACACAACTGGCTCATCCCACAATGTAAAAGCAGCTGTGCTAGACCCAAAATGGCCCCTGCAACAAGCAGGAACCTCACACAGCCACAAAAAGCCCAAAAAACCAACTTTCACACTTTACACACTCAAAATTCCACATTCAGTTTTGTGAAATTTTGTGTGTTTGTGTAGTTAGAGTGAAACACTACAGAAACACACAAAATCTCAGAAAGCTGCACAAATATTATTTTATTTTATTTTTATATAAAAGCAGCTAAATTTAAAACTTCCTAAACTTTAAATGGCTAGGTCTAAAAAACAAACAACTAAAAAAAAAAACCAATTAACTATTTTTTTAAAGCTCCCAAAGGGGGAAAAAAACTTACCCAATAGAACAGGGGTCTCCAACCTTGGCAACTTTAAGACTTTAGACTTCAACTCCCAGAATTCCTCAGCCAGCTTTGCTTTTCTGGCTGAGAAATTGTGGGAGTTGAAGTCCACAACTCTCTGCCTGCTTGATTTCAGGCAGGGAGATTCAGTTGCTTGCTGATGCAGGGATTGCAGGGATTACAGCAAGGCATTGCAACCAGCAACTAAAGTAAGCAAGCTGAGGGGGTGAGGGGGGGGATTTTTGCTACCAATTAGCAGGCAACAGCTGAGATCGTCAGAGCTGGGCTCTCAGAGCCATTTAAAAGACAAAAAAGGCTCTGATGATCGTGCGGCTCAGCTGGGCATGGGGGGCGGGGGCAGGGATTTTTGCTACCGGTTCTCCGAACTGCCCGCCGCCATCGCTACCTACTCGCCCAAGCCGGTCCGAACCAGGAGCATTTCACCTCTGAATTGGACCCATCATAATATCTCATTTCCACTACAGGAAAATTGGAGAATGTCTTATGTATCTTGCTTTGTGCTTCTGGAAGAAAAGCAATGTAAATCTAGCAAATAAATAATGAATTAATTAATTTGCCAAGTTTTTTACTTGGGAATTTTGAGAGCAGAAATTTCTTCCTTGTATAATTTCTTTCTGAGTGTGCATTTCTGTGTTTGTTTGCTTTTATGTCTTTTGTAAGTGAAGAAAGTTAGCACTCACCCCTTGTAGAAGAATGAAACATTTTAGGAAATATTAAAAAGGCAGATTATTATATTTCCCTGGATAAGAAAAGGAGAAACACATTTTTAAAGACAAATCAGCTCCCTGCAGCTCCCTGCCCCCAGCAGATATTTGGTGTCCATTAAGACTGGACCAATTTATCTATAAAGCAAAAGCCTCAGCTCCAGGGTGTTTGGATTAATACATGACCCTCCAGGATATAATACAATTATCTATCAGCAGAGCTCACTATATGGCACATCCAAACCCCTACATTATATCACCCAGCACAGTTCAACCAAATTTATCTCAGACAAACTTCTAGGATTTGCACATACTGTAACGCTTACAGCAACCAATAGACTACATGCCCTTGCTACATGAACAGGAAGCTCAAGGCAAGGCCCAAGAAAGGGTATAAATATCTCTCACTCTCCACTCCATGTGGTCAGTACCCAGAATCACACGTGCTTGGTGGTTCTGCTTCACCATTAAACCATCCTTCCAAGCATCCTTCATGTTTCCAGTGTCTTTCTCCCCACTTGGAACTAAATCCAGATGGACATTTCTTCCAACATAAGTAATAGAGATTTTTTTCTCAGTTTCTCTAGTAGATTTTTGGTTAAAAAATAGAATAAAAAGTCTCTAAACCAGGGATGTCAAACTTGATTTCATTGAGGGCTGCATCAGGCTTGTGTAAAATCTTGTTGTTTATGATTCCGTTCATGCCAGATATCTCTCAACTCCATATCCTCCATCATATCAAAAAAAGATTTGGGCAGTCTCGCTCTCATTTTAGAAGTTTGCAAAAGTTTCTTCTTATCCAATTTGGGATCCATTACTCCATTCCAATCACCCAACAAAATGCATGAATTATAATCCCATTGTAGTAATTTTGTATGTATCAATTTATAATACTTTTCTTGTTGTTGATTAGGTGCACATACCCCCATTAAAAGTGTTTTCTTTCCTTCTATTAACAATTCAATTGCCAAGTATCTTCCTTGTTGATCTGCCTCAATTAATTTAGCTGATAAGTCTTTCTCAAATATATCACTATCCCATTCTTCTTCTCAGGGGCAGACACCACAAACTATTCCAATTTTGCATTTATCAAATATTTCTGATCATTTGTCCTAATGTGTGTTTCTTGTAAACAAATTATATCATTTTTAAATTGTTTCAAATAATGAAATATTTTCTTCCTTTTCTGCAGTGAGTTTAGGCCATTAACATTCCAGATTAAAAACCTAGATGCCATTTTCAGACTCTCGAAGTTTAGCAAGAACCTATTGGAAATCCTCTTGGAATTTCTTCTTCGGCCTCGCTCCTCCAACAGGTTCGCTGCTTGTATTTGTACTTTCTTGTATTAGTGCCTGAGATTGTTGCATCTTCAATTCTTGCTCCTTACGTTTGGTTACTGCTCTAGTTTGACTTTGTTCTTTGCCATCTTCTGCTTTTTCAATTATATCCCATGCTTGGACTGCACTTGAAAGTTGCGGTAACTCATCTTGCATACTTGTGGCTCCATCTTGAGCTTGTATCTGCAAACCTTCTTTCTTCCCCTCTGTTACTTGTCTTCCCTTTTTAACTCTTGTAGATGGTGGGTGTCCAGCCTTCAGTATGTTAGCATAAAAATCTCTTGCTTTCCAGATTGTATTAAGATGATATCGTTCTCCTGCATAGTTCACCACTAATCCAGCTGGTACTTCCCATCTGTATTGTATCTGGTGACTTCTAAGCTCATCTGCCAGGAAGGCATAGTCTTTCTTGGATTTCAACATTTTAGGAGGAATTTCTTTGAATATTGCCACCTCTTGTCCTGCCACTTGTAACTTGTTTTTATATGAAAAAACAAAAATCTCATTTGTAATCCTTGTAAAATCTCATTTCTAATCCTTCTGGTAACAAAGTAGATTACAATATCTCTTGGTAATTGTCTTTGTCTAGCTATCCATGAATTAACGTGGTAAATCTTATCAATTTGCCATTCATATTCCCCTCTGGCATCTCCTGTGAATTGTGCCAAGGCTTCCATAAAAATCTCTTTCAAGTTTTCTTGAGGATTTTCTTTCAAGCCTCTCACTCTCACAGCAAATTCCATTGTCCTGTATTGTGTCATCATTAATTCTGTTTCCGTTTTTTCAATCTTAGTTTGTGTTTCTTCTAATTTACAATCCAGATTCTCATTAGCCTGTCTAACTTCTTCAACTTTGTCTTCTAAATAATTAACATGTGTTACCAGTCCCTGACATGCATCAACCATTTCCTTCCTAATTTATTTCTTGTTTTAATTATGTCCTTAATTTCTGTCATTTCATCTGAGACCTCTTTAAATGCAAATGTGATTTCTTCTTTAATATCTTCTTTAATTTTCTTCTGCATTTCTTTTAGGGCTTCCTGGAGCATTTCAGGTGTTAATATTTGCATTTGTGATTGTGTTTGAGCCTGTATGTCTGCTGGGGCCAATAAAGATTGCAGCTTGGTAGTCTGAGCGGGAGAACTTCCCGCACTCCCAGCAGATTTAGTCACTCCAGATTTTATTTGTTTTGAGGCCTTGTGGTTGACCCTGGAAGGCCAGATGGGTGTGTTCAGTTCAGCATGGCCAGGATGGCATGGCTGGGATGGGTGTGGCTCAGCTCAATATCACTTGTGGCCAGGGGCACCTATGGTGGCCCAAGTGGAGCTAGGGGGATCCATTATCTCCATCAGAGGAAGGCGAGACCAGGGTGAGTCCCAAAACCTTGGTGACCAGAATCACTTTTCCATCCCTCTCAGGCCACATGGAGGACCCCTCTGGAGCCCTTGGCAGTGGAAGGCAAGTGCCCAGCCCTGCCCAGCCTCCCCCAAGGGGCTGCCTGGCTGTGCTTACCTCCTCCTCGAGGCTGCTGGTGCTGTGCTCACTGTCTTTGGCCATATTGCTCATGGTGTGTGCAGGAGGGCAAAGTGTGTGGGTCAGAGGGAGGTCCATTCCCTCTCCTTGCAAGGAGACCCAGCTTTGTAACCAAAGCATCCTCAGTGATAGGATGGGAGACCACCAGAAGAGGTCAGGAAGAGGGGACAAGAGGATGGCAAAAAGGCAGCATGCTGCTGATAGCCAACTGCTAAGGCAGAACTTTCCCTCTCATTATAATTTCCTTCCTTCCTCCCTCCCCTTCTTTTCTCTCCTTCCTCCCTTCCTTCCTCCCTCCCTCCTTCTTTCCTTCCTCCCCTCTGTAAGGGCACTGATTAATCCCATTCTGCCTTTGGGATAATCACACCTTGATTAAGAGGAGTGGATCGAGACCTTTCCTTGCCAGCATACTTTAAGAAAACAAACCCGAAGATATATCTTCTAAGAAAACTCATTTATTTGTTATAAAGAAAATAAAACATCTTACTAATCTAATGGTTACATTTTTATAATGTTCCTGCCGGACCAGCCGGACCTCTTGGCAGGAGAAGGAAAAAGAAAAAGAAAAAAGTGTGAGAAGGAATGTGGGTGGAGAGACATGCACAGTTTAGCTTACTGATAAGGATTCTTGGCAAGCTACAGAAAGCCTGATAGTCCAGAAATGAGAGCTCATCTGATAAATAAAAGAACGCAGTGACACCCTCCTCCCCAGCTTTCTTTTCTTTTTAAATCTGTCAGAGGCTCTGGACTGAGGCTTCCCATTTTGACTCCTCCTTCATGTCATTGCCTCTGTGCCTGACAGGCCTCTATGTGGCTCTCTATGTGGTTCTCAAAAAGAAATGAGAAATGAGCACTCCCAAAAAACAACTCTGTTATTTTGCAGACTGCCAATCCAAAAGGTCTCTGTTCATGATGCGGGGCTGCAAGTGGGAGAGATTCCCCCATGCATGCATACATACATATACACAAACAAACATGTGCATGGATCTGGGAAAAGTGAGCTGTCCTATCCCCTAGCTCCCACCCCCAGCCCGGTGGAAGGTTGCAAGAAGCTCCCATTCCAGTTTCTCTTGTCCTTTTCCTCCCTAATGTCACAACACAGGGCTGCAAGGGAGGAGACTCTTGTGTGCATGCATGCACGTGCACACACACACACACATGTGCGTGGGTCTGGGACAAGTGGGTGGAGACCCAAGCAGAGGCAATGATGGGGATTGATTAAAATGGGAAGCCTCTGTTTGGAGACTCTGGCAGCTTTAAAAAAAAACTTGTGAAGCAGCAACTGCCCTTTTTGTCCTCCCTCCGCTCCATTGCCTCTGTTCTGCTTTTGAGTTCTACTTCTGCCCTCCACCCACCCACAATGCCAGAAGCTTCATGCCACTGCTGCTCACCTGCCACATCCCCTCTACAACTCTGGCAATTGCCTATCACCCATCACACTTGGCAGGCAGAAGCCCCATGGCCTAAAGGTCCCATTCCATCTCCTTTCCATTTCCTTCCTTCCTCCATGTTCAGGAAGGGATGAGAGGGAGGGGAGAGATTGGCAGTGCGGCTTTCCTGCATGGGGGCAGAAGACACTGGTGCGGCCGCAGTGCTGATCTTCAACCTGGTGGTGTCCAGATGGACCACACTGTGGCCAGCCTTAGTGCTGCCTTGGCCCTGCCCCACTGGGTGTGCATGCTGGTGTCTTGGATAAAAAAGAAGTGCTCAGAATCCAGTCCTGGGGACACTGGGGCTCCTGCGCATTTGCCACCTCCTGTGCACATGCCCAGGGGGTGGGGCTGAGGCAACACTGTGGATCTAAGGCTGATCGTGATCCAGCCCAGATGGACACCACCAGGTTGCAGATCAGTGTCCGGTTGGCCTAGGCCAAGCCAATGCGCTGTGGACCAGTCCATTGCTGTTTCCAGGGTGGCCCCATGGGCTGAATATAACCACCAGCAGGCCAGATCTTGCCCATGGGCCTTGAGTTTAACAACTCTGCAGTCTAAACTAATACATACATACATACATACATACATACATACATACATACATACATTTTTGAGCATGTATTTAATGACAAATTGTTAAATAAAAAATTGTAGAACTTTACTTATAACATAATTGCTCTTTGGATATTCACTTAGTGATATTATACACAATTTAAATAAAATTTAATGTTAAATAAATTTAATCAAAAGACATAAATATTGCCAAAATAAATTAATAAATCCCCATATTCATTAATCAGAAGGAAATGAAAGCTCATTTTGAAAAAAGAGGTCCAATATAAGCTAACATTATCTGTAGTAAAGTTTGGACAGAAAATGAGACACAACCTACCGTATTATATCTATTAACTCTGACATCTCAGCATCTTTTTCAACAATGCAGAATGCAAAGTAAGCACCTTTTCAACAATCAAAAGGTTATGTGAGATAGTATCAGTTCACATAGCTTGTGCCATATGTCTGGTCCTGCCAAAGCACTTCTAAAGAAAATAAATATCCTGAACTAAACTATCTGAAAACCAATTGGATGTAAAAGTTAAGGCATCAGGCTAGAAATCAGAAGACTGGAACTTCTATTCCATCTTAGGAAGGTAGCCAACTGTAGGATTTTGGGGCAGTCCTTCTCTGTCAGCCCTTGAAAGGAGACAATAGCAAACTGCTTCTGGAAAAAAAAAATGTTGCCAGGAAAAATATAGGGACACAGTTGCCATGACTTGAAGCTGACTGAAAGGAGGAAAATATCAATGTTTGTGAGGAAATGACCATTTCAGAGGTGAAGTGTTATACAGGCCTATGTACTTTAGAAATTCTAGCTTTAGCTAGCCATATTATGGACCAATCAATCAATCAATCAATCAATCAGAAAAGACCGGGAAGGGACCTTGGACATTTTCTAATCCAACCCCCTATTCAAGCAGAAATCCAGTCTCTCCTTCAACCATTAGAAGAATGAGCATTAGAGGGACCAGCATTAGAGGAAAGCCATTTCATATAGGAAAGCACAAGGAAAAAAAAAATACATCATTTAAACCTCCACTGCATTTTAGGTGTTTCCGCCAATGACATTACATCTTTATACTCACTTCACTAAACATAAAGATTTATTAATGTGTAGAATGCCAGAGCTGCCAAACATCTATTAGATCATCTGTAAAGTATATTGATAGTAATTAGAGGTGCAGGACATTGGCTAAGCTTCGCCTCCATCCCAACTATCACTTTCTATCATATTTTCACATAAGTAAAAAATAAAAAATATGGTGAATAGAATATAAACAACATTAGAATCTCCACAGTTTAGAAAGGACATATTTGATATTCTTATTTCTCATGCTATAGATGATTGGATTGAATAGAGGTGGAATAAGGGCATACAGAACAGTCAATCCAATATCTAAGGAAGATGCAGTGCTAGAGGAAGGTATCAGATAGGCAATGGGTCCACTTAATGATAACATAGAGACTACCGTAAGATGGGGAATACAAGTGGATAAGGCCTTTTGCCTTCCTTTTTCAGAAGGGATTCTTAACACTGTCTTGAAGATACTGCATAAGATACAAGTATAAAAGTAAAACAACCCAGTACAGAAATTACACTGGCCACAAGAATTCCAACCTCAAGTAGATTTATGCCAGAGCAGGATAGTTTTAGCAACTGTGGAATTTCACAGAAGAATTGGTTGACCACATTAGAACAAAAAAGGATGGAAAAAGTGCCAGTGGTATGCAACGTTCCATAGAGGAGACCTGTAACCCACACTAGGATTATTATTTCAGTACAGTATTTCCAATTCATCACCATCTCATAGTGCAGGGGATGGCAAATGGCAACATACCGATCATATGCCATAACTGTCAGGAGGGAGAAATCAGAAGCTTCAAAGGAGATAAAAAGAAAGATTTGAGCAGCACAACCAGAATAAGAGATGTGTCTAGTGCCCATGAGAGAATTTATCATGGATTTGGGGACAATGATTGAAACAATGCCCACGTCCTGTAGAGCCAAATTCATGAGAAAGAAGTACATGGGGCTATGCAGCCGATGGTCGAAAGCTATTGCGGAGATGATGATAAGATTTGCTGTTACAGTTGACAGATATAACACAAAGAAGAAGAAGAAATGCAAAAGCTGCAGATGCCGATTTTTTGAGAATTCCAGAAGCAGAAAGTAAGGTATAGTAGTTTGGTTCTCCATTTTTTATTTATGACAAGGTGGCATCACTGCAAAGAAAGAAAGGAGGGAAATTTGGTTAGATAAAATTTTGGAGATTGCAAAGTTGGTGAAAGAGGAAATATACAAAAAAATGAGAGAAAAAACCAATTATATATAAGGGAAAAGAAATAATTACATTAAAACAAATACCAAGAAGAATAAGAGAAACAAGGAAAAATTATAACCTTCTGACAACAGAATTACACAAACATAAAATAATGTTCGGTGGTTAACGCCAGAGGGACTGCTTGTTTCATGGCAAGATAAAAAATATAAACTTGATACACTAGAGAAAGCACAGCAATTTTTTGATAGCAATTTTTTTCCTGAGGAAGAACAAGAATCTGAAACACAGCAAGAAATTGCAAATCAGGAGGACAAACCGAGAAAAATACAGCAAGAAGAAAGAAAAAGAGGGGAGAAAGAAAGAACGGAAAGAGAGGGAGCAAGGGATAAAATACAAATTACAGGAAAAAAACACTAGGAAAATAAGAACATCAAGAAAATAGAAATTTGAAATGGAGAAAGATTTAAAATTGATATCGATTAACATAAATGGACTAAACATTCATCAAAGAGATCACGTATTTTTAGAAATTTACAAAAATTGAAGATAGATATTATAATATTACAAGAAGTTCATTTAAAAAACAACAATGTAGTTTATTAGAGAACAAAAGATTAGGAAAACTTTATACGGCACTAACAGAACAAAAAAAGAGAGGTATAGCAATGTACATCCGGAATCATATACAATCAAAGCAATTATTTGCAGATGAGGAGGGTAGGATGCTGATGGTTGAAATTGAAACAGAAAAGAAGAAGATATTACTAGTATCACTTTATGCACCAAATGGAACCCAAATTGATTATTTTAAAAAGATGCACAACAAAATTAAGGAACTGGAATGCCAAAACATATGCATAATTGGAGATTTTAATGCAATTGTAAACATAGAGAAGGACTATAGGAGTTGTAAATATAATAAATCCAGGAAAAAACACTTCCAGAAACATTTTATGATATAGTAGAAGAATTTCAATTACAAGATGCTTGGAGGGAACTCAATTATGATAAACAACAATACACATTCTATTCAAATCCACATCAATCGTGGTCCAGAATTGACATGGCTTGGATGACGGCAGAGCTTATAGCAGACATTAAACAAATAGAAATTACAACAAACACATGGGCTGATCATAGCCCCATTGAAATAACATGGAAGGGACACCAAAAGCATAAAAGATGGATGATGGATAGAGATATTATAAATGACAAACAATATGTGGATATGATCCAAAAAGAATTGAAAATATTTCTATAAATTAATGTGAAAGAGCACACCAGTTTACAAAATCTATGGGACACAACCAAGGCATTTATCAGAGGCTTAACAATTGCCTATACTGCACAAAAAAATAAAAACAAACAACAAATAAAACAAAATTACAGACAATATTACATCAATATGAATAGATCTACAGAAACAGCCATATAATCAAGAAATTAAGGAGAAAATAAATTTAACAAGGCATAAATTAAATTTGATAACAACAACAGAAATAGCAAGAAAAATAAAAATCGCTAAACAAAACCAATTTGAACATGCAAACAAAACTGGATGGTGGTTAGCATATAAATTGAAAATAGAAAAAAAGAGGAATATTATAATACAGTTAAAAGATGTAGATGGTTGTTTATACCAGAATATTGAAGACAAAAACGAATTGCAAAGGAATTTTTCAAAAACTTATACGCAAAGGAAGAGATTAGAGAAGAAAATATCATAGAATATTTAAATAAAATAAAGATTCAAGAATTAGAAGAAGAACATATAGAATTATTGAACAGACCAATCTCAATGTTAGAATTAATAGAAGCGAGAAAGAAACAAAAAAATTACAAGACACCGGGAACAGACGGTATACCGGCAGAGTTTTATAAGACATTCCAACAACCATTAGATGATATATTAATACAAGTTTTCAATGATGCATTAATGGAAGCTGAAATTCTGAAGTCATGGAATGAAACAATAATCACATTAATACCAAAACAAGTTTCGGATCCCACGGAAATTAAAAATTATAGACCAATTTCTCTTCTCAATGTAGATTATAAACTATTCACATCAATTATATCACAGAGATTGAAAAACCTAGTCAAATACTATATACATCCTGATCAAAATGGTTTTATTCCTGGAAGACAAATTCATAACAATACAAGAACAATTATTGACACTCTGGAATTCTATGAGCAAAGATCGGAAAACCAGTTAGCTCTAATTTTCCTAGATGCGCAAAAAGCGTTTGATAATCTCAACTGGACATTTCTATTAGCACAATTAGAAAAAATGAAATTTGGAGAAAGACTTATAAAAATGATTAAAAAGATATACAACACCCAAACAGCAAAAATACAAATTAATGGAGATACAACTGAACAATTTGATATAAAGAAAGGAGTGAGACAAGGATGCCCATTATCTCCTATATGTTTATATTAACATTGGAAATATTACTAGAAGAAATCAGGAAAGATACAGAAATAACTAGACTAAAAATAAAAAATCAAGAATATAAACTGCAAGCCTTTGCGGATGATATAGTATTCATTTTAGATAAACCCATACAATCTGGACCAAAATTAATGATAAAAGTACAACAATATGGAGAAGTAGCGGGATTGAAAATTAATAAACAAAAAACTAAAATTATAACAAAGAATCTTAACAAGTATCAAAAAGAAGAATTGGAAAATATATTAGGGATACAAATAGCAAAGAAAGTTAAATACTTAGGAATATGGATTACAAACAAAATATCAACTTTGAAGGAAGACAATTATATTAAATTGGCTAAACAAATAGAAAAGGATTTGGAAAAATGGGCAAAACACCAATTGTCTCTTTTAGGCAAAATCGCTACCATTAAAATGAATATTCTGCCAAGAGTGTTATACTTATTTAGGGTAATACCAGTAAGCCCAGGAAGAACATATTTTAAAGATTTAGACAGAATGATATTAAAATTTATTTGGCAGGGAAAAAAAGCAAGAATCAAATTAAAACATCTACAAGACAAAAGAGAGAGAGGGGAATGGGACTCTCTGATTGGCAGGGTTATTACAAAGCCTCAGCGTTAATATGGATAAAAGATTGGATCGAACTCAAAAACATAAGAACATTAATATTGGAAGGTTTTGACTTAACAAGAGGTTGGCATGCATATCTTTGGGGAGAGAAAATTACAAAACAAGAACAATTTCGCAAACATATTGTAAGAGATAATTTGCTTAAAATATGGAATGAAATCAGAAAATATCACTATGATAGGATTCCTAGGTGGACTTCCATAATGGAAGCACATATTTATCCAAATACAATAGATACAAATAAATTAAAAACATATAAGGACATCTTAAATGAAGAAGGAAAACTAAAAACAAGAGAAGAATTGAGAATGCAAAATGTGGAAATAGAGTGGTGGTCATATTTGCAATTAAAATCCAGATATAAATCTGATATGGAAAAAACTGGAATTCAAATGGAACCAAATCAGTTGGATAAAATTTTATTAGGCCCCAATGAGAAATTAATAACCAAAATTTATAATTTTTTATTGGAATATAAACTAGCAGAGGAAGTAGTTAAAGAGAATATGATCACATGGGCGACGGATTTTGGGTATGCAATAGAATTAAATAAGTGGGAAAATTTGTGGAAAAATATTAATAAATTAACATTATCTGTACCATACAAAGAAAATGCTTATAAATTGTTCTATATGTGGCATCTACCACCGGCGCGAATTTCTAAAATGTTTCCCGGCACATCTCCACTCTGTTGGAAATGTAAAGCGCATAAAGGGACATACTATCATATATGGTGGTCATGTCCCAAAGCTAAAAAATTCTGGAACAATATAAAAATGCAATTGGAACAAATAATAACTCAAAAGGTGCCATTAAAGCCAGAAACTTATTTATTAGGAATACCTACAAGCAAATATGAAAAAGAAATAATATATTTAATAACACACATTTTGACTGCAGCAAGAATTATATACGCACAAAATTGGAAACAAGAAGAGGTCCCGACTCAAGAGAAATTAATATCCAAAATTATGGAATGTGCTGAGATGGATAAACTTACCAAGGAGATCCAAGGAAAAGAAGAATCTGAATATTATCTGGTCTGGCAAAAATGGTATAAATGGTTAGAGGGAAGTGAAAAAAAAAGAGAAGAAGAAAGAAAGAAAAATTGAATAAAAGAAAAGATATCAATAGAGTAAAATAAATTTTTAAATCAAATGAAATTTAAGAGAGACACGAGATATCAATAAAATAATATCATTATATAAGGTGAGAGAAATATTGTATATTGAAGAATATAGGATATTGATATTGTAACAATTCAGATATTATAGGTAGATGTTATAAAGATGATGTTTGTTGTAAATTGTTTTACTTGCATTTATAAATGTATTATGTGGTTTCTTAAATTAATAAAAATTTTTTAAAAAATTGGAGATTGCATTTTGATATGTGGTGAGAATAAAAAAACATTGGGAAACGTAAAGCATGGAGAGAAAGCATTGGCTAGGAGTAGAACAACACTGGTTCAAGTCTATTTTCATCAATGAAAGTTTACTCAGAATATTTGGGCCAATCGTAATGTGTTGGCACATCAGGATTGTGGTAGTGTTGGAAAATTGGAAAAAGTTATTTATGGTGCTTTGTGCTTCCAGAAGAAAGGCAATGTAAATTTAGCCAATAAATATAAACATAATTTGCTGTCTGTTACTTGAAAATTTTGAGAGCAGACATTTGCTCCTTGCATAATTTCTCTATGGAAATTTATGTAAGTGATGGTGGTGGTTTTTTGCAATTTCTCTACCAGATATTGTGCTAAAATAATAGAATAAAAACCCTTTAAACTAACACATAAAATTAATAAACATATATTTAATGTCATATTGTTAAATAAAAAATGATGGAATTTTTTATAATATAACTGCTATTTGGGTATTCACTTGGTGATAAAGACACAATTATATTTAATCAAAATACCCCAAATAGTGGCATAATAAATTAATAAATCCCCTTATCCAGCAATCAGAAGAAAATGAAATTCAGCTTGAAAAGGCAGTATCCCATTCAGTACAAACCAATAATATCTGTAGTGGAGTTTGGACAGAAAATGAGACACAACCCTATTGTACCTTTGAACTCTTGACATCTCAGCATTTTTTTTTTTCAACAGTGTCAAATGCCATGTAAACACATTTTCAACAATAATACTTAACTTGTTTAAAACAGAGAAATAAAAGATTTAGGAAACTTACCACATACAGATAGATGATGAGATAACTTTGCTAATGCTAATTCATGTATTAATGATCAGATGCATGAAGGTTTGGTCCAAATTTCTGCTGTTTTTTATTCTTCATAATCATCATACGGAAAAGGTACCAATGTTAAATATGTAGTTAATTCATTTTTTAAAAATCTACAGAGAAATTTCTCCAAATCTTTCTTCACCACTAAGTAAATGTTGTCCCACTATTTTTATGTAGCAAAACATCTATCTAAAGTCTTAGATATTTGTATTCTGAATGTTTATTAACCTTGTTTTATTTCCCTCAAGAGACTTGTACACCAAATTGACTTCTATGTGCTTATTGATACAGTTAGCAAATATAAATAAAACTGACTTCTGTATGCTCATTAACATAATTGGCCATTAAGAATCGCTTAATAGCTTCCTCCAGGGCCAGTTATCATATCACATGCAATAATAATATCTCAGATTATTAACAGAATGTAGGCTGCAGTGTAAATTGTGACAGGTGAAACCAATCAAGTGAGAAGACATTCCTGGCACATATTTGATCGTTTCTGATTTAATATTTATTCAGTATTTATTTATTTTTCAAGTATAAATAAAATAACAGATTATGATTATGAATACATGAAATGGATATGAGTAAAAAGGAACAGTAGGACAAGGATGGTAGGCACATTGGTGCGCTTATGCAAGCCTCTTACAGACCTCTTAGGAATGTGGTGAGGTCAACTGTAGACAGTCTATGGATAATTTTTGGAGATTTGGGGAAGAAATCACAGAGTCAGTTAATGCATTCCAGACATTGACCACTCTGTTGCTGAACTCATATTTTCTGCAATTGAGTTTGGAGCTGTTTACCTTAAGTTTGTATCTATCGTTTGCTCGTGTATTGTTGTGGTATTCTATTCTATAGGTATTCTATTGTGAGTAGAGGAGTGGAGGACTCTTCTTGTGAAATATCTCTGGACTCTCTCAATTGTATTAATGTCAGATACGCAGGGCAGGTTCCAGACAGGTGAGCTGTTTTTAAGAATTGGTCTAGCAAATGTTTTGTATTGTATAGTAATACAATATTACAAGAGAAGAAGCTATACAAGATTAGGTTAACAACTTTAGTGCCTTTTTGGCAATGTTGTAACAGGGAGCTTTGGTACTTAGATCTTTAGAAATGAGTACTCCAAGGTCCTTGACAGAGTGAGTGTCATCTACAAAGTCATGTCCATGTAGCTTGTATTTTATGTTCTGATTTTTTTGCCAATGTGTAAGACAGAGCCTTTGTTGGTTGAGATTTGAAGTTGCCACTTGTTTGACCAATCTGATACATAGTCAAGGTCTTTTTGAAGGGTAGTAGCATTGTCGGTGGTGTTGAATAGTTTTACATCATCACCAAAGAGAATGCAGTTGCTTTTAATATGATCGCAAAGGTCATTTATGTAAAGTATAAAGAGTATTGGTCCTAAAACGTTGCCTTGGGGAACACCACGGTTAACAGGTGTAAGATTTGATAGAGTGTTTCCTATTTTGACCACTTGTTGCCTGTTTGACAGAAAGGCAACTATCCATTTATGCAGGAGTCCAGAAATGCCATAAGATTTTAATTTTAGAAGTAGTTTGTTATGTACCACTGATTCAAAGGCTTTACAGAAGTCTATGTAAATTGCATCTATTGCTTTGGCTTGATTGAGATGTGTAGTTCATATGTTTTTGCAGTGTAGTAGTTGCAGATTACAGGATAATTTTTTTCTGAAACCAAATTGTTTGTTGGAGAGTAGGTTGTTTGTCTCTAGGTGGATGGTAATAGATTGGTTAATGATTGATTCCATGATTTTGCAGGTGACTCAATATAAAGAGATTGGTCTGTAATTTTCAACTTGGCTGAGGTCTCCTTTTTTGAAGATAGGGATGACTGTGGCTAGTGACTATTGGTTGGGTAAGGAGCTGGTCCTGAAAGATTTTTCAAACATTATGCTTAGAGGGTCTGCTATTGCAGTGGAAAGCTTTTTTTAAGAAGTAGGCACATAGTCCATCAGGTCCAATAGATGGAGATGGTTTTATACTGCATAATGCCTTTTCAACTTTGTCTTCTGTAAAATTGATATTTATTAGATCATTGTAATTGTTGTAATTATTTGTGGTATGACTGGGAAATATTGGGTATGTGCTGTTGCTGTTTACAAAGACTGAGCTGAAGAATGTGTTAAAGAGATTGGCTTTAACGGTTTCATTACATTACAGTCATAATCATTAGGGGTGGGATGGATCTCGAGTCTTTAAGTTTGTTGTTTACAAAATTATAGAAGGAACAGGTGGATTTTGTGTGCAGAACGTTTTTCTCTTGTTTGATGTGGTAATTGGTGCATTCAGTCTTTATTTGGTGGCATAAGTTTTTGTAGCAGCTTTTAAAGTTAGCTACATAGTTAGTTTTGGTTTTTTGCCAAAGATTTTTTTTTTATTGGAGCCTCATTATTATGGGTAAATTTGTTTTTTCTGGATTTGGGTGTTATTTTTATTATTTTTATTAGTGTTATTAGCAGTGATTTTTTTGCAGTTATTAATTAATTATTAGATTCTCTTTGACCTCTAGCTTTTAAAATATCTCACCTTCTATTCTGCATGCCACAACAAGGGAATGAGCCTGATCTTAGTTAGGTGTTTGTGTGTGTGTGTGTGTGTGTGAGAGAGAGAGAGAGGAGAGAGAGAGAGAGACGCCCAAAGCTGAATTGGAAGTGCCCCTTTCTTTTCTCAGGGCTTCTGGCTGACACAGAGAAGGGAGGTAGTGATAGAGGGTTTTTTTAAAAAACAAAACAGATTAGCTCTTTGGTGAGTCAGAGACATTCCAACAGCTGGCTGGCCAGAGAGGGAGGAGAGATGTAACCAGGCAACCAGCTAGCATCCAGATTGGACAATGTGATTTATTGTTTTGAGAAGACCAAAAATGTTTTTTTTTTAAGGTTCTGGAAAACCAGGATTTAGAACTGGCTTTCACTAGACCATTGTGCCAAGATGCTATTTTCGAATAAAGGCTGTTCTTTGATGACTTAACCTGCCTTGGGGTTCTGATTTGAAATGGAGGCATTACTTGGAACACTGACAGTGTGTGTGTGTGTGTGTGTGTGTGTGTGTGTGTGTGTGTGTGTATGTACACATGTATATACACATATACACATATACACATATTTGTTTTCTGAGGTTTTCGCGGGTGTTTGTATGTAGGTCTTTGGTTATTCGGGTTTTCTCCCACGTAAAATTGGAGGTTTCTTGGCAACGTTTCGACGAAGTCTCATTCGTCATCTTCAGGCTGGTGTTCAGGCTGGTGTTCTCGGCTTCGTGCTTCCTTTGCTCCTGGAAGCATGAAGCCGAGAACACCAGCCTGAAGATGACGAATGAGACTTCGTCGAAACGTTGCCAAGAAACCTCCAATTTTACGCGGGAGAAAACCCGAATAACCAAAGACCTACATATACACATATGTATATACATATATACATGCACACTGGAATATAGGAGAGAGAATGATAAATCTAAATAGATTGGGGTGCTAGCAGGAGGTCTCAGATGTGTAAACAAGTCAATTTAAGAAGTAGGTAAACTACGATAAGGTATAAAAGTGAGGTCTGTTTAGGATGGACTTTGTAATACTTGCAATAAGGATTTTGTAGTACTGTGGCTTTGGCTAACTAACTTCTTTTCTTGTATTGTATTGTAAAATATGCCTTTATCAAATGTGTTGTTAAAAATTTGCCATTAGTCTTAACTATTGGAAGCCCCTCCCCTGCCCCCCAGAAGAAAGAAATACTTTGGGAAATATTTAAAAAGGCAGAATAAAATATTTCCCCTAAAGGAGAAATGAAAAAAAAAAAAAACAATCTTAGGGGAGGCAGAAACTAGCCCCAGTTTCCCTGCCCCAAACAGAAACTGAGGAGGCCAGCTTTTAGAAATGCAGATTTGGTAATCCATTCAGAAAGACTGGGTCAAGACAGAAACTCAGATAAGCAACAAACAAAAGGCTGAACAAAACTAGCTCAGACAAGCACCTAGGATTTGCATTTCCCCTTTCGCCTATAGAGCCAGACCCTTACTTGACCCCATAGGAATCCAGAAGGCAGTGGTGGGTTCCTCCCGGTTTGGCCTGGTTCTCCAGAGCTGGTAGCAGTGATGATATGATGTCACTGAACTGGTTCTCCCCACCCACCCACCCACCCGCGCTCCGCATCCCCCACATTATTCTTACCTTTTATTTGGCCTCACCCCCAATCTATTGCTGCCTCCTGAGTCCCAGCTGATGGCTAGAGGAGAAAAACTATTTAAACTCTTGTGGTGGGGCTTCAAAGGGCCACCCTACATCTGATCAGTGTTAGAGTAACACTAAATGAGTAGATCAGTGCCTGCCAAAATACATGAGTAGACCAGTGCCTGCAAAAATAAATGGGTAGATCAGTACAGTTCTGCAAGCAGTTAAAAGCCTGGTAGACCAGTACCTCTGCTAAATCCTAAATAATTGCCACATTACCATCAAGCCACGCCCACAAAATAAGCCATCCCCACAGAACCGGTAGTAAAAGATTTTAGAACCTACCCCTGCCAGAAGGTATAATAACTCATCCACTCCAGACTCCATTTTGTCAACTGTCCAGAACCAAAACCCCTGGTGGTTCTGTTCACCAAAAAATGGACCTCCTTTCCAATCAGCATCCATTTTGATTCCAGCATCTTTCTCCCACTTGGAACTGAACCAGATGAATTTTTCCTTCTGACATAACTTTCAAGAAGAATGTAGAAAGCCTCTGTTTTAGAAACTAGGACTGCAGAAAAGTGAAATAAAATTAACTTCTGTGTGCTTTTTAACATAATTGGCAATTAATAACTTTATTGCTATCTCCAAAAAATCCAGTAGCAAATATCCCATAAAATCACGATATCTCAGAATGAAATTAACAGAGTTCAGGCTGCAGCGATTCCAGTACTCCACACTGTGATAGATGAAACATGAATTAAGTGAGAAGACCTACCGGAACTATGTTTCATTACTTGGGATTCTCTTTCACCTCTAGCTTATAAGAAATCCTATCCTGTATTCTGCCTACCAACAGTAGTGTTAGTTAAGCCCATTTAAGCCCTGACCAGGAGTGGAAAAGTCAAACCTTCTGGAAAATAAAAAGGGATCAGGAAGAAAAGAAGTTCAAATAAACCCATAGAAACCTAATGAATAGCTGGGACTAAAAAGTTGCAAATAGCTTATGAATGAAATATTTAGGTGAATTCTTATATTCTTATATTTTAGTATGTATGGGGGAGTTAAAGTGTAAGGGGGAGTGAAGAGCTTATAGTTAGTTGTTTATGTTTGATTATATTTGTTAAATGCTATACCCTGTATTTTGCTCTGGGAAGTCGGGGGGGAGGAGGGAGAAGGGAAGGGGGGGAAATTAGTTTGTAAAAATATTTTAAAACTTTTCAATAAAAAAAAAGAAACCTACTGAATAGCAATAACATCATAGAAACCAGTGGAATTGATGATGGGAGCAATCAACAAGCAAGATGATATCTTATTGTTATATTCCAAGCCACACCCCTTTCTCGGGTACATTTGGCTGCTAGAGTACACTGCAAATACAGGCCTAAATCATGGCTCATAGAATGATATATAATGTAAGCTCATAGAGACCTATAAAATACTTACAATAGTCTTAAGTAATACAGTAAATCCATAGAAATCAATAAGAAAAATCACAGAACACAGCAAATAAAATCTAGAAAGACTGCGACAGAGATACATATTTTAGAAAATCAGTGTATGCATCCTGTTTTATTGTTAATTTTTGTTTTCAGCAATATATTGTTCTCTGCAATAAGGTAATCAGGACAGATTTTTCCCCTGTGCTCTCTGCCACATCTCCAGAGGAACCATTACAACCCATATGGCCAAGAAAGAGATTTCAGCCTTTTCCATATTTCAATGTTTTTATTCTAATTTTAAAAAAAGAAACATATATACAAATGATTATATACAAATGATAGAAAAAGAAAGATAAACAGCAGAAAAGAGATAAATTGTTCAAAGAACTTAACAAACATGAATACAAACTACAAAATGAACCACAAAACAAAAAAGTGAAGGAAAAAATAGGTTTGATAAAACATGAAATAAATCTGATCACACAAATAGAAATAGCTAGGAAAATTAAATTAGTGAAACAAAACTATTTCGAACATGCTAACAAGACAGGCCAATGGTTGGCATATAAATTGAAGAAAGAAAAAGAAAAACGGACCATACATCAATTACAAGACAACACTGGAGAGATACAATACAGGAATATGGACAAAAAGAATATAGCGAGAGCATTTTTTCAAAAATTATATGAACAGGAAGAACCTTCGGAAAAAGACATTAGACAAAACCTAAAAGAAGTTGAGATTAAAGAATTAACAGAGACACATAGAGACCTATTGGATAGGCCAATTTCAATGATAGAACTTATTGCAGCAAGGAATAAACAGAAAATAAATAAAACTCCGGGACCGGATGGAATACCAGCAGAGTTCTATAAGAACTGCCAGCATTCAATAGATGAAATCCTGCTTGAAGTATTTAATGATGTAATTATGGAAGCCAAAATTCCAAACTCTTGGACAGAGGCTATCATTACGTTAATACCTAAAGAAGAAGCAGATCACACACAGATTCAAAATTATAGACCGATATCTTTGCTGAATGTGGATTACAAATTATTTACATCAATCATCACAGAAAGAATCAAGAAAATAATTAAAGATTATATACATCCAGACCAAAATGGCTTTATCCCAAAGAGACAGTTAAAAAATAACATGAGACTAATAATCGATGTATTAGAATATTATGAATTGAACATAGGTAAACAAGCGGCCTTAATTTTTCTAGATGCCCAGAAGGCATTTGACAATCTTGATTAGAAATTTCTCACTCTACAATTGGAAGCCATGAAATTTGGGGATAAATTCATAAATATGATAAAAAGAATATACTCCTGCCAGACAGCGAAAATAACAATTAACGGTGATTTAACAGAACAATTCCCAATATTAAAAGGGGTGCGGCAGGAATGTCCCCTGTCCCTCCTATTATTTATATTAGCCCTGGAAACCCTCCTAAAAGAAATCAGAAGAGATAATGAAATAAAAGGCCTAAAGATCAAACGCGAAGAATACAAACTCCAAGCTTTTGCTGATGATATTGTATTCATTACAGAACAACCAATAACAACCAGCACCAAGTTACTAGACAAGATAGAGAAATACGGGAGAGTAGCTGGGCTCAAAATTAATAAACAGAAAACAAAAATATTGACTAGGAACCTTACCAATCAACAAGAAAAACAATTAGAAGAGAAATTAGGCATACAAACGACAAAAAGAGTAAAATACCTAGGGATATGGCTGACCAATAAAAGTTCATCAATTAGAGAAGATAATTATGATAAATTAACAAAACAAATTAAGAAAGACTTAGAAATTTGGAAAAAGTTACAGCTATCTCTTTTGGGAAGGATTGCTTCCATTAAAATGAATGTGTTGCCTTGAATACTATTCTTGTTTCAAGTGATTCTAATAAAACCGGGGAAGAACTTCTTCAAGGACTTTAATAAACTAATTGCAGACTACATATGGCAAGGGAAGAAGGCAAGAATTAAACTAAAACACCTACAGGACTCAAGAGAGAGAGGAGGATTGGCGTTGCCCGATTGGGAAATATATTACAAAGCATCAGCATTAATTTGGATCAAGGAGTGGATGGAACTCAAAAACCATAGACTATTGAATTTGGAAGGATTCGATCTCCAGCGAGGATGGCATGCCTTCTTATGGGAGGGCACAGACAAAAGGCATGAATATTTTCAGAGACATACAATCAGATACGCATTATACCAAACACGGCAGAGTATTAAAAAGGCACATTATTACAAAATCCCGGAGTGGTTGTCAACAATGGAAGCCCAGATCTATCCAAATGCCATGGACTATAACAAAACAAAAACTTATAAAGATCTGTTAAACAATCAGGGGGAACTAAGAACGAGGCAAGAACTAAAAGAGATGGGTACAGACATTGACTGGTGACCATATATACAAATAAAATCAAGATACAATAAAGATTTGGCTCTATTTGAATTTCAAAAAGGTGAAACAGAATTAGATAAAATTTTGCAAGGGACACAGGACAAACTGATCAAAAAAATTTACAACTACTTACAAGGATATAAATTAGAAGAAGAGGTAGTGAAAGAAAATATGATAACCTGGGCAAAAAATTTCAGTTATAGTATTCAATTAGACAAATGGGAAAAACTATGGAAAATAAATTATAAATTGACAATGTCTGTACCCTATAAAGAAAATCTCTATAAAATGTTTTATAGGTGGCACTTGCCACCAGCCAGATTGGCAAGAATGTTCCCTGGTACGACATCAACATGTTGGAAATGCAACCACCACAAAGGCACACCTATTACCATATGTGGTGGACCTGCCCAATGGTGAAACAATATTGCCAAAAGATCAAAATACAAATAGAGGAAATAACACACCAAAAAATAGAACTAAGACCAGAAAGCTTCTTATTAGGTATAGTGAATGGATACTATGAAAAAGAAACAACCTATTTAATTATACATATGATAACAGCAGCACGAATACTATACGTGCAACACTGGAAGAGTAGTGATATACCAACACCAGATAAAGTAATCAATAAAATTATGGAATGTGCGGAATTAGATAGACTCACAAAGGAATTACAAAATAGGGAAGAACATGACTTTTACTTAGTATGGGAAAAGTGGTATAGTTGGTTGAAAGATAGGAAAGAAATGAAGCAATAGGAAGTAAATAAAATGACCAAATATAATATGATGGAAACAAAGAACAGAAATAGGTCAACAAAGATCAATATTAGATAGACAAAAGGGAATGACCAAATAAGGAAGAGTCAAAATACAAAGAGAAATGTATATTATAGTTGAGATAAACTGGACATGTATTGAAATGGATGTTTATATGTTTTTATGTTTTGTATGTTTCATTGTTCTGTTTAGTTTGTACTTATAAATAAAAATTGGAGGGGAAAAAAAAGGGTTTGCCATCCCAAACAGAAAAATAACCAAACACACACAAAACAAAAGAAAAAAGAAAAAAGAAACATTTGCAAGGATTAAAAGGTAGTCCAAAATGTTTTAGGGAATGTACAGAGTAAGAAACAAGCATAAGAAGCTACCTAGAGGCAGATTCTAGGTTGGCTGGCTCTTTCTCTGATATGACAATTCTGTAGCTTTGAATGGGATCAATGGAAAAACAGCTAGACAATGAAGAAAAACTGAACATACCAGTGGAAGGTGTGGGGATGTATTGGGAAACACAAGATACATACATTCTGCTAATGTAGGCGAGAGACTGACTGAGTCAGGAAGAGTAGTCAAATGGGCAATTAGTCTGGAATCCCTATGTTGGCATAAGAGTGCAAAGTCTGACATCCCCCCCCACACTTTGAATGTTGTTGGACCTTATCTACTCTCAGCCAGGTGCCAACCCTCAATCTGAGAAGATTCCTTTGTATAGGCTTGACCAACAAAACAGCTAATTGACCTCTTCATGTTTGGGTCTGGTTATTATTCCTGACAGCTAAGCAAGTAGAAACAAATACAGCAGTGTCAATAGGCAAGAGTGATGTCATTGATAATATCAGTGCAGCAGTATTATGATGCAAGCACCATCCCTGCTACATAATTTGTGGATAGACAGTATCACCACCAGATGGATTTGTAACTGGCTGTCAAACCATACTCAGGGTGTAGTCCTCAACAGAACTGCATCCACATGGAGAGAAGTAAGTAGTGGAGTACTCCAGGGTTCAGTTTTAGGCCTAGTACTCTTCAATACCTTCATAAATGATGTAGATTAAAAAATAGAAGGGGAACTCATCAAATTTGCAGAGAACACCAAGCTGGCAGGAATAGCCAACACCTCAGTAGAGAGGTTCAAAATGCAAAAGGATCTTGACAGACTTGAACACTAAGCCCTATCTAACAAAATGAAATCCATTATAGACAATAATAAGGTTCTACACTTAAGCAAGAACAACCAACTGTACAGGTACAGACTAGGTCAAACTTGGGTCCCTTTGGTCCCTTCTCACTCTGTCATTCTATGAAATTCTATATACATTAAAATCTCCCATTTCTACATGAAAGGATTAGAGGACAGCCTTTAATGGCACTGCAAGTCTTCTTTCATTGGATGGGTGTTTTTGATTTCCTGGACCTCTGGATGACCTCAGGAAGGTTTAGTTCTCCAGTTCTTATTGGCTCTGGGCAACCTCATTTCATCCTTGCTGGTATTTTATCTTCTTATTTTACAAGCCATGCTTAAACACAGCATGGCTTTTAATATTCTAAAAGTATAATTCAGGTACAGGATATATTAAGGATATTGTTGTTGTGTTACCAACCAGCAGAGTGTAGAGCACAGAGAAACATTGCTGAGAGCAATGAATAAGAGATGTGCAAACTGGTTTATCAAAGGTTTACTTTATAGTGAAAAAACAATCTCATAGTCTTTAAATCAATCCAAGTCTTTGCCAGTTAAATCAATCCTGTGATACAAAAACTCTTCTTACCACACAAACAGTAGTTGGTTAGAATAACAAACTCACTCTGGTTCACAAACCACGATGGAAGCAGATCCATCCAACGATGATAGCACAATGGTAGCAACTCCACACACAATGGTAGCTTATTAGCAACTGAATACTTTACAGTTCCTTTCTTAAATACGTTTACAACCAGTGATTATCTAATTACAGCATGACTCAGCATTACAATGAATCAGCAGTAAAACTTTAAAGTCACACAATACATATTCATATTAAAGTCACAGAACACATATATTGCCTGGACAACTTGTTATGCTCAAACCATATCCTAACATTCTCCCCTTTGGCCAGGTCAATATATACAGTTTAGATTCTTAATCCATAGCTTTCACAACACGTTTTATGTTTGATAGCACCTTGCGCTTTGGTAAAAGTATCAGCAATATTGTCTTCCGACAGACAATATTCCAACTTAACCATGTTGCTTTGGATACACTGACGAACATTCAGATACCTAATATCAGTATACTTAGATCTAGTTTTACTGCTAAATTTGTTGCCATTTTTATAGCAGCTTGGTTGTCCTCATGTATTACAATTGGATTATCCATCTTTAAACCAATATCCATCATTAGTTGTTTGTAATAAATCAGATCAGTACAAACTAGTGACAAACATGAGAATTCTGCCTCCATAGTAGATAGACTAATATGTTTTTGACGAATTGATTTCCAGCCAATCAAACAATTGTCTCACATGATAGCTATACCCGATGTGGACTTTCTGGTGGTCAAATCAGTAGCAAAACTGGCATCAGCATATGCGCTCAATACTAAATTGTTAGTATTGTTAGGTTCTAGATACAATGCATAATGCATCGTCATTTTCAGATATCTTAATATACGCTTTGTGGCCTGCCAATGCCTATCAGTTGGCTCTGCATTATATCTCGCTAATTGGTTTACTCCAAATGAAATATCAGGTCTCGACCAATTGCTTAAGATAGACTACCTATAAGAGACTGGTAGATCTCCTTACTAAATTTAGGACTTTGGATTTCTCCTTGTTGAAAATCCTGTGCCATAGGCGTTTTAGCTGGCTTACATAGCTCCATGCCATAACGTTTCAACATTTGGTTTATTTTGCTAGATTGAGATATTTTATAACCTCTAGCTGTTTGATTGATATCTAGACCCAAATAATGCCTAATATTTCCCAAATTTCTGATCTTAAATTTGGTTTGTAACTGTTTAACAATATCTATGGCTTCCTTGTCAGTTTTAGTTATTATGGCTATATCATCTGTAAACAATAACAAAAATGATACTAACCCATTATTATTTTCTCTTTTAAAGAGACACTTATCCGCTACACCTTCATGAAAACCGATCTTATTTAGCTCTTTAACTATACATTGGTTCCACTCAATCCCTGATTGTCTCAAACAATAAAGGCTTTTATTTAACTTCCAACAATCAGTGTGGTTTTGTGTTTCAACTCCTAAAGGCTTCCTCATATAGATGGTGTGTCTCAATGGAGCATGCAAGTATGCTGTCTCTACATCTATATGGTTAATACTATATTTATATTTAGCTGCCCACACTAGCATTGTTCTTAAAGTACTAGCACGTAAACTAGGAGCAAAAACCTCATCAAAATCTTTTTTGGTCTGAGAAAAATCTTGAGCTACAAGGCGAGCTTTATGGGTTACTGTCCCATCTATGCTTTTCTTAATTTGTAAACCCATATACAACCTATTAATTTTTCACCAGGTGGCAATTTCACAGTTTCATAAACACCTAACTTAGTTAAAGAATTAATTTCCTTACTCATTGCCTCCTTCCAAGCATTCTTCTCCTTTTCAGGATAAAGCCTGATATCCTCATAACTTGAAGGTTCTATGTTAACCTGGCAAACTACAGCTGCTTTATATTGATCAGGTAGATGCCTTTCCCTAGTAGATCTCCTAGGTAATACAGGACTTACTGCAGATGGTTCATCTGATTCCTCCCCTAAAACTACCTCCTCTAAACCTACTTCCTGTTCTTCATCCTTGATAAAGGATTCTATATTAACTAAATGCTCAGGAATATCATCAGGAATATGATGCTCTATACTAATAGTAATAATTATGTATCATGTCTATAATCTTCACGCTCTAGTTTATTCCATCCTTCATGCTCTAGAAATTTAGCACTTGCACTACAGTAAACACTAGTAGTTCCCTAAATCTAAAGGACCTAATATTTGATTCATAGCCAACGAAAAACATTTTTCTGGCTCTCTGTTGATCCATTATCCTTAAACTAGATGGAATATGTACCCAAGCTGGGGCTCCAAATGTGTGTAAGTAATTAAGATTTGGTTTCCTCCCATGCCATAAGGTGAATGGTATTTCACCTGTAGAGGAATGAACCACGTTGCTTAACACATGGTTAGCACACATAACAGCCTCACCCCATAAATTTTCAAGCAAACCAGAATCTGCCAACATAGTTCTAGTCATGGCTTGTAATGTTTGACCTCTTCTCTCGATATACAAATTGAGTTGTGGTCTGTATGGAGCAGACCATTTATGCTGGAACCCTGCATCCTGCAAAAACGTTTCCAACCTTTGGTTGGTAAATTCTGTACCATTATAAGTCACTAAGCATTTAACCTTAAATTTCTGTTTCCTTTCCACAAAATGCAGCCAGTTGTTAATATGCTGGAATGTTTCACTTTTTGTTTTCATAATATAACAGAATCTGTATCTTGAATACTGGTCTAGTATGCTTAGAATATAGCAGGCACCTCCTATGCTGGGTTTCTTGGGTCCAATTTGGTCTACAAACACTACCTCTAATGGCTTTTTGGTTTTAAAACCATTAACACGGTTTGCTGGTGTTACCCTACTTTTTTGCTGACTACAGGCATTGCAATTCAGATATTTACTACATGCTTGTAGTTTTATTCCTTCAGATAACTGAACTGTTTTCTTTAACGTCCTGAAATTTAAATGCCCAAGTCTCCAGTGTAACAGATGAATACATTCATCATGTGGTTTAACATTCTTATAAACAGACTTAGACTTAGCCACCAATACTGGGTTATCCCTTAAAATAAATAAATCATTTTCTAAACTTGCAATAACAGCCTTGCCATCTTTCTCAATAAAACATTTATCATTTTTAAATGTTACTGTAAACCCAAATTGCAATAATGATTTAACAGATAATAAATTGAATTTTAACCAGGAATATATAACATAGGCAATGGTTCATTACTAAATGACCAACGAGCAACACCCTCTCCAGCTATCTTAACCTTCCAGCCATTTGCTAGTTTAACGTTGGTTACTCTTCTCCATTTTAACACACAAAAAAAATTCTATTTCTAGAAATAAATTGAGAAGCACCACTGTCAACAACCCAACAATCCTGGTTAACATCAGTAGTTGAACTGGATATAGCTAAATTACAACACTTCTTGGGTCTAGTATTGTCCCTAACAGACATTTTCTTATTCTTACAATACTTAGCTATATGTCCTTTAGCCCCACAAGCAAAATAACGTTGTACAAAATAGGCAGTTGAATACATTTTTTCTTCTTTTGGTTGTTGCACTCTCAACTGATCCCTTTCTTGTCTTCTTTTGGATTCTTCCAATAACCTACTGGTTATGCCAGCCAATGTCAATTCATCTCTGGACAAAACCTCTAACGAAGAAACATAGTCGTCATAGCTATCGTCCAAAGAAGAAAGAATTATATAAACTTGTTGTAGTTCTGAGAAAACAAGTTCCTTTTCATGCAGCTCCTGGAATATTCTGGTCATGGATTCCAAATGAGCCATCATATCTCCACCTTTAAGAAGATGTTGTTTAAATAATCTCCGTCTGAGATAAATATGAGCACCCACAGAGTCACCAACCTATAATCTCTTCAACTTGGTCCAACACCTAGCAGCAAACTCTTCGCCACGAATATGGACAAGCTGCTGGTCACCCAGTGTTAGTCCAATAATGCAAAGAGCTCGTTCATTGTCTCTGTTAAACTTGGCTAATATCTTTGCATCTTCCTCATCAGCAGGATCCCATGCTGTTACAGCCAGTGGATTATTAACTATGTCTCATAGTCCTTCTCTATGCAAAAGTAGATTACATTTTGTAGACTAGGATACATAGTTGTTCCATCCAGCCGGGTTATCATGGAAAAATTTGCTATTTGTTTTAGTGCCATCTTCACTTGGATTGTATATCACAAACATAGTTTGTACTATTCACATTAACTCTCAGTTTAGCTCTTAACAATCGTAGTTAGTTCTGTTGGCTCTGGGCCCATAACCAATGTTAAGGATATTGTTGTTGTGTTACCAACCAGCAGAGTGTAGAGCACAGAGAAACATTGCTGAGAGCAATGAATAAGAGATGTGCAAACTGGTTTATCAAAGGTTTACTTTATAGTGAAAAAACAATCTCATAGTCTTTAAATCAATCCAAATCTTTGCCAGTTAAATCAGTCCTGTGATACAAAAACTCTTCTTACCACACAAACAGTAGTTGGTTAGAATAACAAACTCACTCTGGTTCACAAACCACGATGGAAGCAGATCCATCCAATGATGATAGCACAATGGTAGCAACTCCACATACAATGGTAGCTTATCAGCAACTGAATACTTTACAGTTCCTTTCTTAAATATGTTTACAACCAGTGATTATCTAATTACAGCATGACTCAGCATTACAATGAATCAGCAGTAAAACTTTAAAGTCACACAATACATATTCATATTAAAGTTACAGAACACATATATTGCCTGGACAACTTATTAGGCTCAAACCATATCCTAACAATAGACAATAATAAGGTTCTACACTTAGACAAGAACAACCAACTGTACAGGTATAGACTAGGTCAAACTTGGGTCCCTTTGGTCCCTTCTCACTCTATCATTCTATGAAATTCTATATACATTAAATCTCCCATTTCTACATGAAAGGATTAGAGGACAGCCTTTAATGGCACTGCAAGTCTTCTTTCATTGGATGGGTGTTTTTGATTTCCTGGACCTCTGGATGACCTCAGGAAGGTTTAGTTCTCCAGTTCTTATTGGCTCTGGGCAACCTCATTTCATCCTTGCTGGTATTTTATCTTCTTATTTTACAAGCCACGCTTAAACACAGCATGGCTTTTAATATTCTAAAAGTATAATTCAGGTACACTTGAGGAATTGGCTTCTTGACTGGTTTATCTCAAAAAGCAGAAAGTTCCACAAATTCAGAATAAAATTCTATGTTACTACACAGTTGTAGTATCGGTAGCATTCCATCACAAGGGGTCATTATCAAACCCAACAATGTGATTTTCCCAGTAAATTTCCCAAGTTTTGGGAATTCCAGAGCTGCCAAACATGCATATTTAGCAGCGATAAACTAAATTGACAGTAATTAGAGATGCAGGATTTTTGCAAATAACATCTCATGTTGTATGGTACTCTTGTTTGAGAGGTTGGATTTACCTCCATCCCAACTATCCATTTCTATTTTTATCACTTTATTAACAGAAGGAAAAGAATGAAAACATATACAAATATAAATAACATTAAAAGAATTTATCAAAACCTCCACAGTAGAGAAAGAACATATTTGATATTCTTATTTCTCATGCTATAGATGATTGGATTGAACAGGGGTGGAAGGAGGGAATACAGAACAGTCAATCCAATATCTAAGTAAGATGGAGTGTTAGAGGAAGGTCTCAGATAGGCAAAGCATCCACTTAGTAATAACATAGACACTACCGTAAGATGGGGAATACAAGTGGATAAGGCTTTTTGCCTTCCTTTTTCAGAAGGGATTCTTAACACTGTCTTGAAGATCACTGCATAAGATACAACTATAAAAGTAAAACAACCTATTGCAGCGATGACACCGGCCACAAGAATTCCAACCTCAAGTAGATTTATGCCAGAGCAGGATAGTTTTAACAATTGTGGAATTTCACAGAAGAATTGGTTGACCACATTAGAACAAAAAAGGATGGAAAAAGTGCCAGTGGTATGCAATGTTCCATAGAGGAGACCTGAAACCCACACTAGAATTATTATTTCAATACAGTATTTCAAATTCATCACCATCTCATAGTGCAGGGGATAGCAAATGGCAACATACCGATCATATGCCATAACTGTCAGGAGGGAGAAATCAGAAGCTTCAAAGGAGATAAAGAGAAAGATTTGAGCAGCACAACCAGAATAAGAGATGTGTCTAGTGTCCATGAGAGAATTTATCATGAATTTGGGGACAATGATTGAAACAGATCCAATGTCCTGTAGAGCCAAATTCATGAGAAAGAAGTACATGGGGCTGTGCAGCCGACGGTCGAAAGCTACTGCAGAGATGATGAGAAGATTTGCTGTTACAGTTGTCAGATATAACACAAAGAAGAAGAAGAAATGCAAAAGCTGCAGATGCCGATTTTTTGAGAATTCAACAAGCAGAAAGTAAGGCACTGTGGTTTTATTCTCCATGTGTTATTTATGACCAATCCAGCATAACTGCAAGGAAACAGAAGAAGGAAATTCAGTTAGATTAAATTTTGGTGTCGGCATTTTGATATGTGGTGAGAATAGAAAACAATAAATGTAAATTATGGATGGAATGAACTGAAGATCAGAGCATGGAAAATAGAGATGTAGGATGGGCATATCAGAGTACATTGTTTTCCTTTTTTACCTGCCTTACTAAAGGACCAACCACCAACCTCACATTTTTTCTTTTTTCCTCTTTTCAGTTTTGTTATCTTGTGAAGTGATCAAAACAGTTGGCTAGGGGGAGAACAAACTTGGTTTCGGTCTTTTTTCATCAATGAAAGATTACTCGGAATAATTGGACCCATCATAATTTGTCTGCACTCCTACGGGATTGCGGTAGTGTTGGAAAATTGAAGAATTTCAATGTATGGTGCTTTGTGCTTCTAGAAGAAAGGCAATGTAAATCTACCCAATAAATATAAAAACAATTTGCTATATCTCTTTCTTTGAAATCTTGAGAGAAGACATTTCCTCTTTGTAATTTCTCCAAGTGCATTTATGTTGGCAATATTTTTATTTCAATTTCCCTACCATATATTAGGCTAAAATAATATAATAAATTGCTTTCAAATTAATACATACAGATAATATTATTAAATATGTATTTAATGGCATATTGTTAAATAGAAAATGATTGAATTTTAGCTACAATATAATTGCTATTTTGATATTCACTTGGTGATAAAGAGACAATTATACCACTATTAAATATAAATATAGACCTCAAATATTAGGGGAATAAATTAATAAATCCCCTTATCCAACAATCAGAAGGAAATGAAAACTCAGTTTGAAAAGACAGTATCCCATCCAATTCAAACCAATAATGTTTGTAGTGGAGTTTGGAAAGAAAATGAGACACAACATATTGTACCTTTGAACTCTGACATCTCAGCATTTTTTTAACAGTGTCAAATGCCATGTTAGCACATTTTCAACACATTTTCAACACATTTTCAACAATAATACTTAATTTGTTTAAAAACAAAAATAAAAACATATTTTACAATGCATTCATTTTTTTTTTCATATACTGATAGATTATGAAACGACTTTGCCAATGCTACTTCACCTGTTAGGGATCAGTTCATGCATGAAGGTTTGGTCCAAATTTCTGCAAATTATAACTATCTTTTATTCTTCATAATTATCATGTGGAAAAGGTACCAATGTTAAATATATAGTTAATTCATTATTTAAAGTCTACACAGAAATCTCTCCAAATCTCTTTCTACCACCAAGTCAATGCTGTCCCACTAATTTTCATGTAGGGAAACATCTGTCTGCAGTTATAGATATTTTTCTTCTGAATGTTTATTAATCTTGTTTTATTTCCCTCTAGAGATTTGTACACCAAAATGAATGATTTCTGGTGCTTATTAACATAGTTAGCAAATGTAAATAAAACTGACTTCTGTGTGCTCATTACCATAATTGGCCATTAAGAACACAATAACTTCCTCCAGTTATCATATCACATAGAATAATAATATCTCAGATTATTAACAGAATGGGAATTGCAGTGTGAATTTTGAGAGGTGGAAAGCAATCGAGAAGACCTCCCTGGCACATATTTCATCATTTGTGTTATTCTCTTTGTGTTATGTCCATGCAGGCATGAGCAGAGACTTTTCTTATGCCATGCAGGTATGGGACATATTTTAATGTTATTGGTTAAAGGCTGATAGTTTTCCTTTAAAAAGGGCTATCAGTCGGAAGTTGCATGTTGGTTTTACTGAGTCATTATCTTCAATAAACATTGCTCCTGGAAGTTTGGCTTCTCATCTGTATTCCTACTCCCACATATTCCATTGGCGACAAAGGTGGGATTGCTGGGCCCTGAGCCAACGTAGAGATAAAAGAGGCATGCATGAGTGGACACTGCTTGTTTTGGAAAGAGAATGGCTAACTCACCACAATTTGTTCTGTTTGATCCTGAAACACAGATGTGGGATTCTTATGTAATTCTTTTTGACTGTATATTGGAAGCTAATGACTATACCAATATCACAGACAATCGTAAACGAGCACTTTTTTTGGGCATTTGTGGAAAAGAAATGTTTAAGATGGCGAGCGCCCTCATTGCGCCCCAACCCCTGCAGACAGTTCCTTGGGACATGTTATTAAGCAAATTGAGGGAACGTTATGCTCCTAGACCATCTTGCATTGCTAGAAGACATGCTTTTTACCATAGAGACCAGGTAGAGGGTGAGTCTATCAGTTGTTATATGGCAGCCCTCAGGAAAACAGCTATCTATTGTGAATTTAGCAACTTAGATAAAGCCCCTCGAGACAGATTGGTCTGTGGGGTTCGGGATGTTCGGTTAGAGATGATTATTGGCAAAACCAACATTAATGCTACAGACAGTAGTAGAGGAGGAGCAAGCAGCTGAATCATCCAATAGATTGACGAAAGAGATACAGAAGTCGGGCAGCCCCCTGGCGGCTAGAGGGGGGAAACCGTCCATCAGGGAGAGGTGGAATTACGGGAGGACACTGAAGATGAGGTAAATAATCATGATGATGTCCATCAGTTGAGAACGGCTAGCAAGGAGCATAGATGGACAGAGGATCAAAAGTTGTTCTTGTCAACCTTCTCCTCTTCTGCTCCTTGTCCTCCTTATTTGTTAGTTGCTCCTCTTGGTCACTAGGGTTTTGTTCTTCTCTACTTCCTCTGCTTTCCTGTTCTCCTTCATATCCTAGGTGTTGATCGGCGAAGTCTTGGGCTTTTTCTATAGTGTCAATTCGAAATTTTCTTCCTTCCCATGAAATAAGTACTCCTTCTGGTATGAGCCATCTGAATTTTATCTTGAGCTTGTTTAATTGTCTGGTTAAGAAGTTGTAATCTTTTCTTCTGTCCCTGGCCCTTCTCGGTACTTGTTTTAGTGTTAGAACTTCCCTCCCTTTATACATAACTATCTCCTATCTCATTTTTCGATATATTTCTTCTTTCATTGTTTTCTTCGTAAATCTGATATGTACTTCTTTAGGGAGTTTGTTTCTTCTTGCATAATTTGTGAAGGCTCTATAAATTTCATCGATTCCACCTCTTATTTCGTCTTTATCTTTATGTGTTCCTCTGCCAGTATTCTAACCATGGTTTCGCCCAAGTCTTCATCTCTCTGTTCTTCTATATTTTGGAATCTTAAATAGAAAGATGCCTTCTCCATTTTGAGAAATGTCAGTGCATCTTCAGTATCTCGACTCCTTATCGCTTGTTGATTCTCCATCTGTTCCAACCTAGTGGCTGTGGCTTCTGCTTTTTCTTCAACTTTATGAATTCTCTGTTCGTTTTCGGTGATGTTTTGTTGGATTTTCTCTATCTTCTCATCTATGTTTCTAATCTCATCTTTAATTTCCCCTACATCCAATCGCATTTGTTCATGATTCCTTTTAGTTTTATCATGGTTAAGGGTCATCTTGTCTTCCATCCTTTTCATTCCCTCTTGAATCATTGCAAAGGCTGCTTGAATGTTTTGCATACCTATGTTAGTCTTTTCTTTATCTGTTGTTTCCCCTGTCTTCTGTTGAGCCGGGGAAGCCACCAATAGTGTTTGGGTTGGAGATATTTTCTTAGTTGTTTTAATAGTGGTAGATGTGCTTGAGGTTGCCATATCTATTATATGTGTTATTCTTGCCCACAATTTCATAAAATTGTCACCTATATAATATTTGTAACTTAGATGCAAGATTATTATTACGAAATTATTTATGAATACTTCTAATCAATAATATGATATTAAGAAAAGAGCAAAAAGGAAAACGGGGGGGAGGCAAGAAAGGGGGAAACAACGGGGAAAGGGCAAGGTTCTAGCAGTTCATCAATTAACTTATTCCTCAATTACTTACAAAATGAAATATATTTCTGTATTAATATTATAATAGTTCTAGAATCAAGTCAATATCAATTTGATTATTATAACTCTATCAAATTATTTAAATTGATTAGCTGTAAGTAGGTAAATTCATCAAATATAATATGCTATAATTGTTTGATTAACTTTAAATAAGCAAAATATTTTGTTGTCAATACTTACAAGAAAAACTAATAAATTATTAAATGTTATTTTCCAGTTCTAATACGTTATGATATAATATAATAAACTTAAACCAAACCAGCAATAACTATATTGTCCGTTTACTCTCTGTTTGCGGTTTGAATTTATAGTCTTTTTTCTTTTTTGTTGTTATGTAGCCTTATCCTTCTTCCAAACAGACACCGTTCCAAAATCTGGATCACCCTTTTCACATTGATTTTATTCCACCATCCAATTTAGTCTAGTCCACTGCGTTCCAATTAGTAAAGTCCAAGTCTGGCCCCAATGGTATAAAGTCCAATATCTGATATCCTCTGTTTAACTTCTCGTCGTCTAATTAATCAGCTAGTTTTCCTCTGTCAAAGTTGTATCCAAATAGTTCAGTCAAAATAGTTCAATCTTTAGTAGCCAAATAGTCAGAATCTCTCACACCTTATATCAATTTGTATCCTAATCTTTGCAAGAAATGTCACTAAAGTTATCGAAAATGATAATGATGATGATAGTTTGTAAAAATCCACTCCAATCGGTTTTTCCGGAGTTTGTCCCAGCTCTCTCCACACTCTCCCACAAACCGACAACGCCGGTAAGGTCCAATACAATCGATTTATACAGATCCGTCCAAATTCCTTTCCTCCGATCTCCAGCACACCATGCCGCACGCACTCTCTCCATTCACTTCGATATTGCACAGACTGTTCTTGTTTTGTTTTAATCCAATTCTCTCCACTCAATCCAGTCCACACTCATAAAATCTAATAATATCAGAGTTTTAAATCATTCACAATACTAGTCGTAATATTCGTAATTAAGAGCTACCTTCTTCCGCTCTCTCTATACACTTCGGCTGTTCAAGTTTTTGCGCTGTCACTTTTGCATTCAAGATGGCTCCGTTCCGATCTATCCTTCTGTCGCCGCTTGTCTTGTTTCTTTTTTTGGGATTCTCTTCCACTAGCGTCTACTTCTTATTATCAGGTGATTTTTGGGTTTTCTAAGTTATAGTCTCTTGTTGATGACTTCTTTTGGTTTTTGATCTTCGCTTCCCACTTGTACAGTTATCAGCGCCTCCGGCCAGCCCCAGAAGGCTGGTTTTTCCTCACTATGGATTAAGGGCTTTATCTTGTACCTTCAGAGAAGTTGCAATCTCCTCCGAGATCCTAAGATATTCCCCTTTAAACTATTGATCACTACGAGATCAATAGTGCCTGTTTCGGCTCCAGATGTGGGATTGTTAGGAACCCAGGAACGGAGCTCCGTCCCTTTTGTCCCTAACGCGCTGAGGTCACTGCTGGAAGTCCGGCCCCAGGGTTATTTCAAAGCCTGATGGAACGTTTGTTATATGGCATCCCTGGGGTTGTGCCCTATTTTGATAATGTGCTCATCTCTGCTACCAATAAAATGGAATTATTTGAATGACTACGACTAGTGCTACAAAGATTTCAAGAGGCTGGACTAAAGGTAAAGGAAGAAAAGTGTAAAGTAGCAGTAAATCAAGTTGAGTTCCTGGGATACCTGGTTGATGCATCTGGATTGCACCCCACCAAGGAGAAAGTACAAGCAATACAGGCTGCGCCAACACCAAGGAATAAGATGGAACTCCAGGCCTTTTTAGGGCTCCTCAATTTCTATAGTGTATTTTTGCAACAAAAGGCATCTGTCGCTGAACCATTACATCGACTATTGAAAAAAAAGGTGCCATGGATATGGGGGCACAGAGAAGCAGCTGCATTTGTGGGGGTAAAAAATTAATTTCCTCAGATAGCGTCTTAGTTCAGTTTAATGAACATCTGCCATTAGTCCTGATGTGTGATTCATTCCTGTTTGGAATTGGGGGAGTTTTGAGTCATCATCTTCCAGACAATCATGAGGCTCCAATAGCATTCTTTTCTAGGACATTATCATCTGCCGAGAGAAACTACAGCCAACTTAATAAAGAGGAGTTGGCTGTGGTGGCTGGAATTAAGAGATTTCATGAATATGTTTATGGAAGGAGATTTGATTTAGTGACAGATCATAAACCACTTTTGAACTAATTGCGGGGGACCGGCAAACACCGCAAGTCCTGTCCCCAAGAATGACGCATTGGACAGAGTTCTTAGCAGCATATAGTTATCGACTTATACATCGACCTGGCATAGAACTGGGCCATGCTGATGGCCTAAGCCGATGTCTGCTACCTAATCTAGTATAGGATCCAGCTCCAGCAGCATCAGTACTGCTGATTGAGATCATGCCATCCGTTCTTGTTATGGCCGCAGAAGTGGCAACCCAGTCAAGAAAAGACTGAACAATCATGCAAGTGTTAAACTGGGTATGGAGGGGATGGCGTAAAGAGACAGAGAGTGTAGAGTTTAAGCCATTCCAGGCAAGGCAATACAAACTTTCAGTGCAGAAGAGTTGCGGGAATCAGGTAGTGATACCCTCAAGGCTAAGGAAATCATTATTAGAGACTCTACACGAAGGCCACCCTGGAATTGTAAGGATGAAGGCGCTGGCCTGTAGTTATTTGTGGTGACCAAATGTAGACAGAGATATTGCGGAGTGGGTGGCGTTGTGTCAAGCATGCTAGGAATCGAGACCGGCACCTCCTGCAGCACCACCACAGGACTGGGGAACACCAAAAGGCTCCTGGTCTAGAATACATCTCCATTTTGCAGGGCCGATAAAGGGGTTGTCCTTCCTAATTGTTGTAGATGCCTATTCTAAATGGCTGGAGGTGGCCATAATGAGGGCAACCACGACAGATGCTGTTGTGAGAGTATTAAACAAAATGTTTGTAACACATGGGTTGCCGGATGTGTTGGTATTGGACAATGGGCCACAATTTACAGCAAAGCATTTGAGGTATTCCTAGTAAACCAAGGAATACGTCATGCCCTAGTCATGCCATTTCACCCCGAGAGTAACGGGCAGGTGGAGCAAATGGTGAGAATGACGAAAGAGGCCTTGACTCGAATGGGTCCAGGGCAGGGGTGAAATGCTCCCAGTTTAGACTGGATCACCCGATCCGGTAGAAATGGAGGCGGGTGGTTCGGAGAACTGGTAGCAAAAATCCCTGCCCCACCCCCATTGCCCAGCTGAGCTGTGCAATCATCAGAGGCTTTTTTTTTAATTTTTAAAAGCATTTTTTCTACAACTTCATTGGCCGAAAAAATGCTTTTAAAAATTAAAAAAAAAAGCCTCTGATGATTGCGCGGCTCAGCTGGGATCATCAGAGGCTTTTAAAAGCATTTTTTCTACAACCTCTTCAACTGAAGAGGTTATAGAAAAAAGGTTTTTAAAAGGAAAAAAAGCCTCTGCCGATCAGGAAAGTCAGCTGGGATCGTCAGCGGCTTTAAAACAAAAAAGAAAGCCTCTGCCGATCAGGCAAGTCAGCTGGGATTGTCAGAGGCTTTAAAAGCATTTTTTTTACAACCTCTTCAGCTGAAGAGGTTGTAGAAAAAATGGTTTTAAAAGTAAAAAAAAAAAGTTGGCCATGCCCACTCAGTCATATTACCCCACCACCACCAAGCCAAGCCCACAGAACTGGTAGTAGCAAATTTTACATTTCACCACTGATCCAGGGGACTATCAGGAGAAACTTGATAAGTATTTGTTCGATCAACACATCACTCCCTGTGTAGCCACTGGAAAGAACCCAGCCGAATTACTTATGGGTCGCCGGCTGAGAACAAATTTAGAGAGAATACACCCCGATTATTCAATAGAAACCCTTACAGACTGGGAATGTATGGTCAGAACCTTTGAGCAAGGTGATCTACAGTAGTATACACCCGGAATTATACTGGTCAACCCATATGGGTGCCGGCACAGATTACAGATGTTATGAGTCCCCGTTCATACTGGGTGGAGCTTGAGGATGGGTGCCTGTGGCGCCAACATATCGGTCAGCTTCGGAGCCAAGTGAAGGGGACAGCCGGTAGGGAGCTGGAAGAAATAAACTGGGGTGGGAATCTAGAAGAGCGAGAGGGACAACAACGCAGTGAAAGGGTATCTGAAGGACTGAGGCCAGTGCAGAATGAAACACCTGTTATTGTGGGTCCATTACCACAGAGCTCGTCTCACTTTTCCCCATCTCCAACTGAGGGATATGTTCAGGAGGGCCCCCCAGAGAGTATGTGTAAGCCATCTGATGTAGTTGAAGAATCACCGAGAATGCAGTTGATGTGTGAGGGCCCGACAAATACAGAAATACAGGAGAGCCGCCAGTCAACGCGAAGCCACCATAGACCAATGTATCTGGATGATTATGTTTGTGGTATATGAAGTTTCCCCAAGGAAGGGGGAAGGGGTATTATGTCCGTGCAGGCATGAGCAGAGACTTTTCTTCTGCCACGCAGGTGCGGGACATATTTTAATGTTATTGGTTAAAGGCTGATTGTTTTCCTTTAAAAGAGGCTATCAGCCAGAAGTTGCATGTTGGTTTTACTGAGTCATTATCTTCAAAACATTGCTGCTGAAAATTTGGCTTCTCATCTGTATTCCTACTCCCACACATTCTACTTTGATCTCCAGATTTTTGTTTTCTTATTTTTTAAAAAACTCACCTTCTATTCTGCATGCTACAGGTATGGGAAAAGCTTGACCTTGGATATGTCCACATACCATAGAAGTGGGATAATAATTCTGCAATTATAAGGAGGAAAGACCAAAAAGAAATGTCAGGAAACCTACAGAAACCTAGTAGATAATAATTACACAACAAAATAATAGAACACAGTAACATTTTTGTGGGAGTCCAAAAAGGCATGATTATTGTACTGTTGTTTTGCAAGCCACACTTCTTTCTAGGGAAAATGTAGCTGCCTGATAAAACTACTGATGCATAGCTAAAACAAGGCTCAGGAAATGAGATGCAATGTAAGCCGATACAGACTTATAAAAGCTATAATAGAATAAATAATAAAATAAATCCATAGAAATCAGTAGAAAATCTCACAGATCAAATACACAGTGGCTAATATTTGTATTATTATAATATTGTATAGATAGATAGATAGATAGATAGATAGATAGATAGATAGATAGATAGATGATGGCTGGCTGGATGGATGATAGACAGACAGACAGGTAGAGAGAGAGATGATTGTGGAATTTATCCTACCCCATCCCCATGGGCAATACCATCTTCCCAAAAGAACATTTCTCAACATCTGTTAAGCAAGTAAAGAATATTTGAAACAATTATTATATGAAAAACTTCTAAGAAAAATGCCCAGTAAGAACAGCTCTAGAAGAAGATAGGTAGGATGACCAACCCCTCCTCCAATTTATTTAGCCATTCAGTAGCTATGGCTGAGTTGAAAGAATAAAAACTATTGCTGGAAAATGAGAAAAAGAATGAACATTCTTTTGAGAGGGCAGAACATGTAATAGAAAGTATAAGATTCTTATGGTCCTGTAAATCAGTAGAAAAAAAGACTACACTATTATTATGTGGGGGCAAGGGTGGTCACATTGATAAAGTGAGTACTTCAGTATTTTGATGTCACACTCAATTGTTATGTGCACTAAAATTTTACATAAATATATGAAAAGGGTACAAAATAGTTTTTCATGGCACTGCAAACCTTTTGTTGGAATGGTAGACCTTTCTTAGAAATCTTGATTACCTCAAGAGTGTTTCAGCTCTACAAGTTCTTAATGGTTCCGGTCAACCTCATTTCTTACTTGTTGCCATTCTGGACTGAACCCTTTTCTTGCTCATATTTTACAAATCATGCTTAAACACATGTCTTAACATGATGCACAGTTGAAAACAGGGTGGGATTCAAAAATTTTAGTCACCGGTTCTTTTCCCAGTTGCTGGGTGGGAGTGGCAATGGTGGGTGTGGCCTACTCAGCATCCTGCACCATGGTGTGTGTGTGGGGGTGTTTTTGCCCTCCCCAGGCTCCAGAGGCTTTCCTCGAGCCACTGGAAGGGCAAAAACAGCCTTCCCCGGGCTCCGGAAGCTGGAAATGGGCCTGTTTTTGGACTTCCGGTACTTCTGGTAGGCCTCTTTTACACTCTCTCCGGGCTCTAGAGGCTTTCCGTAAGCCTCTGGGAGGGCGAAAATGGCCTTTCCCGGCATCTGGAAGCCCTCCAAAGCCCAGGAATGGGCCTGTTTCTGGACTTCCGGTAGGCCCATATTTTTTGCACTCCTAGAGCCTCCATGCAGACCCTGCACTTACCTGGCATCCAAAACGGGACACATGGAGACTTCTGGAAGGGGAGGGGAGGGCTGGGCAAGGTCAGCCAGTCCTTGCAACTACTGGTTCAGTGAACCAGATTAAAATTAACATCCAGTTCACCTGAACTGGTCCTAACCAGTTGAATCCCACCCCTGGTTGAAAAGCTATGCAGCAACGACATCAAAAATGATGTTACACTGAAGAAATGAGGAAACCATAAAACAATGTCTCCAAGCTAATTCTTTCATGACTATAAATGTATAATTCAAGTTAAACTTAAGGAGTTGATTTCTTGACTCAAAAGGCTGACACATCCTCTAATTCAGAATAAGATTCTGTGTTACAGCATGGGTATGCCATAACTGTGAGACAGGGTAATGACAATGCAAATGAACATTGTAGTTTGAGGAATTTAATGACACATTTTGGTTTCCTATATTAAAAGGGTCTAAATTTTACAGTCCATTTTGAGCTAACCTGCTTGTTTTTCTCTCTTATTTGCCGAATACTGGGGTGGGGTGGGTGGGTGGGATCTTTACATAACTCCAAAGCTCTTGTTTTCTTTGTAAGTCTCAGATTTTCAGTTTCCATCTCAGAGTCTAATAGCCACTATTAGACTCTATTAGAAAGATTTGAAAAATTCATTTGACTATGCTATACACAAATCTGAAAACAATGTTCATGAATTAGAAATTAATATCGACACAAATTAGCCTTTATTCAATAAGGCAGAGCAAAGTAATAACTGCAAAATATAATGTGGAAGAGAAATATCAAGGTAAGAGAACAAGAAGGAAACATGCAATACAGGAATATAAATATAGAAGAAAATGTCATATTACTTTAACTGAAAGCCCCTCATCCTCAAGGCTCCAGCTGGTCCAGAATACGGCCGCGCGGGTGGTTATGGGAGTGACGTGGCGCTCCCATGTGACTCCCCTCCTGTGCGAGCTGCACTGGCTCCCGGTGGTCTTCCGGGTGCGCTTCAAGGTTTTGGTTACCACCTTTAGAGCGCTCCATGGCATCGGACCGGGGTATTTACGAGACCGCCTTCTGCTACCAATAGCCTCTCACCGACCAGTACGCTCCCATAGAGAGGGGCTCCTCAGGGTGCCATCGGCCAAACAGTGTCAACTGGCAGCCCCCAGGGGGAGAGCCTTCTCTGTGGGGGCACCTACCATCTGGAACGAGCTCCCCCCAGAGATACGGAGGATCCCGGACCTGCGCATGTTTCGCCGTGCTCTCAAAACTTTTCTATTTCAGCAGGCTGGCCTGGCCTAACTCTCCTCTTTTAAATTTTTAATTCGTGATTTTATAAATTGGGTGTTTTAATCTGTGTTTCGGCCAAAATATTTAATAATTTTAAGGGATTTTTAATATTTGTATTATCTGTATTTTATCTTGGCTGTTCACCGCCCTGAGTCCTTTGGGAGTAGGGCGGTATAGAAATTTGATAAATAAATAAATAAATAAATAAATAAATAAATAAATAAATAAATAAATTACTGATATTATCTAGGTGATTCCAATATGCGTATGCCACATTCCCAAAATGTTATTATATTAAGCCTCAAAGTATTTGTCCTATCTTTATTTAAATTCTTATGTACATGTACCTGAAATAAATTTTAAAATGTTTTGGACAGATGGTGGGATAGATAACACAAAATCTGGATAAGCCTTTTATACCATATTAGCACCTGGGATGAAACAGTTCTCAAGCAAATTTTAATAAAATGTCATTTGGAGTACTTCTCTTTATACTCGTTTCTTCAAGTATTAGAAAATGGAGCATATCTTATCTCTTCCAATTGACATTATATTGTATGTTACTGTAAGCTTATATGAAGGTCTATTATGATTATGATATTGACTTCTTGCTTTTTCATATTGCTGTGGTTACAAAAGAGTTGTGGAAGATAGTATCAGCTTACCCATCTTGCCCATCATGCCAAGTGTCTGGTTTTGCCAAAGCACTTCTAAAGGAAAAGCTAAAATGAGCGAGAACCTGTTTGGTGTAGTGCTTAAGGCACCACATTAGAAACTATGACAAAGTGACATCTAGTTCTGCTATAGGAACAAAGCCAGATGGGTGACTTGGGCCAATCACTCACTTTCACAGTCCTAGGAAGGAGAAACTGGCAAACCCTTTCTGAAAAACCTTGGCAAGAAAATGAAGTGATTTTTTCCAGGTGCTTGGAAGAAATTAAGACTGGCATTATGAAACTAAGTAGCAAAGTATCAATTACACCTGTTTTGCACAATTGTACTACATCCTGATACTCACTTCCCAAAAAATCAAAAGGCTGCCAATCAACTACATTTAAAGTGTGTTAACAACAACTAGGGATGCAAAATGTTTTCTGAGTAACTTCTTGAGTTCTACCATTCTTCTGGATTTAAAGGTCGGATGTGCCTTCATCCCAACTATGTTTTCCTTTTTAACTTACTCCTGTATTCAGAAACTTAAAAGAATAGTCAGGAAATGAAAAATTGTGATGACCAGAATAGAAGCAATATTAAAATATTTTGTTTTCAGAATCTCCACAGTTTAGACAGAACATATTTAATATTCCTATTCCTCATGCTATAAATGATTGGATTAAACAGAGGTGGAAGAAGAGAACATGGAATAATCAACCCAAAATCCAAGTAAGATGTGGTATCAGAAGGAGATCTCAGATAGCCAAAGCTTCCAGTTAATACTAGCATAGATAGTACAATGAGGTGGGGAAGACAAGTGGATAAAGCTTTTTGTTTTCTTTTATCAGAATGGTTTTTTAAAACTGCCTTGAAGATCATAGCATAAGATGAGGTATAACATAAGCCCATGGAGAGCTATAGAACAGAATAAAGTAAGGGTTGGAAGTGACCTTGGAGGTCTTCTAGTCCAACCCCTTGCTTAGGCAGGAAACCCTACACCACTTCAGACAAATGGTTATCCAACATCTTCTTAAAAACTTCCACTGTTGTAGTATTCACAACTTCTGGAGGCAAGTTGTCACACTGATTAATTGTTCTAACTGTCAGGAAATTTCTCCTTAGTTCTAAGTTGCTACTCTCCTTGATTAGTTTCCACCCATTGCTTCTTGTCCTACCTTCAGGTGCTTTGGAGAATAGCTAGACTCCCTCTTCTTTGTGGCAGCCCCTGAGATATTGGAACACTGCCATAATAGCTATCACAATATATAGCTATAATAGAATATATATATAATATATATATATATATATATATATATATATATATATATATATATATATATATATATATATATATTATATATATATATATATATATATATATATATATATATATATATATGTTTATATATATATATATATATATGTTTATATATATATATATATATATATATATATATATATATATATATATATATATATATTTATATATATGTTTATATGTGTTATATGTTTATATTATAATATATAAATATATTAAAATATTTTATTTTCAGAATCTCCACAGTTTAGATAGAACATATTTAATATTCCTATTTCTCATGCTATAAATGATTGGATTGAACAGAGGTGGAAGAAGAGAATACAGAACAGTCAACCCAAAATCCAAGTAAGATGGGGTATTAGAGGGAGATCTCAGATAGCCAAAGCTTCCAGTTAATAATAACATAGATACTACAATAAGGTGGGGGAGACAAGTGGATAAAGCTTTTTGTCTTCCTTTTTCAGAAGGGATTTTTAAAACTGCCTTGAAGATCATAGCATAAGACACAAAAATGTAAGTAAAACAACCTAGTCCAGCAATGATACTGGCCACAAGAATTCCAACCTCAAGTAGATTGAAAGAGCAGGATAATTTAAGTAACTGTGGAATTTCACAGAAAAATTGGTTGACAATATTAGAACAAAAAAGGATGGAAAAAGTGCTACTGGCATGCAATATTCCATACAGAAGACCTGCAAACCACACTACAATAGTTATTGCAGTGCAGGCTTTCCAATTCATCACCATCTCATAGTGCAGTGGATGGCAAATAGCAACATACCGATCATATGCCATGACTGTCAGGAGGGAAAAATCAGAAGCTTCAAAGGAGGCAAAGATCAAAACTTGTGCAAAGCAACCAAAGTAAGAGATGTGTGTGGTGTCCATGAGAGAATTTATCATGGATTTAGGGAGAATCACTGAAACAATGCCCAAGTCCTGCAGAGCCAAATTCATGAGAAAGAAGTACATTGGACTGTGCAGTTGATGATCATAAGCTACAGCACAGATGATGAGAAGATTTGTTGCTACAGTTGCCAGATATAGCAGGAAGAATAAGAAAAAATGTAAAAGCTGTATATGTCGACTTTTTGAGAATTCCAGCAGCAAAAAGTAAGAAATGGTTTGATTATTCATGTTTCATAGGACAAAGCTCCAGGGCATAACTGTAAGGAAACAGAAAAGGGAGATGCAGTTAGATAAAATCTGAGAAGTGGCATTTTGATATGTGGTGAGAATAGTAAACAAAATTAAGTGTAAAGCATGAACAGAATGAAAAGAGAAACAGGCAGTGGAAAGAAGAAACGTAGGATGGCCACATTAGAGTAGAAAAGTTCTCCCTTAATTTCTGTCCATTGTAATCCACACGTTTTAAACAACCAAGCTTACATTTTCTTTTCTTTCCTACTCCCAGTTAGGTTATTTCATGTCCTGATTAAAAGGATTAAGAAATCCTTACGATTAGGAAAACCATAGTGGAGTCTACTTTCAGCCATACAAGATTACTGAGAACATTTGGATCAGTTACAATCTCTTGCAACTCATATAGGATTGCAGATGAACTTGCTATATGTGGTGTTTGTGCATCTAGAAGAAAAACAATGTAAATCTAGCAAATAAATATAACAGTAAGTTGCTGTATCTTTTACTTGGAAATCTTGAGAGTAGATCTTGCCCCCTGGTGCAATGTGTGTGTGTGTGTGTGTGTGTGTTTTATATGACAAACAGATGGAGTTGTTCTTCTCAATTGCCTTTGCGTCTACTTGACAAAAGAAAAAGAAGTAAATAGTATAATAAGCTCTAAATGTAATACATAAATACTAGAATCCTAAACATGCATTTAATAACATATAATTAAACAGAAGAAAAACAAAACTTTCACTTGACATTCACTACGTAATATTATACATTATAGATACAATGGGAAATATTTTTAAAATAAAAATCAGATATAGACAAAATGAATAAATAAATAAATCCCCTTTCTCAACAATCAGAGGAAAGTCATACCTCAATTTGAAAAAGCAGTTTCCCTTCAAGTACAAACCTCTATTCCCTCCAGGAGAGTTTGGCCACAAATTGAGATACAGTCTATTACAACTATGACACCTCAGTATTTCTTTCAGCAATGTGAACCCACATTTTCAATAATAATACTTAAATTATCATTTCTTTTATTTACATCCAGAGAGATTTGAAATTATTTTACTGATGCTAATTTTCCTACAATTGATCTAATTTTCAGGTAGTGAGACAGCTATCTTCAGTTAAAAGGATCTTCTTCTGAATGTTTATTATCTGTCATTTTTCCTCAAGAGTCTTAAAGACCAAAATAAAACTGACTTGTATGCTTCTTAAGATAATTAGCAAATAAAAATGACTTCTATGTGCTAATTAACATAATTAGCTATCTGTATAGCTATCTCCAAAGCTCCAGTACCAGTTATCTCATAACATAAAGATATCTCAGAATGATATTAATACAACTGGGGTTGCAGTGATTCCAGCAATCCAAACTGAGAGCTGAAACATGAATCAGGTGAAAAGATCTCCCTGAACCATATTTCATCACTTGGGATTTGTGTGGGGATCACCATTCCACTGCTGCACATTTTCGCCAATGATCCTTCCTGTGTGCCTGCTCTCCTGGGCCATCAGCCCCGAGGCATGCCTCTCATTTTGACTTCCCAGCCATATGATAGATGACGTCAGGGTCATGCACTGAAGCAGTTTATCACCTTTTATCACTTTAAGGAAAGATGGAGGAACAACTGAAGCAGCTTGTGATGGATTGGGAAGGAAGAGGGAGGATACAGTTTAATTGGATAATTGAGTGATTGCACTGGGGTGGAGCTGTATGCTGATTAAAAGGTGATGGGGAGCATGGAGCGTCAGCTCCAACAAAGATTCCTTTCTCTAACACTTTAAGGTGGTCAGCTAGTACTGATATCAGGATAAACAAACTTAGTTACTGCTTTTGTGTGCTGAGGTTTATTTTTCCAGTCTTTATGGAACCTGACAGAGAGTTTATATAGATACATGTTTTAAAAATCAGTGTGCATATCCTGTTTTGGTTTTTTTGCAATAAATTGTTCCTTGCAATAAGGTAATGTTCTTTCCTGTAGTCTCTACCACTTCCCCAGGAAAACCCATTAAACACATATAGCAAAGCATCAAGAAACAGATTTCGTCCTTTTTCATATTTCAGTATTTTTTACTCAAGTAAAAAACATTTGCAAAGATTACAAAGTAATCCTAAAAATTTTGAGGGACATACAGAGTAAGATAAAAGGATAATAAGATCCCTAGAAACAGATTTTAGAATGGCTGACTCTTTCCCTGTAGCTGACAGTTCTGAAACTTTGACTGAGGTGAATGGAAAAACAGCAAGAAAATGAAGAAAAACTAAACATCCCAGTAGAAGGAAAGGGCATGTATTGGGAGGTACAATGTATATAATGTTGGAAGAATAATATTTGTTCATTCCTTCCATCCAGGATGATGAGATCAGCCAATGAACGAAATGAGGTGAGAAAGTGAGCTGCTGGGAAAGGAGGTTTTATTTCAGAAGCCAGGAACTGCAGTGACAATAGAGTTGGGTTCTGGATCAGCAGGATGATTGGAAGATCCATAGAAATCAATAAGAAAAATCACAGAAGAAACACAGCAAATAAAATTTCGAAGGACAGCTGCAGAGATACATGTTTTAGAAAATCAGTGTATGCATCTTCAGTTTTATTGTTAATTTTCATTTTCAGCAATACAGTATTCCCTGCAATAAAGTAACAAGGAGAGATATTTTTTTCCTCTGTGTTCTCTGCCACTTGTCCAGAAGAACCCATTACAATCCCTACGGCCAAGAAAGTGATTTCATCTTTCTCCATCTTTCAGTGTTTTTATTCATTTTTTTTTAAAAAGCACGATTTGCAAGGATTAAAAAGTAGACCAAAATGTTTTAAGGAGCATAGAGAGTAAAATACAAGGATAAGAAGATACCTAGACGCAGATTGTAGGATAGTTGACTCTTTTTCTGTATCTAACAATTCTGCAGCTTTGACTGGGATAAATGGAAAAATTCCTAGAAAATGAAGAAAAACTGAACATACCAGTAGGAGGGGTGGGGATGTATTGGGAAACACAAGATGCATACACTATGCTAATCTAGGCGAGAGACTGACTGAGTCAGGGAGAGTAGTCGAATGGGCAATTAGTCTGGAATCCCTATGTTGGTATAAGAAGGCAAAGTCTGATATTCCCCCCACCCTTGAATGCTGTTGGACTTTATCTACTCTCAGCCAGGTGCCAACCCTCAATCTGAGAAGATTCATTTGTATAGGCTTGACCAATAAAACAGCTAATTGACATTTTCATGTTTGGGTATGGTTATTATTCCTGATAGCTAAGCACATAGAAACAAAAACAGCAGAGTCAATAGGCAAGAGTGATCACATTGATAACATCAGTGCAGCAGTTGTCAGGTTTCGTTGCTATCTTAAATAAACTTCATTCTCAAACGCAAGGTCTCTAATGAATCTTTTTTTTATTTAAGAATAGGAGAACGACATCCCTGAACTCTTTGTGCAGCCAAAACTGCCCCTCCTTCCAAAACCCTCCCTTTCCATTCTTCAACCCCAATGTCTCATTGGCCATCGTGCAGATCCATCTCTTCGTCCCAAGCACTTTCTTTTCACAGGAATTTCCCCCCTCCCTCTGTCACCCAGGTAACGCTATCTACTAAAGAGCAGGGAACTAGGTAAAAGTTCATCTCAGCATTAAAGCAAAGGTTCTCCCTTCTTTCATTCATGTCAGCGCTGGAGGAGAACATAATTTGGAACGCTGACAGCAGTATTATGAGGCAAGCACCATCCCTGCTACATAATTTGTGGATAGACAGTATCACCACTAGATGGATTTGTAACTGGCTGACAAACCATACTCAATGTGTGGTCCCCAACGGAGCTACAAATACATGGAGAGAAGTAAGAAGTGGAGTATTCCAGGGTTCAATTTTAGGCCTAGTACTCTCAATATTTTCATAAATGATGTAGATTAAAAAATAGAAGGGGAACTCATCAAATTTGCAGAGGATACCAAGCTGGCAGGAATAGCCAATACCCCAGTAGATAGCCTCAAAATCCAAAAGGATCTTGACAGACTTGAACACTAAGCCCTATCTAACAAAATGAAATCCATTATAGATAACAGTAAGGTTCTACACTTAGGCAAGAAAAGCCAACTGTACAGATATAGGCTAGGTCAAACCTGGGTCCCTTGGGTCTCTTCCAACTAGCTCATTCTATGAAATTCTATATACATTAAAATGTCCCATTTATACCTGAAAGGGTTAGTAGACAGCCTTTGATGGCTCAGCAAGTCTCCTTTTATTGGAGGGGTATATCTGGTTTCCTGGAACTCTTAATGACCTCAGGAAGGTTTAGTTCTCCAGTTCTTATTGGCTCTGGGCAACCTCATTTCATCCTTGCTGGTATTTTATCTTCTTATTTTACAAGCCATGCTTAAACACAGCATGGCTTTTAATATTCTAAAAGTATAATTCAGGTACACTTGAGGAATTGGCTTCTTGACTGGTTTATCTCAAAAAGCAGAAAGTTCCACAAATTCAGAATAAGATTTTATGTTACTACACAGTTGATGTATGATGGGAGACTTCAATGGAATAGTAGATGAGAAAAAGGACTATAATACACAAAAGACAACAAAACAAAATAGGAAAACTTTGCCGAAATCTTTTTTTAAGATGATAGAGGAAATAAATTTAAAAGATATATGGAGAGAAAGAAATGCAAAAAATAGACAATATACTTTTTATTCCAATAGACATTTATCATGGTCCAGAATAGATATGATATGGTTGACAATGGATTTGACCTCGAACATAGAAGAAATAGCCATAGAGGCTAATACTTGGGCAGATCATAATTCAATGATGATGAGCTGGAAAGGACAAAGGAGAAGGTCTAGATGGACTTTAAACACTACAATATTAAAAGAAAAGGATTTGCTACAGAACATGGAGAAAGAATTACCTTTTTTTCCCAAAGAAAATAGAAAAGAGGATACATCACTGCAGAACCAATGGAATACCATGAAAGCTTACACCAGAGGCCTGATTATTGACTATACAAGGAAAATAAATATTAAGAAAAGGCAAGCATATAAAATTCTAGAGGATGATTATAAGACATTGGAAAAAGAACTGCAGAAGTCCCCACAAAAAAAAAAAAGACATTAAAATGAAAATGGACATGATTAAACATAAAATGGGATTATTAGAGAAAGAAGAGCTAGCACAAAAAATCAGGAACGCTAAACAGAAATATTTTGAAGATGCTAATAAACCAGGCAGATGGCTAGCATATAAATTGAAAAAAGAAAGGAACTCAAGGAAAATAACGCAGTTAATAGATGATCAAGGACAAATTAGATTTGGAAATGAGGAGAAGAAGAACATTGTACAAGACTATTATAAAAAGCTATATGAAAAGGAAAAGATAGAAGAGGAAAATATTAAACAATATTTACATAAGGCGAATTTACCCCAGATTCCAAAAGATGTTGAGATGGTGTTAGAAGGGAATATAACAATGATAGAATTGACAGAAGCAATTAAAAAACAAAAAAGTGGGAAAGCACCAGGTCCAGATGGAATACCGGCAGAATATTATAAGACTTTGCAGGAATCACTGAGTCTCCCATTACTAGAAATTATGAATGAATGAAGTAATGCTACAGAAGGCATTCTAACTCATGGTTAGAAGCATATATTACACTTATTCCAAAAGAAGATACCGACCTACAACAAGTCAAAAACTATAGGCCAATATCATTGCTAAATTCAGACTATAAAATCTTCGCTACAATACTAGCAGAAAGACTTAAAAGATATTTAAATAATTTTATACACCCGGATCAAAATGGATTTCTGCCAAAAAGGCAGATTAGAGACAATTTGAGGATAATTTTGGATACATTGGAATATTATGATGCACATCCAGAAAAGCAAATGGCTTTGATGTTTTTAGATGCACAGAAAGCCTTTGACAATGTGAATTGGTGATTTATAATACTACAATTGAAACAGATGGGCTTTGGAGAGAAATTTGTCCAAGCTATAGAAGCTATATATTATAAACAAACAGCAAAAATAATGATGAATGGAGAGCTGGCAGAATTTATTGAAATACAAAAAGGAATGAGACAAGGTTGTCCATTGTCACCATTGTTGTTTGTGTTAACATTAGAAGTACTAAACAGAAATATCAGAGAAGAAAAAGGAATAAAAGGAATGAAAATTCAAAATCAAGAATATAAATTGCGGGTTTAGTTTCCGTCGCCGCCGGACAGTCTTTTGGGACTGCCAGCCTCGTTGCCTGTAAAGAGCTGTCTCTACAGCTGAGAGATGGCTCGAAAAACTCCGTCTCCTTAAGGAGACATGAGATAGAGCCGGCGAGGACAGGTAGAGTCCTCTGCGAACTCCCCAGAGTTTTTTTTTTACTCTTGGCGAGGAAGCAGAATATGGCTCCCTATACAGCTCGCCGCTGCTCCAGGCATCGGGGGAACTCTGCTTCCTGCAGAGCCAGGCGAAGGGACCAATCCAATCAACTAAATCTAATAGATTGTCCGAACAAATAGGATGAAATCTTGACTTGGGACCCCAAATCGCAAGTATTTCTAACAAATCTTTTGAGCGATTTTAAAAGTGAAGGAAAAAAGTTTTTAAAATGGCGACTGGCTGAGGCTTGAGAAGAAGAAAGCTGAAAGCGAAAGTCCTTCCGTTTGAATAGCTTAATACACTACAAAGTATCTAGTGCTGGCTAGAACTGAAGAGAAAAATCTCTATTTTAAGTTTCTTTCTTCCTGGAGACTTGATACTGATATTGCTTGGAAAAAAGTCCTTTTTTCTTTTTAAGAAAAAAAAAAGAGTTTGTTTGTTGGGCAGGATGGCGTTGAAACAGACAAAGCCAGACAATCAAGCCGTGGGGGGGGGGGGGTTCCCCCATTTACAAATCATATGAGCAAGTTTTGAGCCTGCAGACTCAGAATGGCTCGAAAGATTTAAAGAAATTTGTTTTGGAGGAGATGGCAAGATATGATGAGATTGTGAACCAGAATCTTGAAAAATTCAGGCAGGAAATTAAAGAGTTGGTACAACTAAAATATGATAATTTGAAACAAAAGATTGTAACAGTTGTCAAAACTTTTCAGAAATAGTTATAAAGATGGATAAAGATAATAATTTATTAGAGTCCAAAATGAAGGAAGTTGATGATAAGATTTATAATTTGGACAATAAAATACAAAGAATTGAAAATGATTTGATAAATATTCAAGAAAATAACTCAGAAGTAAAGCCTAAAATACAGAAAGCTGACTACAAGATTTACAATGTAGATAATATAAAACAAAGGATTGAAAGAGAAATTACAGTGATGCAATACAGGTCCATGGAATTTGCAGTCAGAATGAGGGGATTACAGGAAAATAATAGAGATGACCTGAGAAAGATGTCTGCTGAAGTTCTGGCTGTGATTTTAAAGGTTAGTCCTGAAGAGGTATCCTGCAGGATTGATAAAGTCTACAGAGTAAATTCTTGGGTTGTGAAGCAAAGGCAGTTGCCTAGAGATGTGGTGATTTACTTTACAGATAAAGGAATAAGAAATGATATTGTGCAAAAGTCTTTTAACTCCATTCTAGAAATGTATGGAAGGAAGATTTGGATATATAAAGAGCTACCGTCCAAGATGTTAAAAGATAGAAAGGAATTCAGATTTTTGGTTACTGAGCTAAAAAAACAAAACATCCCATTTAGGTGGGATGTTCCAGTTGGTATAATATTGAGATATCAAGGAGAAAGATATCAATTAGACACTGTTGAAAAGGCGGAAGAATTTTACTACAAGGTTTTAATGGACCCAACATCTCCACGTATGTCATCAGTATCGGGAATACAGGAGGGGAATAAAGAAAAGAATGAACAAGAGACTGAAACCCAGGCTAAACAGTTGGAGATGGAGGTTATGGGAAAACAACAAGATAAAGAGGTTCTTTTGGATGAGCCGCTTCTGGATTCTTCTTCAGAGGTTATAGCTGGATTACCTACAGACATAAGTGAGGCAGCTTTGGATTTTAATGAGATGTCTTATCAAGTTATAGACCAGCATGGAATTCAATCAGCTGATACACAAGTCCTAGAGAGACAACTAGGATGGAGATCTAAACCACAGAAAGCTAAGAAAAGAAGAATCAGGTCTAATAAAACTAAAAAAATTTAAATTGAACAACAGCTTAACGCCAGTTATTGAAGAGTCAATTAAATATAATAAGTGGGACTTATAGATGGCTGACATATGATATATGAAAATATAATTGAGGCAAATTATTGACTTTCATTATCTTGAGAAGAATAACAGATCTCTGCAGTGCTGGTGCTTTTGGGTTGTGGAAGAAGGCCTCTGAGTGAGTGGATTAGAACTTTCTATTTTGGACTCTTTGAAAAATGGATTACATATTTGCTGAGTTATGTGGCAAGAGAATTATGGGATTGGGGCATGCAGAAGATCTGGTTGTTATCCCAATTCAGTGGTTGGAATCAACAATCTAGATACAAGATACTACAGAAGATACCATATGGAATATAAATATAAAGTCACTCGGGTGGTTTTTTATATATGAAAACATTTATTATTGAGGAGGGCAGATGGTAATAGAAGATACTGAGTATGCTGTTGGTAGCTGAAGCTGATGTTACCCTAACATGGGTGATGGAACTAACAATCTAGTTGAAAGAAGTTACAGAAGACACTATATGGATTATAATTTTAAAGTCATTTGAGGACTCATATATGGAAATATTTTTGTTAGTTGTGTGGTGTGGGCAGAAGAACAGAGATATTAATATTATGTAAGGTAAACCTGTAGGAAAATGGGGGGAGATGGGTTAGGTTATTGACTGTTTAGTTTAGGAAAAGGGATGTTATGTTATGTTTAGATATAAATATACTTAAAAGATTTGGATTAGGAGATATATGCATGTGGGAAGAAATGGGTAGATTATGAGTTGAATAAATGTTAAATTAGGATTTATTACATAGTTTTATAGTTGAAGGTTGCTTTGAAATGTATAGTTTAGGGGGAAATAATAATAATGTTAGAAAGAAATGGTTAGCATGTGGGGGGTGGTGTAAAAGGATGGTAAAGTATTATATAATTTGATATCGATCTGGAGTTAATTTTTGGAGAAGCCATGGGGGATGGGGAGGGTGAGGGAAGGTTAGGGAGGAGGAGGGGGGGAAAGGGAGAAAAATCTGTATTTGTAAAACTTTTTCAATAAAAAAAAAAAGAATATAAATTGCAAGCATTTGCTGATGACCTGGTGTTCATCCTGGAAGAACCACTTCAATCTGTAAACAAACTGATAGATAAAATAGGAGATTTTGGGAAAGTGGCTGGTTTGAAAATAAATAAGGATAAAACGAAGATGTTGACAAAAAATATGTTAAAAAAACAGAAAGAAGAATTGGCGGAAGTATCAAGGATGCAGGTCACGAATAAGGTTAAATATTTGGGAATACATTTGACAACAAGATGTGGTACTCTTAAGGAGAATAATTATGCTTAAACAACAGATAGCGACAGATCTAACAAAATGGGAGAATTTGCAGCTATCATTGATAGGGAGAATATCAACTATTAAAATGAATATACTGCCCAGGCTTTTATACTTATTTCAGACAATTCCAATTAAGTTGGGGAAAAAACATTTTGAAGATTTAAATAAAATGGTGTTAAAATATATATGGCAGGGCAAAAAGGCAAGGATAAAACTAAAATTGATGCAAGATGTTAGATCAAGAGGAGGTTTTGGTTTGCCGGATTGGGAATTATATTATCAAGCTTGTAACTTGATGTGGATTAAAGAATGGATAACTCTAAGGAATATTAGATTGTTGACCTTAGAAGGACATGATTTATTGTTCGGTTGGCACGCTTTTATGTGGTATAAAAGTACAAAAGTACAGGGTTATTTCAGAAGATATATGATATGAGAGTCTTTGTTATTAAACTGGGAGAAGATCAAACAATGTTACTATTTAAAAATTCCAGTCTGGTTATCACCTATTGAAGCAGTCTCACACGCAATAACATTTAGGAAGGAACAAATTGTTAGATATGGTGAATTATTAAATGAAAGGGGTGAACTTAAGCTGAAGCAAGAACTAGAAGAACAGGAGCTTGAAATGGATTGGTTTTCATATATGCAAATACAGTCTAGATCTGATGAAGATTCTAAAAAGGAGGGTGTTTATAGTAATTTGACAAACTTAGATAAAATCTTAACAGGTTCTGATGACTATGTAATTAAAAAATTGTACAGTCATTTATTAGAAGTAAAATTGGCAGAAGAACAAGTTAAAGAAACAATGATTGCATGGGGGAAAAATGTGGGTCATGGGATTGACTTAGAGAAATGGGAAAAATTATGGTTGTAGAACTATAAAATGATAATGTCAACAGCATATTTATTTATTATTATATTATATTTATTTATTATATTTCTATACCGCCTTTCTCCTGTAGGACTCAAGGCGGTGTACAGTCAAGAAAAATATAGACACAAACATCATAAAATCATAAAATATAAGGAACATTTGTATAAGATGTTTTACAGGTGGCATTTACCCCCGGAGAGAATAGCCAGAATGTACAAGAATAAATTGGAGAAATGCTAGAACTGTCATCAGACTCCAGGCTCATATTATCATATGTGGTGGACATGTGCAGAAGCTAAAAGATATTGGACTAAAATCCACAAATGGTTGGAAAAAATGACAAAGAAACATATTGACTTTAAACCAGAGATATTTTTATTGGGGATTTTACCAGAAATATACAGTAGAGAAATGAGATATTTAATTGTGAATGTTTTAACAGCGGCTAGAATTGTATTTGCTAGAAACTGGAAAGGTGAGAAGATACCCACGGATGACAACGTTATCAAGAAAATTTTGGAGTGTGCTGAAATGAGTAAATTGACATTGAAATTAGGGAACAAGAAGATAAACAATATTATTTGATATGGGATTTATTTTATCAATGGTTGGACAAGAAAGAATGGAAATGAAATATGAAATATGAAATGGATAAGATAATAAAACATATAAAGGGTTTTTCCCCCCCTTATAGAGGACAATTTACTGTTAAATAATTGGTAAATGAGAATAATAATGTAATAAACTGTTGAATAAGAAAATGTTGGATAGAGGATTAAGCACAAAAGATTTGTAACCGATCAATACACTTTCTGTGATTGTAATGGATGATAATTGTTTTATGTTTTAAGTTTTGTTTAAAAATAAAAAAAAATTCCAAAAAAAAAAGAAAAAAGGAAGGTTTAGTTCCAGAGTTCTTATTGGCTCTGGGCAAACCACATTTCATCTTGTCACTGTGTTTTTTTATTTACCAGCTGAGCTCTCATTTCTGGACTATTAGACTTTCTGTAGCATGCCAAGAATTGTTATCAGTAAGCTAAACTGCGCAAGTCTGTCCACCACATTCCCTCACACTCTTTCCTTTTGTTCTCTTGCCAGAAAGGTCCGACTGCTGAGAAGCAGCCGGTACGAACTTTTATTCAAAATGTAACTAATTAGACTAGTAACATGTTTTATTTTCTTCTTTACAATAAATATGAGTTTAATTAGAAGATGTATTCCGGTTTTATTTTTCAAAAGTATACACAAGGAAAATGCCACGATCCAGGCAATTACCCCAGGAAGGTAACGAGGCTGATTGCCTCTGACACATCTTTGCTGGTATTTTATCTTGTTCTTATTTTACAAGTCATGTTTGAATACAGCATGGCATTTAATATTCTTAAAGCATAATTCCAGTTAAATTTCAGGAGTAGGTTTCTTGACTGGCCTATCTCAGAAAGCAGAAAGTTCCACAAATTCAGAATAAAATTCTATGTTACTAACAGTTGTAGTATCAGTAGCATTCCATCACAAAGGGTAATTATTAAACCCACAATTTCATTTTTCCTAATATATTTTCCAAGCTTGTGGAATTCATGCATATTTAGAATCAGTAAACTAAATTGACTAATTACGTATGCAGAATTTTTGCACATAACATCTCATGTTCTATGGTTCTTCTATTTGACAGGTTGGATTTGCCTCCATCCCAACTATCCATTTCTACCTTTATTACTTTACTGAGAAGGAAAGAATTTTTAAAAAATGTATACATTTAAAAAAAAACATTAAAATAGTTTATCAAAACTTCCACAGTTGAGAAAGGACATATTTGATATTCTTATTTCTCATGCTATAGATGATTGGATTGAACAGGGGTGGAAGGAGGGAATACAGAACAGTCAAAACAAAATCTAAATAAGATGGAGTGTTAGAAGAAGGTCTCAGATTGGCAATGCATCCACTTAATAAGAACATAGAGACTACTGTAAGATGGGGGATACAAGTGGATAAGGCTTTTTGCCTTCCTTTTTCAGAAGGGATTCTTAACACTGTCTTGAAGATCACTGCATAAGATACAAGTATAAAAATAAAACAACCTAGTACAGAAATGACACTGGCCACAAGAATTCCAACCTCAAGTAGATTTATGCCAGAGCAGGATAGTTTTAACAATTGTGGAATTTCACAGAAGAATTGGTTGACCACATTAGAACAAAAAATGATGGAAAAAGTGCCAGTGGTATGCAACGTTCCATAGAGGAGACCTGAAACCCATACTAGAATTATTATTTCAGTACAATATTTCCAATTCATCACTATCTCATAGTGCAATGGATGGCAAATGGCAACGTACCGATCATATGCCATAACTGTCAGGAGTGAGAAATCAGAGGCTTCAAATGAGAGAAAGAGGAAGTATTGAGTAACACAACCAAAGTAAGAGATGTGTCTGGTGTTCATGAGAAAATTTATCATGGATTTGGGGATAATGATAGAAACAATGCCCACGTCCTGTAGAGCCAAATTCATGAGAAAGAAGTACATGGGGCTGTGCAACCGACGGTCAAAAGCTATTGCAGAGATGATGAGAAGATTTGTTGTTACAGTTGCCAGATATAACACAAAGAAGAAAAAGAAATGCAAAAGCTGCAGATGCTGATTTTTTGAGAATTCCAGAAGCAGAAAATAAGGCATTGTGGTTTGATTCTCCATGTTTTATTTATGACACAGCTGGCATAACTGCAAAGAAAGAAAGAAGGGAAATTCAGTTAGATAAATTTTGGAGTTGGCATTTTGATATGTGGTGAGAATAGAAAACATCAAGAAACATAAAACATGGATGGAATGAACAGAGGATCAGAAAACAAAAATCAGGGATGTAGAAAGGGCATATCAGAGTACATTGTTTCCCTTTTTTACCCATCTCTACTAAAGGACCAACCACCAACCTCACATTTTCCTTCTTTCCTCTTTTCAGTTGTGTTATCTTGTGTAGTAATCAAAACCGTTGGCTAAGGGTAGAACAAAGTTGGCTTAGGTCCATTTCATCAATGAAAGATTACTCATAATGTGTGTGCACTCTTATAGGATTGTGGGAGGGTTGGAAAATTTGAGAATTCCAATGTATGATACTTTGCACTTCTAGAAGAAATGTAAATCTACCCAATAAATATAAAAATAATTTACTATATCTCTTACTTGGAAATCTTGAGAACACACACTTCCTCCTTTTTCCTCCTCCTTGGATTGATCCAAGATGGTGCTGCTGAAGGCTGCCTTGGTGAAATGCTCTCTAATGGTTTCTTTATTTTTAATTAGTCTCTGCAGCTCACTATGGAGTCTGCTAAAAATTAAGCAATGTTTCTTTAAGGAACAGCTTTCTGTGATCTCACTTCCCCTCCCCTCGTCTTTACAAATGTGGAGGAGATTCTAACACAGAAAGAAGCGATTTCCCCGGAACCATGGATTACAAAAAAAACCAAACAGAAGAAGTGAAGAAAGAGAGGTAAAAGGGCAGGGATTTTAAACAGATTAAGGAATAGGAAAAATAAAACTAAAATAAATAAAAATAATTTTTTGTTGCTTGTATCCTTACGATTTATATTGATATTGTTTCCTGATTGCTTATTTGTTCCCTATGACTATCATTAAGTGTTGTACCTTATGATTCTTGATGAACGTATCTTTTCTTTTATGTACACTGAGAGCATATATACCAAGACAAATTCCTTGTGTGCCCAATCACACCTGGCCAATAAAAAATTCTATTCTATTCTATTCTTTTAATTTGTCTCTCTCTCTTGGTGTGTGTGTGTTTGTATGTGTGTGTTTGTGTAAATGATGGCAATACTTTTATCTCAATTTTCCTACGAGATATTAGGCTAAAAAAGTAGCATAAATAGCTTTTAAACTAATACATAAATACAAGATTATTAAATATGTATTTAATAGTATATTATTAAATAGAAAATTATAGAACTTGTTACAACATATATGCTATTTTGATAATCACTTGGTGATAAATACACAATATATCACTGTTAAATACATTTAATCAAATGACCTCAAATATCAGCAGAATAAATTAATAAATCCCCTTATCCAACAATCAGAAAGAAATGAAAACTCAGTTGCAAAAGACAGTTTCCCATCAAATACAAACAATGTTTGTAATAGCGTTCGGCCAGAAAATGAGACACAACCTATTGCACCTTTGAACTCTGACATTTCAGCATTTTTTCAATAATGTCGAATGCCATGTTAGCACATTTTCAATAATAATACTTAACTTGTTTAAAAACAGAGAAATAAAAATCAATTTTACCACACATTTCTTTTTTCCATATACAGATAGATTATGAGATGACTTTGCCATTGCTAATTCAGCTGCTAGGGTTCAGTTCATGCATGAAGGTTTGGTCCAAAATTCTGCAAATTATAACTTTTTTATTCTTCATAATTATCATGTGGAAAAGATATCAATGTTAAATATATAGTTAATTAATTATTTAAAGTCTACATAGAAATCTCTCTAAATCTGTCTTTACCACTAGGTCAATGCTATCCCACTAATTTTCATGTAGTGAAACATCTATATGCAGTCGTAGCTATTTCTATTCTGAATGTTTATTTTCTTTTATTTCTCTCAAGAGACTTGTATATCAAAATAAAACTTGACTTCTGTGTGCTCATTAACATAATTGACCATTAAGAACACAATAGCTTCCTCCAGGACCAGTTATCATATCACATAGAATAATAATATCTCAGATTATTAACAGAATGGGAGTTGCAGTGTAAATTGTGAGAGGTGAAACACAATCAAATGAGAAGACCTCCCTGGAAAATATTTCATCATTTGTAATTCTCTTTGAACTCCAGTTTTTAAAAAATCTCATGCTCTATCCTGCATGCCACCTGGAGGGAAAGAGCTTAATTGTAAAGTCCTGCCTTAGCTATCATCTCAGAAAACCATGACTCTTGAAAAAAAAATCATAGTTCAAAAGGAACTTTTACTGAGAGAAGTGATAGCAGAGAAGTCAGGCGGGGTATGGAAATTCTTATGTGAAGCGTTAAGCTGATTTCCTCTGTTCAACCCTAACCCTGTGCTCCATGCCCACCAGTAGCCAATATCATGCCACAAAGGTTTTATGAGAACAAGCTGGGATGGTGATAAGAGATTATCATCAGGGCGCCGTGACCTTGGGTAACAGACTGGAACTGGCTGGAGGGAATCCATCCTGATGGGCCTGTCCCCCAGCCTAATTCCCATGCAGTTACAGCAAAAGCAAAAGCATTCAAAGCATTAAATCCCAAGAAGCATTCCCCCAAGAAGTGTCTTCCTTCTCTTTCAGAATGGCAGCATTCCGGCAGGAATCAGATATTGACCTTGGCTAAGTAGGTCCACATACCTAGAGATGGATAATAATTCTGCCAATTATAAGGGAAAAAGGCCAAAAAGAATTATCAGGAAACCTATAGAAACCAAATGGAATGCCAGTACTTACACAACAAAAATATTAGAACACGGTGGCATTTGTGTGGGAGTCCAAAAAAGCATGATTATTGTAGAGTTGATTGCAAGCCACACTCCTTTGTAGGGAGAAAATGGCTGCCTGATAAGTCTACTGATACATACCTAAAACAAAGCTCAAGGAATGAGACACAGTGTAAGCCCATCTAGAATTATAAAAGTTATAATAGAATAAATAATAAAATGAATCCATAGAAATCAGTTTAAAATCTCACAGATCAGATACACAATGGTTAATATTTTAAAAAGGAGTTATACAAATATTTGTTTTATAAAATCAGTGTACATACAATACAGACAAACACAGACAGACACACACACACACACACACACACACAACGAACTATCCTAAAAATATGAGTTCCAGGTGTAGCTATGAAAGAAGAGACAGACATCGCAATCTCCAGAACTATCCACTTAATTTTCATTAGCCTCTGCTAACATCGTCAGAGTGCAAAAACTACCACTGAAGAGATATGCACCTTTATGCATCAATTTGATCAATTTGGCCATTGTGTTCATGATAGGCCCATCCACCCACCTCCCACCTATAATTAGCTCTGTCATTTTTACTTCAGACATGTTAATCGATGGAGGCTTAGCTCCTGTTGCTTCCTCCCCTATCCCGTACCGCTTGGGCTGCCCATCCCCAGGGAATGATGCTGAGTTGTCAGATATTGTATTAACAGCATTCTCTCCGGTCTGAATTGTAAAAGTCAGAATTGTATCTGTTTAAAAGGAGTATTTCATCCATCTTATTAGCAAGTGAACGTACATTGGTTAGGAAACAGAGGCAGAGGAGTTTTATTTCTCCTATTCCTTAATCTGTTTAAAATCCCTGACCTTTTACCTTTCTTTTTTCGCTTCTTCCATTTGGGTTTTTTTTTTTTTTTTTTTGGTAATCCATGGCTCCAGGAAAATCACTTCTTCCTGTGTTAGAATCTCCTCCACGTATGTAAAGACAGGGGGGGAGAGATCACAGAAAACTGCTCCTTAAAGAAATGTTGCTTAATTTTTATCAGATGGTCTCATGAGTAAGAAATCCGTAGTGAGTTGCAGAGAATAATTAAAAAGAAAGAAACCATTAGAGAGCATTTCACCAAGGCAGCCTTCAGTGGCGCCATCTTGGAAATAAAGGTAAAGTGTGTGTGGTGGGGGGTTGGGGGGAAATATTCCCAGAGCTGCAAAATGTATCTGTGAACTTCCAACTCTCATTTCAGAGTCATGTGCCACTTGGTCAAAATCAGGTCTTGCCATCTCATGACCATAAAAGCAGTTCTATGAAGTCATGGTGCCAGATTCTAATAAAAACTTAATATTGGTCTTTTACCTCAGAGCTTTTGCATAGAACCAACTACAAGTAGTTCTTGACTTACAACAGTTTGTTTAGTAACTGTTCAAAGTTACAACAGCATTGGAAAAAGTGTCTTATGACCATTTTTCACACTTATGACCATTGCAGTATCTCCATGCTCACATGATTTATATTTGGATGCTTGATAACTGTCTCACATTTATGATGCTTTCAGTGTCCTTGGGTCATGTGATCAGTTTTTGCAACCTTCTGACAAGCAAAGTCAACGGGGAAACCAGATTCACTTCATAACCGTGTTACTAATTTAACAACTGCAGTGATTGTAGCAAGTGGAGTGATTATAGCATGTAGCAATGTAGGAAGAAAAGTCATAAAATAGGGCAAAACTCAGCAAATTTAGCAACATAAATTTTGGGCTCAATTTTGGTCGTAAGTTGAGGATTATTTATATTGCATAATGCAGAAAATGGCCACACTTGGAGTATCTCTGCAGTTTTTATTGACTAGCACCTATTAGCCTAAAAGAAATTTGTGTATTGACTTGCTTTGTATATGCTTTTTATTTTAGGTTTTAAATCAGTTTGCTTGGATTAATAGTAGAACTAAATACAATATGGGACACTGTAATTTTACATTACAGTAATTTTATATTTTGCTTTCTATTTAAAGCAAAAAGGAGAGAGAGACAGAGGCAAACAGACAGAAAGAGAGGAAAAGATAGAAATATGATAACACGGTACAATTTGCATTTTGGCATGTAATATAATAAAGGTAATGCTAAAACTAGCATTTTTAGCATTACCTTTATGCTAAAAGGTAATGGTGTACTAGTGGAAGGTCTCAGGTATGAAAATAAGCCAGTTTAAGCAGTAGGCAAACTACTATAAGATAGGGAACTGACAGCGATGTAGGCTATTACTTTGTAATATTTGCCAAATGGATTTTGTAGTATTGTTGCTACTGCTGCTACTGCTAACATGGGTTTTCTTTTGACTTTAAATTTGCCTTTTTAAATTTATCTGTGATAAATTGCTGGCTTTTTCACCAAACCAAGGGCTCATAAAGACATTCACACAATGCAACTGGAATTACAAACTAGAAAGATTTTTAGATACTGTATATATTCGAGTATAAGCCAACCCAGATATAAGCCGAGGCACCTAATTTTACCACAAAAAAACTGGGAAAACTTATTGACTCGAGTATAAGCCTAGGGTGGGAAATGCAGCAGCTACTGGTAAATTTCAAAATAAAAATAGATACCAATAAAATTACATTAATTGAGGCATCAGTAGGTTAAATGTTTTTGAATATTTATTTCAAAGAAAAACAGTAAACTAGCTCTGTAAGTACATAGTGTAAACTACACTATAACTAAATTACACAAGAGAATGTAGTATATATAACAAAAATAATTCAATAACAATTTAATCTGATACATTGGGTTAAGTGATGTAGGGCTCGATCTAATTTCAGGCAAGTTCAAGCCTCTGTTAAGAGATACCTGCATTCTCTCTCTCTCTCCCTTCCTTTTTCTTTTTTTTCTCTTTCTTTCTTCTCTCTCTCTCTTTCTTTCTCCCTCACTTTCTCTTTCTCCCTTTCTGTGAAGAACCCCAGAAGATCTTTGGTAGGAGGAAGAAAAGCCAGACATTTTGAAATGTTTTGTAGCTTACCCTGAGCAAGGATAGCTAGTGCAGGCACTTACAAAAAGCTCTCAACTCAAGCTCAGTGCACGTGGGGATCTCCCTAAACAGTGAGGATTTCTTTGTTTCTTTCTCCCTTGAAGCCCCCCCGCAGCCCGTTTTTGTTTCCAGGGGGCTGCAGGGAATCTTGCTAGGCACCCCCCATGCCCCATTTTGGCCTTAGCAAGCCTCCCTGCAGCCCCTGGGAGCCAAAATGGGTTGCAGGAAAAAAGGCATTTTTTTCCTCACTTGAGTATAAGCTGAGGGGGGCTTTTTTCAGCATAAAAAATGTGCTGAAAAACTCGGCTTATACTCAAGTATATACGGTATATGGGATCATTCCTTTTTGCCATACAAGAGGTGAATAAGAAGTTCATGGATTAGAATGAAACACACACACACACACACACACACACACACACACATGAGAGTTTATTCAGCAAAGCAGAGCAAAATCATAATTTTAACACTTTAGTATAACGTAGGCAAGAAATATCCACAGATAAAGCAAAAAAAAAGCACGACTGAAAAATTCAATAGAGCACTATAAATGTATAACATTTCATATTCCTTTAGCTGAAAGCCTCTCATCTTCCTCAAAGAAAGTTCCTTATGCCACCTAAGATTCAGTGTATATGGTATCCCCAAATACACTTATACTTAGTACATGGTGAATCTTCCATTTTGTATACATTTACAAAAATATTGTGAGAGGGGTAGCAGAAATATCACAAAATAGTGATATGGCTTTTTCTATATGTTATCAACAGCTTGGATGAAATTCAATATTTCTCAAGGACATTTCACTAAGATATCATCCTTTGTATAGATCAATCTATACTTTTCTGAGTATAAGATACACTTTTCCTCCCTCTAAAAGTGGGTGGAAATGTCTGTGTGTCTTATACAATGGATGTTGCTGAAGCCCCACCTACCTGCTGGCCCCACTCTTCGGCCATTTTCGGCCTCCATGCATCACATTTTCAGCCTCCACACACTTCTTTTTTTTTTTTAATTTTTTAATTTTTTATTTATTTATTTATTTATTTATTTATTTATTTATTTATTTATTTGTCAATAAGTACAAGGAAACAAGTAACAGTATAGACATAGACATAGACACATACATAAGGAAATAAATAAGCAAAACATAGCCATAAAATGAGTACATATAAATGGGAACAGTAGGACAGGGACGGTAGGCATGCTGGTGATGTGTTTATGCACACCCCTTAGGGACCTCTTAAGAAACATGAAAGGTCCACAGTAGACAGTTTAAGGTAAAAGGTATGGGGATTAGAAAGACTAACAACAGGATCAGGTAGAGTGTTCCAGACATTTACTAGTCTATTGCAGAAGTCATATTTCCTACAATCAAGATTAGAGCGAATTACATTGAGTTTGAATCTTTTTTTTTTTCTTTAATTTATATGCTGCCCTTCTCCGGAGACTCAGGGCGGCTTACAATGCGTTAAGCAATAGCCTTCATACTTTTGTATATTTATACAAAGTCAGCTTATTGCCCCCACAATCTGGGTCCTCATTTCACCTACCTTTGAAAATCCTTTCAAAGGCTGAGTCAACCTTGAGCCTGGTGAGATTTGAACTTGCAGTAATTGCAAGCAGCAGATGTTAATAACAGTGCTTTAGTCCACTGTACTACAGGCTCTTCTATTGATAGCCCTTGTGTTATTGTGGTTGAAATTAAAGTTCTCATTTATAGGTAGGACGTTTTGGTAAATAATCTGATGAACTAAGCTTAGGTCGGAACATAGACAGTGTAGTTCGAGGCTACATTCCGACCTAAGCTTAGGTCAGAATGTAGACGGCGTAGTTTCAAGCCTGGTCGTATAGGGAATTTTATTTCGAGCAGAGGATTTGAATGCTCTTCTAGTAAAATATCTCTGGATCCTCTCTAATGTATTGTTGTCTGAAATACAGTGAGGATTCCAGGCAGGTGAGCAGTATTCAAGTATAGGTCTGGCAAAAGTTTTGTATGCCCTAGTATACAAAACTAGCCATAGCATTACCAGAGAGAAAACTTCACAAAATAAGATTGACAACTCTTAATGCCTTTTTTGCAATGATGTTACAATGAGCTCTGGGGCTTAAATCTTTTGAAATGAGTATTCCTAGGTCCTTGATAGAGTGTGGGTCAACTTTCTATTGCCAATGTGCAGGACTGAGCATTTGTTAGCAGAGATTTGGCATTGCCAATTGTTTGACCATTCAGATACATAGTCTAGGTCATTTTGAAGGGTAATAAATGTTGAATAGTTTAACATCATCAGCAAAGAGGACACAGCTGCTGATAATTTGATCACAAAGATCATTGATATAAAGCAGAAAGATTGTTGGACCTAGAACACTGCCTTGGGGAACACCACTGTTAACAGGTGCAGGATTTGATAGGGCGCTGCCTATTTTGACCACTTGTTGCCTGTTTGACAGGAATGCAGCTATCCAATTATGCAGGGGTCCATAAATGCCATAAGATTTTAGTTTTAAAATTTTAGACCTGTTCCAGGCTGCGGGGATCACCACAGCACATTGCCGCCTCCACGTGTCGAATTTTCGGCCTCCACACATCATGTTGTTGGCCTCTGCACACCCCGGTTTTTGCCTCCACTTGTTGCATTTTTGGCCAGTTCCAGGCAGTGAGGGCAGCTGCCACCTCCAATCCATGCCACCTGGAACCAGCCCAAAACACGATGCATGGAGGCCAAAAATGGGGCATGCGATTGGCTGTGGCAATCCCCACAGCCGGGAACAGCTGATTGGTGGTATTCCGGGAGGCCGATCCAACCGCCAATCAGCTGCTCATGCTGAATCAGGCTGCAATAACATGCTGAAGCTGACCAGGCTGTTTGCTGTTTGCTGCAAGGATGCTAGCCAGATGAATATCAGTGGATGCTAGTAGGCAGCGACAGAATTTTTTTTCTTGTTTTCCTCCCCAAAAACTAATGCGTGTCTTATATTCTGGAGCATCTTATACTCCAAAAAATACAGTATCTCTTATCTCTTTCATGTTGTATTAAGTTGTAAGACTTCTAAAAGCTTTTTTGATGTTCTAGTAGAATTAAGCATCATCTTAATTTAATTTCTTGCTTTTTATTTCTTATGGTTATCAAAAGGTTATATGAAATCAGTTCATACAGCTTGTGCACCCTGTCATATGTCTGGTCCTGCCAAAGCCCTTCTAAAGAAAAGAAATATTCTGAGCTAAAGAATCTGAAAACCAACTGTATATAGAAGTTAAGGCATCAGGCTAAAACCCAGAAGACTGAGACTTCTATTCCATCGTAGGAATGTAGCTTTTGGGCCAGTCCCTTTCTCTCAGACCTTGAAAGGAAGCAATGACAAACCCCTTCTGAAAAAAATGTTGCCAAGAAAAATATAGGGTCTTATCCAGGCAGTTGCCAGGGCTTGAGGCTGACTGAAAGGAGCAAAATATCAAAGTTTGTGTGGAAAAGACCATTTCAGGAGGGAAGTGTTATAGCGGACTATCTATTTTGGAAACTCTGAAGCTTTAGCTAGCCATATTATGGACCAATCAATCAATCAGAATAGAATTGGAAGGGACCTTGGAGGTCTTCTAGTCAAACCCTCTGTTCAAGCAGGAGTCCAGTCACTTCTTAAAGCATTAGAGGGACTAGGATTAGATGGAAGCCATTTCATATAGGAAAACACTGTGAAAAAGAACACATTTAAACCTTCTCTGCATTTCACCAGTTTTCCCAAATCACATTATCTCTGATACTGACTTCATTAAACGTAAAGAATTGTTAGTGTGTAGAATGCCACAGTTGCCAAACATCCATATTCAGCATCTGTAAAGTATATTGGCAGTAAGTAGAAGTGCAAGACATTGGATAAGCTTTGCGTCCATCCTAACTATCCCTTTCTACCATATTTTCATGTAAGTAAAAGAAAAGACAGCAAAAATAAAAAATACAGTGAATAGAATTCAAACAATATTAAAAGAATTGTCACAATCTCCAAAGTTTAGAAAGGACACATTTGACATTCTTATTTCTCATGCTATAGATGATTGGATTGAACAAGGGTGGAAGGAGGGCATACAGAACAGTCAATCCAATATCTAAGTAAGATGGAGTATTAGAGGAAGGTCTCAGATAGGCAAAGCATCCACTGAGTAATAACATAGACACTACCGTAAGATGGGGAATACAAGGGGATAAGGCTTTTTGCCTTCCTTTTTCAGAAGGGATTCTTAATACTGTCTTAAAGATTACTGCATAAGATACAACTATAAAAGTAAAACAACCTAGTCCAACAATAATACCAATCACTAGAACTCCAACCTCAAGAAGATTTAAGCCAGAACAGGGTAGTTTTAGCAATTGTGGAATTTCACAGAAAAATTGGTTGATCACATTAGAACAAAAAAGAATGGAAAAGGTGGCAGTGGTATGCAACATTCCATAGAGGAGACCTGTAACCCACACTAGAATTATTATTTCAGTACAGTATTTCAAATTCATCACCATTTCATAGTGCAATGGATGGCAAATGGCAACATACTGATCATATGCCATAACTGTCAGGAGGGATAAATCAGAAGCTTCAAAACAGAGAAAGAAAAAATATTGAGTAACACAACCAAAGTAAGAGATATATCTGGTGTCCATGAGAGAATTTATCATGGATTTTGGCACAATGACTGAAGTAATGCCCAGATCCTGCAGACCCAAATTCATTAAAAAGAAGTACATGGGGCTGTGCAGTCCATGGTCAAAAGCAACTGCAAAGATGATGAGAAGATTTGTTGTTAGAGTAGCCACCTATAACACAAAGAAGAAGAAGAAATGCAAAATCTGCAGATGCCGATTGTTTGAGAATTCCAGAAGCAGAAAGTAAGGCACTTTGGTTTGATTTTCCATGTCTTATTTATGACCAAGCCGGCATAACTGCAAGGAAACAGAGGAGGGAAATTAAGTTAGATAAAATTTTGGTGGTGGAATTTTGATATGTGGTGAGAATAAAAAACATCAAGAAATATAAAGCATGGACAGAATGAACAGGGGATCAGAGCATGCAAAGATAGTGTTGTAGGATGGGGATATTAGAGCACACACTTGTGATTTATTACCCATCTGTACTAAAGAATCAACTATCAACCACACATTTTTTCCTTCTTTCGTCTTTTCAGTTGTGTTATCACATGTAGTGATCAAAAGCATGGCCTAGGAGTAGAATAGGAGTAGAATAAAGTCAGTTGAAATCTATTTTTATCAATGGAAGATTACTTAGAATAATTGGACCCATCATAATGTCTGCACTCCTACAGGATTGTGATAGTGTTGGAAAATTGGAGAATTCTAATGTATGATGCTTTGTGCTTCTAGGAAAAAGGGAATGTAAATCTACCCAATAAATATAAAAACAATTTGCTATATCTCTTACTTTGAAATCTTGAGAACACACATTTCCTTTTTGTATAATCTCTTTGTGTGTGTTTATATAAGTGATGTCAATGATTTTTATCTCCATTTTCCTACCAGATATTAGGCTAAAATAATAGCATAAAAGGCTTTTAAACTAATACATAATTAGATTATTAAACATGTATTTAATAGTGTATTATTAAACAGAAAATGATAGAACGTATTACAACATAACTACTATTTTGATATACCCTTGGTGATAAACGCACAACTATACCACTGTGAAATACATTTAATCAAAGGAGCTCAAGTATTAGCAGAATAAAATAATAAATCCCCTTGTCCAACAATCAGAAGGTAATGAAAACTCAGTTTGTAAAGGCAGTATCCCATCCAATAAAAACCAATGTTTGTAGTAGAGTTTGGAAAGAAAATGAGACACAACCTATTGCACCTTTTTACTCTGACATCTCAGCATTTTTTTTCAACAATGTTGAAGGCCACACAAGCACATTTTCAACAATATTACTTAACTTGTTTAAAAACAGAGAAATAAAAAGAGATTTTACCATGTACAGATAAAGTACAAGATGACTTTGCCATTGTTAATTCACCTATTAGTGATCAGTTCATGCATGATGATTTGGTCCAAATTTCTGCAAATTATAACTGTTTTTTATTGTTTATAATTATGTGGAAAAGTTACCAATGTTAAACATGTAGTTAATTCGTTATTTAAAGTCTACACAAAAATCTTTCCAAATGGTATTCTGTTTCATTATATCTTTAAATATAGTGCCTGAGTTCCAATTTCTGAAAAAAAATACCTATTCTCTTCAAGCAGAAAGTTTTAAAACCAACTCTGAGATATAACACATAAGATATATTGAAATAAACAATGTGTGCCTGAAAAGAGGGAAATAGCCTTTCTGTTAAACTTTCAATATAACTAAAAATTTGTCTCTATATAGATGATATATTCCATGTTTTCAAGAGTTAAATATCTTACCACTAAGTAAATGCTGTCTCATTATCTGCAGTTGTAGAGATTTCTATTCTGAATTTTATATTAATCTTTCTTTTGTTTCCCTCAAGAGATTTGTACACCAAAATAAAACTGACTTCTGTGTGCTTATTAACATAATTGGTCATAAGAATACAATAGCTATATCTTATTTGCTGATAATTGATAGTTGCAAAATTTATCTCCCCCTCTCCCTTGGCCACTTCATCAGAAGAACCCATTCACAGCTCATCTGGCAAAACACCAAGAAACAATTTTCAGCATTTTTCATATTTCAGCATCCTTTATCATAATTCAACATCTTTTTAATATCTCTAATTTGGTTGGTTTACCAACCGTCTCTATGCAATTCAGGCAATTCAGTAGCTTTGGCTGGGTTGAACAAATAAAAGCCATAACTGGAAAATGCAGAAAAAAATGAACATCCCATTGGAAGGACACAGCATGAAATAGAAAGTACAAGATTCTTATTCTCTTCTAAGTTCATAGAAAGAAAAGCTACAGTATTATTATGTGTGGGCAAGGGTGATCACATTGACAAAGTCAGCACATCAGTATTTTGATATAACTTTTGATACAACACTAAAATCTTACACTTAAATATGAAACGGGTAGAAGGTAGCCTTCCATGGCATTAGAAGTCTACTTTGGTTGACCAGAGAAATTTTGTTTCCTACAAGTGTTGACTACCTCAAGAGTTGCAGTTCCACCAGGTCTTATTGGATTGGCTTTGGTCAACCACATTTTTTCTTGTTGCTATTTTGAATTGAACCTTTACTTTCCTTATTTTTTACAAACCACACTTAAAGAAAAGATGTCTTAACATGGTGTCTGAAGTCAATTGAAAAACAATTCAAAATCAGCAAAACATAAAAATATCAAACTATCTTCAAACTAACTTTCGTCTATATAAATGGGGGAAAGGAAAACACAAACAGGCCTTCAAGTCTATAAAAATAGAATTATGTACTATTGACGAGTTGGTTTCTTGACTGGCCTACCTCAAAAAGATAGGCCAGTCAAAAAAATATCTCACCAAATTCAGAATAAGATTGTGACTTATAGAATAAGTAATCATATGCCATAACTGTAAGGCAATAACTGTTGTATTTGGACAAGTTTAGTGAGATGTTGTAATTTCTCCATATTAAGAAAAATCTTAAAAAATAAAATCCATTCTGAACTAACCTGCTTGTTTTTCTTGCTTGCTTGATGAATAAATGGAGTGGTGAATCTTATCAAAAAAGTTCTTGTTTTCTATGAATTTCTCAAACTTTCAATGTTCATCCCTGTGTGCCACATGGTCAAAGTTAGACTTTGCTATCTCATGACCATAAAATCATGGTGCCTTTATGAAGTCATAGTGCCAGGTTCTAATAAAAACCCTAGTATTATCCTTGAAGCTGGGAGCTTCTACATAGAACCAACTATTGGGGGATGCAAAAATAGGCCACACTTGGGGTATTTCTGCTATTGTTATTAAGGAGCTCCTGGCAGCTTATAAGAAATTTGGATAGCATCTTGTTTTTTATCTTCCGCTTCTAAATCAGTTTCTATGGATTATAAATACAGTAACATCTCTTTATTCATTGTGCATTTATTGTTTCTGGATTCAAAAGGAACAATTGCCTGTGTACTTGATTAGTGCCCTGGCACTTGGCAAAAGACAGGAAGAAATCAGGAGCAGTAAAGGAGATTTTAAAATGAATTGAGCAACACAAACAAAATAAGAAATATGAAATATGGCCATGAGATAGTTTGCTAAAGCCTTGAGAAATGCTTGAAACAAAGCCCAACACAGCCAAATTCATCAGAAAGAAATTTATGGGGTTGTGCAATTAATCATTCAAATTTACTGGAGTGGTGATGAGAAAATTTGCTGTGGCTACTGCCAGATATGCAAAACTTACAGTTGTTCAAGTATTGAGAATCTAGTCAGCCGAAAGAAAAGCACTTGTTTACGTGTTTCATTTATAATAAAGATAAATGATATAAAGTAGAAATGGGAGATTAAAATTAAATACAATATGGGAAGCTCAGCTTGATATATAGAGAAAGTGAAAAGTAAAAGGAAGAGGAGTATTGAAAGGGAAGAAGAGAAATACGATAACAGTGTACAACTTGCACTTTGTTATTTGTATGTATATTTGTATGTATATTGAATAAAGTATTCTTCAATTCTTCAAACAGATTCTACCAGTACCATATTATTCAATCCCATGAAATCTTCAGCAAAGGCTATAACCAACTGAGATCAGTCATCGAATAACCACAAAGTATGTTTTGCAGGACATTACCAGACTTCTTTACAACTTTATTATTCAATACCCCAACTAATATTCTCCAAACAAAGGCATATTTTCTTTTTTTGTTTCGGAAAAGTTTTTGCCCATATGCATTGATATGAATGCATAAGAAACCTAGTACAGAAGTAACACTGCCAAGTACCCTTGGGCTGAAAGTTCTTTAAAAAGGTAAAGATGAAATGTAATGATGACATGGTGAACTCCATAAATTATTATTTCCTTATTTACACAACATTTAAATCATATTGTTTTTTTATGTAGGAATTAATATGTTGTTATGAATCTAGTTAATAGGTTTTATAATCATGTTTAATGAGTTAATTTGTTTTACATTCCAGCAAACCATAGTTTATTCCACCCTAAACTCTCTAATCATCATTTAGTGTGGTATATGAAACACCATCTCTGGTAATAAAGTAGGTCAAGAAATTTCTTTTATTAGATTTTTCAAGACTTGAACAATCCTATGGAGAAAATATTTATAAACAGATTTTATCATTATCCTTAATAGAATGCTGACTTCTTTCAGCAAACCAAGAGCTCATACAGATGTTTCCAGATGGAATTGGAATTAAAAAGACTCTTAAAGAGTTAGGGGCCTATTCCTTTTTCTCACAGAAAATGGGAATGAGACATTCATTGGTTAGAAAGAAAGAAAGAAAGAAAGAAAGAAAGAAAGAAAGAAAGAAAGAAATATAAATTTAAAGAGTTTATTGAGAAAAGCAGAACAAAATAGTCACTCTAATAGTAAAGTGTAATGTTCAAAGGTGTAATAGCAAAGTGTAAAATTCAAAATAGAACTTAAAATGTAGAAGAAAATTTCATATCCCTATAGCTGAAAGCCTCTCACCTTCATCAAAGGAAGTTGTTGATGATACCTTGGTGATTCAATAAGTATACGGCACCTTTCCCAGGTACACTTTTACCAAGCCCCAAAGTACTTGGTGAACCTTCCATTTTGTACACATTCTGCCAACTATTTTGAGGATGGTTTCACAAAATATCACAAAATAGAGATATAGTATTTGGCATGCATTATCAGTAGCTTGGATGGAATTCATTATTTCTCAAGGACATTTCAGTAAGATATCATCCTTGGTGTAGATCTGTCTATCTTCCTTTGTTCCTGTATTGGACCAGGGAACACGTCATATCTCTTTCACTTTGCATCAAATTGTAAGATTTCTGAAATCTTTTTTTATCATTATTATTTTTATCTTCATTATATATCATCCTAATTTAGTTTCTTGAATTTTTCATTTATCTTGGTTACCAATATGTTATATGATACAATATCAGTTCACACACCTTTCTCACCCTGTCAGGTGTTTGATTTTGCTAAAGCATTTCTAAAGGAAAGAAATAATCTTTAGCTTAGTTTAAGATAAAGATTCTGAAAATCTTTTTGATGCAGAGGTTAAGGATTAAGGGTTAAGAAGTTAAGAGCCGAGGTGGCACAGTGGTTAGAATGCAGTACTGAAGGCTACTTCTGCTGCCTGCCGGCTGCCTGCAATCTCAACAGGCTCAAGGTTGACTCAGCCTTCTATCCTTCTGAGGTTGGTAAAATGAGGACCCAGATTGTTGGGGGCAATAGGCTGACTTTGTAAACTGCTTAGAGAGGGCTGTAAAGCACTGTGAAGCGGTATATAAGTGTAAGTCCTATTGCCATTACTATTCCTAAGGCATTGGGCCAGAAAGCAGGACTTCTATTCCACTTTGGAATGTAGCCAGTAGGTGATTTGGGGCTAGTCCCCCACCTCAGCTCTTAAAGGAACCAATAGCAAACCTCTTCTGAAAAACGTTGCACAGAAAACTATAGAGAATTGTCCAGGCAGTCACTCGCAGTTGAGGCTGACTGAGAGATAAAATTTAGGGAATAAATGACCAATTAAGGAGGGAAATGTTATTTAGAGCCATGTTCTTTTGGAAAAGCTTTAACTAGCTATATTATGGGCCAGCATTAGAAGGAATATGTTTTATACAAGAAAGAAAGGGAAAACTAGGTCACAGCTTTTAAAACTTCTCTAGATTTAAAATATTTCCTCCATTCACATTATATTCTGATCCTCACTTCACAACATCAGGAATTGTCAGTCTGTGGCATGCCAGAGCCATCAAACATCCATATTTATCATCTGTAGAGTGCGTTGACAGTAATTTAGGATGCAGGACATTTACTAAGGAACATATGGAGTTCTATGGTTCTTCTGATTGAGATTTTGGATTTGCCTCCATCACAATTATCCCTTTCTACCCTAATCCTTTATTCATAGAAGTAAAAGGAAAGCCAGAAAATGCAAAATTGTGGTGAACAAAATATAAATAACATTAAAAGAATTTGTCAAAATCTCCACAGTTGAGAAAGGACACATTTGATATTTTTATTTCGCATGCTATAGATGATTGGATTGAACAAGGGTGGAAGGATGGAATATAGAGCAGTCAACCCAAAATCTAAGTAAGATGGCGTGGGAGAGGAAGGTCGCAGGTAGGCAATGGATCCACTTAGTAATAACATAGACACTACTGTAAGATGGGGAATACAAGTGGATAAGGCTTTTTGCCTACCTTGATCAGAAGGGATTCTTAATACTACCTTGAAGATCACTGTGTAAGATACAATTATAAAAGTAAAACAACCTATTCCAACAATAATACTGGCCAAAATAATTCCAACCTCAAGTACATTTAAACCAGAGCAGGATAGTTTTAGCAACTGTGGAGTTTCACAAAAGAATTGGTTGACAACATTAGAACAAAACAGAATGGAAAAACTGCCAATGGTATGCAACATTCCATACAGAAAACCAGCAAACCACACTAGAATTATTATTTCAGTGCAGGCTTTCCAATTCATCATCGTTTCATAGTGCAATGGATTGCAAATGGCAACATACCGATCATATGCCATGGCTGTCAGGAGGGATAAATCAGAAGCTTCAAAAGAAAGAAAGAGAAAGATTTGAGTAACACAACCAACGTAAGAGATGTGTCTAGTGTCCATGAGAGAATTTATCATAGATTTGGGAACAATGACTGAAACAATGCCCAGGTCCTGCAGACTCAAATTCATTAAAAAGAAGTACATGGGGCTGTGCAGTCGATGATCAAAAGCTACTGCAGAGATGATGAGAAGATTTGCTGTTACAGTAGCCAGATATAACACAAAGAAGAAGAAGAAATGCAAAAGCTGAAGATGTCGATTTTTTGAGAATTCCAGGAGCAAGAAATAAGACACTGTGGTTTGATTCTCCATTTGTCATTTAAGAGAAAGCTGCAGGGCATAACTGCAAGAAAGCAGAAGGGGGAGTTGAAGTTAGATACATTTCGGTTAGTGGCAATTTGATATACGGTGAGAAGAGAAAACAAAAAGAATAATAAAGCATCGACCAGATGAACAGAGGATTATATATATAGTTAGCAGAGAGTACATTCAGTCAATTTCTACCCATCAAAAAATCCACTCAAGGACCAGATGCAAATCTGACATTTTTCCTTCTTTCCTCCTTTTAGTTCTATTACCTCCTGTACCGATCAAAAGGATTGCCTAGGTTTAAAAAACCCTATTCAAATCCATTTTCAACGGTGGAAGATTATTGGAAATATTTGATATGGTCACAATCCCTTACTTCTGGTAAAGGATTATGATAGTGTTGCAAAATTGTGGGATATGCTACATAGAGTGCTTTGTGCTTCTGATAGAAAGGAACTGTAAATCTAGTATAGAAACATAAAAACAAACTCTTACATTTTTCACGCCGTATGTCTCTGTATTTCTGTTTTATGTGGCAAATAGATGGATTTTTTTTCTCCTCCTCTCTTTTACCCTAACAGCTTTTAGACGAAACAAAAGAAACACAAAATGCCTTTAAACTAATACATAAATACTAGTTTCTAAACATGTATTTAATGGTATATAATTAAAAGAAAGGGGGATAGAACTTTACTTAGAACATAATTTTACAGACCCCTCGTATCCTGAATATAAATTGTTACAACTCCTACCCTCAAAATGAAGCTATAGAGCACTGCACACGAAGACAACTAGACACAAGAATAGTTTTTTCCTGAATGCCATCACTCTGTTAAACAAATAATTTTCTCAACACTGTCAAACTATTCACTAAGGCTGCATTACTATTACTATTAATTTTCTCACTGTTTCTATCACCCATCTCCTCCCACTTATGACTGCATGACTGTAACTTTGCTCCTTGTTTCCATATGCTTTTGATGGATATTGATTGTTTCCTGATTGCTTATTTGTACCCTATGACTATCATTAAGTAAGGTAAGCATTGTACCTTATGATTCTTGACGAATGTATCTTTTCTTTTATGTACACTGACATCATATGCACTAAGACCAATTCCTTGGTTGTCCAATAACACTTGGCCAATAAAGAATTTTTTTCTAACTGCTATTTTAATTTGCTTTCATTGGTATTATATACACTATTATCCTACTTCTAAAATATATTTAATCAAAAGAAATATATTTAATCAAAAGAAATAAGATATTAGCAGGACAAATTAATCCCCTTCTCCAACTATCAGATGGAAATGAAAGCTCAGTTTTTTAAAAAAGCAGTCTCTCTTTCAATACACATCTATATTCTCTCCATGAGAATGATGGAGAGAATGACACAGAATGCTAAACAACCTATTATGGTCTGAAATCTGATATATCACCATTTTTAAAAATGTGAACCTATATTTTCAATAGTAATACTAAAATATTTAAAAAGAAACAAAAAAATAAATAAAAATGATAAGACATTTAGAAATATTACCATCCATTTCTTTTATCCATATCCATGGAAATTGTGAAATGACTTTTTGCATGACAATTTGTCCATTGGTGAACAGTTTGCCCATTCAATTTCATTTCAAAATTCATTTACATTCTGAAGATGTGGTCTAATTATTTTGCAAAATATAGAGTAAAAGGTCCCATTAATACAAATATAGAAATCTCTCCAGATTAGATTCTGATTCATAACAACTTCAGAATTTCTGTATGAGGTTCCTATTTTTAATAAATAATGTTAAAAATTGTGCTTCCTAAAAAGCTTTTCTATTATATCAGAACATTACCTTATGCAATCATTTGATTCAATTATCTTCCTTATGGAAGAGTCATAAAGCTAAACCTGTTATTACACACAAAATATATTGAAATACTGTAAATATCAATTTTCTCCTTTTCTGTTAAATTTTCAACTAATAAGTGGTTTATTTGTCTCTGTAGATTATATATTCTATGCTTTAAGAGAGTGTTAAATATCTTACCACTAAGTCAATGCTGTCCCACTAATTTTCATGTAGTGAAACATCTACAGTATCTGCAAAGACTTCTATTCCAAATGTTTATTAATAGCTGTTTTGTTTCCCTCAAGAGACTTGTACACTAAGGTGAAACTGACTTCTGCAAGCTTCTTAACATAGTTAGCAAACAAAAATAAAACTGATTTCTCCATGCTTATTAATGTAATTGTTCATTAAGAACATAAGGACCAGTTATAATATTGCATAATAATATCTGAGCTTGTTAACAGAATTGGGGCAGTGCAAATTCTGCGAGGAAAAACATGAATCATGTGAAAAGAGTGATGAACTATGTTTCATCACTTGTGATTTTCTTTCACCTCCAACTTTTAAAACAATCTGTCCTCTATTCTGCATGGCACATATGGGGGAAAAGTTTGAACTAGGTAAGCCCACATCATTAATGCAAGGGTGAAAATTTTAACTCCTTCTGCAAATCAAAAAGGGGGAAAGAAGGAAAGAGATGTCAGGAAACCCATAGAAACCTAGTGGAATGCCAATGGTTAAACAATAAAATCCAAAAACCAGGGACATTTGTATGGGTATCAAAAAAAGGAAGATAATTATTGCACTCCAATTGTATTTCAATCCACATTTCTTTGAAGAGTGCATTTGACTGCCTGATCAGCCTGCAGATACATACCTAAAACAATTCTCATAGAATGTGATGCAATATAAGCCAACAGATTCTTCTAAAATAGCTATAATAGATTACATAATACAGTAAATCCACAGAATTTGGTAAAAAGACTCACTGAACAAGATACACAGCGCATAAGATGTAGAAAGAGAGTTATACATATACTTGAATTAGACAATAAGTGCATCCTCAGTTTTATGTAGAAATATTTCCTTGCAGTAAAATTGATAAGAGTTGATAATTGCAGAATTTATTTATTTCCCCGTGGCCTCTACAACTTCCCTAGAAGAGACCATCCACATTCCATTAGGCCAAACATCAAGAAACAAAGTTCAGCATTTTTCATATTTCAGGATATGAAATATTAAGAAGCATGCACAGTATGAATATATCTAGGGGCAGATTAGTAGGATGATCCCTTTCTGCATTTGGCAATTCAGTAGCTTTGGCTGGCTTGAAAGAATCAAAGTCATAGCTGGAAAATTAAGGAAAGAATGTACATCCCATTGGGAGGCACAGCAATGTTATAGAAAGTTTAAGATTCTGATACTCTTCTCAGTTAGTAGAAAAAAGGCTACACTTATTATTTCACAAGGATGATCGCAAGAATGGTTACATTGACAAAATCAGTTCATCAATATTTTGATGCCGCTCAATTGGTTAAGATATACACTAAAGTCTTTTATTTATATATGAAAAGGGTAGAAAATAGCCTTTTATGGCCCTGCGTGTCACAGAAGTCTTGATTATCTCAAGAGTGTTTCAGCTCCATCAGGTTTTATTGGTTCTGGTCAACCTCATTTCTTCCTTGTTGCCATTTTGGATTGAACCTTTATCTTGCTCATGTTTTACAAACCGTGCTTAAGCACAGGATGCCTTAACAGGATGCCTGAAAACAGTTGAAAAACTATGCAGCAACAATATCAAAAATGACCTTGACGCCGAAGAAATGAGGAAAACATTTTTTTAAAAAATCAAACTGTCTCATGCTGTCTCTCTCTTCTGTATAAAAAGAGGAGAACGGAAAACACAACCAGGCTTTCAAGGGTATAAAAGTATAATTCCAGATAAACTTGAGGAGTTGGTTTCTTGACTATCCTTCATCAAAATGGGACATCTGCTCAAATTCAGAATAAGATTTTTGTGTTACAGAATGGCTATTCATATGCTATAACTTTGAGGCAGAGTAGTGGCAGTGAAAATGACCATTGTATTAGGATAAGTTTAGTGATGCATTTGGATTTCTCCATATTAAGAAAAGTCTAAAAGTTTAGAGTCCTTTCAAGCTAACCTACTCATTTTTCCTTGTACTTGCTGAGTAAAGGGGATGGGGAATCTTCACATAGCTTCAAAGCAGGGGTGAAATCCAGCAGGTTCTGACAGCTTCTGGTGAACCAGTAGTGGAAATTTTGAGTAGTTCAGAGAACCAGCAAATATCACCTCTGGCTCGCCCCAGAGTGGGGTGGGAATGGAGATTTTGCAGTATCCTATCCCCAGGAGTGGGGAGGGAATGGGGATTTTGCAGTATCCTTCCCCTGGAGTGGGATAGGAATGGAGATTTTGCAGTATCTTTCCCCTGGAGTGGGGTGGGAATGCAGATTTTGCCATACCCACCAAGCCATGCCCACAGAACCGGTAGTAAAAAAAAAAATTGAAAATCACCAGTGCTTCAAAGCTCTTCATATCTGTAAAAGCCTCAGATTTTTGGTTCTCATCCAGGAGTCCTGGACATCCTCAGATGAAACTAGCATTAAAATGACTCTTGAAGGGTATGGGCTCATTCCTATATGCCACACAAAAATATGAAGATGAGGTACATGGATTACAAAGTGATGCCCACACAAATTAAGAAAAAGTTGAAAGAGTTTATTGAATAAAGCAGTAGTAAGTAATAACTACAACTGCAGAGTATACTATAAACAGGAAATTACACAAATAAGGCACATAAACAAGAAAAGAACCATCAATACAGGCAGTGGTGGGATTCAAATAATTTAACAACTGATTCACCTAGGGTCAGGTTGGCTGCCGTGGGAGGCATGGCCCATCCCCATCCTCCAGCTCCACTGCACATGTGAGATGAGCCTCCCATGATGGCCAATTTGACCCTCGGCAAATTAGTTGTTAAATTTCCACTCTTTGCCGAAAAGCTGTTTCCGAGGGTACTTGTCTGCACATTGGTCTTGTGGCTGTCTCAGCCATCTGGATGTGGCTCCTTTAAGAGGCGAGACTTCTGAAGAATGAGGAGGGGGGTTACCATAGAGACACGGAGTTGATGCTCCCAAGAGCTTGTGCAGGAAGGTGAAGAATTGGGGGAAGTGTAGGGAGGATTGGAACTGCATACAGGGAATGTTGGTCAGTCTGCGGGCAAAAGTGAGAGGGTGAGCAATTAAGTTGGCAGCATGATTGAATCTGGCTCCAATGTAGCAGAGAGAGCAGAGTTAGTGGGCCAGGCAAATTATTCCCACTTCTCAATTCACTATCAAAGTGAATCCTGGGTGCTGTACTGCAATGGAGAAATGGGCAATGGAGTGGCCAGCATGAGGGAAGGAAGAGAAGCAGGGAGAAGAAAGAGGGAAAGTGGCCTTCTCCTTCCCTTGCACCAGCTGCTCTGTTGCCCATTTCTCCATTGCATCGCAGCACCCAGGATCTACTTTGATAGCAAGGGTGGGTAATTTAACAACTGGTTCACGTGAACTGGTGCAAACCAGCTGAATCCCACCACTGAATACAGGTGCATCAATGTAGAAAAAAAAATTATATCCTTTTAATTTAAAGGTCCTCATTCTCAAAGGAAGCTATTGATATTGCCTAGGTCAGTGATGGCTAACCTTTTTGCCATTGCATGCCAGGAGTGGGGGGCTGGGGGGGGGGTGCATGCACGCATGTGCCCACATCCATAATCCCCCCCCATGCATGCGCGCGTGCCCCCAACACTCCCCCCCTGTTCCTGACACGTGATGGCCCAGTAGGCACATTTTTCTTTCTCACCTAACTCCAGAGCCTCTCTAGGAGTCTGGGGTGGGCGAAAATGACCTTCCCCACCACCACCCCCGGAAGGCTCTCTGGAGGCCAGAAACGGCCCATTTGCCAACTTGTGGTGGGCCTAGAAGGCCTGAAAATTAGTTGGCCAGTGCGCACATGTGCGCCAGAGCTGAGCTCATGTGCCCACCTGTGGCACGCGTGCCATAGGTTCGGCATCACAGGTCTAGGTGATACCACTAAGCATATGGCACCTTCCAAAATATATTTATATTGAGCCATTATTTGGTGAATCTTCATTTAAGTATAGATGTTATATACATTTAACTAAAATAAATCTTTAAAAAGTATTTGACAGATGGTGGCATAGATAACACAAATCTGGATAAAGCTTTTGGTATATCTTTTCATGAGCTTGGATGAAATCCTTCTCGGGCATATTTCAATAAAATATCATCCTGATGTAAATTTATTTATATTCTTTTTTCGGGTGTTATACAATAAACCATGTCTTATCTTTTCCAATTTGTATCAATTTAGTGTTCCTGAAAGCTTATATGATGTTCTATTACAATTTTGAATTACAGATCTTGCGTTTTCATTTCTGTAGGTTCTCAAAAAGTTATGGTAGTTAGTACCAGTTTATTCATCCTGCCCATCCTGTTCTCATTTTCTCAAAGGAGTTCTAAGGGAAAAAAAGAATGCTCCAATGCATGTGTGAAAAATATATGGAGTTAAATGAACCAAGGTTAAAACTAGGAGACAGTGAAATCTACTCCTGTGGTAGGAATGAAATGGGTGACTTTAAGCCAGTCACTTACCAAGAAAAAATACAGATACTTGTCCAGGCAGATGCTATGAATTAAGGCTGATTTAAAGGTACAAAATATCAAAAGAAAGATAAATCTGGAGCAGCTAAAGCTTTCATTTGTCATATTATGTGCAAGCAATGAAGGGGAAGCCATTTTATACGGGAAATCACAAGGAGAAAAAAAAACTCTTTTCCATTACACTTCTTTTCCACAATCGCATTACTCCTCAATACTCACTTCATCAAATATCAAGGAGAGTCAACCTGTGATATGCCAGAATCATCCACATTTAGCACCCCAAAAGTGTATTAATAATTAGAGATGCAGAATATTTGCCGAGTAACTTTTTGAGTTCTACCATTCTTCAGGACTAAAAGAAGAGTCTTCCTTTCTAACTTTTCTTTTCCTTCTCTGAATAAAGAATAAGACAGGAGAATGGAAAACTCTGGTGAACAGAATACAAGAGAAATTTTCAAATCTTCACAATTTAGAAAGGACACATTTGCTATTCTTATTTCTCCTGTTACAGATAATAGGATTGAATAGGATAATAGGATTGAATAGGAGTGGAAGAAGGAAGTACAGAACAGTCAACCCAAAATCTAAGAAAATAGAGTGTTATGAAATTGACTTCTTGCTTTTTCATATTGGTTTTACCACAGAACTTCTAAAAAAAAGTGAAAAAAGTACAAGGATTAAAAAGTAGTCCAAAATGTTTTAAGGAGCATACAGATTAAGACACAAGGATAAGAAGATGCCTAGAGGCAGATTGTAGGATAGCTGACTCTTTTTCTGTATCTGACAATTCTGCAGCTTTGACTGGGATAAATGGAAAAATACCTAAATAATGAAGAAAAACTTAACAGACCAGTGGAAGGGGTGAGGACGTATTGGGAAACAGAAGATATATATACTATGCTAATCTAGGCGAGAGACTGGCTGAGTTAGGGGGAGTAATCAAATTAGTTTGGAATCCCTATGTTGGTATAAGAAGGCAAAGTCTGACATCCCCCCCCCTTTGAATGCTGTTGGGCCTTATCTACTCTCAGCCAGGTGCCAACCCTCAATCTGAGAAGATTCCTTTCTATAGACTTGACCAATAAAACAGCTAATTGACATGTTGATGTTTGGGTATGGTTATTATTCCTGATAGCTAAGCACATAGAAACAAAAACAGCAGAGTCAATAGGCAAGAGTGATCACATTGATAACATCAGTGCAGCAGTATTATGAGGCAAGCACCATCCCTGATACATAATTTATGGATAGACAGTATACCACCAGATGGATTTGTAACTGGCTGACAAACCATACTCAATGTGTGGTCCCCAATGGAGCTACAAATACATGGAGAGAAGTAAGTAGTGGAGTACTCCAGGGTTCAATTTTAGGCCTAGTACTCTCAATATTTTCATAAATGATGTAGATTAAAAAATAGAAGGGGAATTTATCAAATTTGCAGAGGACACCAAGCTGGCAGGAATGAACAACACCCCAGTAGATAGCCTCAAAATCCAAAAGGATCTTGACAGAGTTGAACACTAGGCCCTATCTAACAAAATGAAATCCATTATAGATAACAGTAACTCTCACTTAGGCAAGAAAAGCCAACTGTACAGATATAGGCTAGTCAAACTTGGGTCCCTTGGGTCCCTTCCAAATCTGTTATTCTATGAAATTCTATATACATTAAAATTTCCCATTTAAACATAAAAGGCAGAGGTGAATTCTACTTACCTTCCCTAAGTGTGCGCATGTGTCACGTGTGATTTTGGACCCTCTGAGCATGCACAAAGCCTTCTGCGCATGTGCAGAGGGTCAAAAACATGTTACTTCCTGGTTAAAACCAGGAAGTAACAACATCTAGGTGGGTGGGCAGAGCCTCATGCTGTTACTGCTACCGGTTCTCTGAACCACCCGCCACCACCACTACTGGTTCGCCCAAATCAGTGTGAACCGGTACCATTTCATCCCCCCCTGATGAAAGGGTTAGAAGCCAGCATTTGAAAGCACTGCAAGTCTCCTTTCATTGGATGGGTGTTTTTGATTTCCTGGAACTCTTGATGACGTCAGGAAGGTTTAGTTACCCATTTCTTATTGGCTCTGGGCAACCTCATTTTATCCTTGCTGGTATTTTATCTTGTTCTTACTTTATAAGCCATGCTTAAATGCAGCAACATTTTAATTTTCTAAAAGTATAATTCCAGTTAAATTTAAGGAGTTGGTTTCTTGACTGGCCTATCCAAAAACTGACACCTGCTCAAATTCAGAATAAGATAGTACACAGTTGTTGTAGTATTAGTAGCATTTCATCACAAAGGGTCATTATCAAACCTACAATGTCATTTTCCCCAGTATATTTCCCAAGCCTATGGAATTCCAGACCTACCAAACATCCATATTAAGCAGCGGTAAACTAAATTGATATTAATTAGGGATGCAAGATTTTTGCAAATAACATCTTCAGTTCTATGGTTCTCCTATTTCAGAGGTTGGATTTGCCTCCATTCCAATTATCCATTTCTACCTTTATTACTTTATTAAGAGAAGGAAAGAATGAAAAAAATATATAAATATAAATAACATTAAAAGAATTCATTAAAACCTCCAAAGTTGAGAAAGGACACTTTTCATATTCTTATTTCTCATGCTATAGATGATTGGATTGAGCAAGGGTGGAAGGAGGGAATACAAAACAGTCAACCCAAAGTCTAAGTAAGATGGAGTGTTAGATGAAGGTCTCAGATAGGTAATACATCCACTTAATAATAACATAGACACTACCGTAAGATGGGGAATACAAGTGGATAAGGCTTTTTGCCTTCCTTTTTCAGAAGGGATTCTTAATGCTGTCTTGAAGATCACTGCATAAGATACAAGTATAAAAGTAAAACAACCTATGCCAGCAATGATACTGGCCACAAGAATTCCAACCTCAAGTAGATTTATGCCAGAGCAGGATAGTTTTAGCAAATGTGGAATTTCACAAAAGAATTGATTGATCACATTAGAACAAAAAATGATGGAAAAAGTGCCAGTGGTATGCAACATTCCATAGAGGAGACCTGTAACCCAAACTAGAATTATTATTTCAGTACAGTATTTCCAGTTCATCACCATCTCATAATGCAATGGATGGCAAATGGCAACATACCGATCATATGCCATAACTGTCAGGAGGGATAAATCAGAAGCTTCAAAGGAGAGAAAGAGGAAGTATTGAGTAACACAACCAAAGTAAGAGATGTTTCTGGTGTCCATGAGAGAATTTATCATGGATTTGGGCACAATAATTGAAACAATACCCAAGTCCTGCATAGCCAAGTTCATGAGAAAGAAGTACATGGGACTGTGCAGGCGATGATCGAAAACTATTGCAAAGATGATGAGAAGATTTGTTGTTACAGTTGCCAGATATAGCACAAAGAAGAAGAAGAAATGCAAAATCTGCAGATGCCGATTTTTTGAGAATTCTAGAAGCAGAAAGTAAGGCACTGTGGTTTGGTTCTCCATATTGTATTTATGACAAAACTGGCATAACTGCAATGAAAGAAAGAGGGAAATTCAGTTAGATAAAATTTTGGAGGTGGCAGTTTTATATGTGGTGAGAATAGAAAACATCAAGAAACATAAAGCATGGAGATAATCAACAGAGGTTCAGAACACAGAAAAGAGGGATATAGGATAGGGGTATTAAAATACACTGTTTCCCATTTTTACCCATCTGCACTACATGACTGATTACTAACCTCACATTTTTCCTTCTTTCCTCTTTTCAGTTGTGTTATCTCATGTAATGATCAAAACAGTTGCTAGAACAAAGTTGGTTTAGGTCTATTTTTATCAATGGAAGATTACTTAGAATAATTGGATAATGATAATTATCCGTGATAATGCATTCCTATAGGATTGTGACTGTGTTGGAAAATTGGAGAATTCTAATGTATGATGCTTTGTGCGTCTAGGAAAAAGGGAATATAAATCTACCCAATAAATATAAAAATAATTTGCTACATCTCTTACTTGGAAATCTTGAGAACACACATTTCCTTGTTGTATAATCTCTCTGTGTGTGTTTATGTAAGTGATGGCAATGCTTTTGTCTCAATTTTCCTATCAGATATTAAGCTAAAATAATAGCATAAAAAGCTTTTAAACTAATACATAAATAGAAGATTATTAAACATTTATTTAACAGCATATTATTAAATGATAGAACTTAAGTAACAACCTAACTGCTGTTTTGATATTCACTTGGTGATAAATGCACAATTATAGTTAAATACATTTAATCAAAGGACATCAAATATCAGCAGAATAAATTAATAAATCCCCTTATACAACAATCAGAATTAAATGAAAACTCAGTTTGAAAAGACAATATCCCATCCAATACAAAACAAAAATGTTTATAGGACAGTTTGGACAGAAAATGAGACCCAACCTATTGAATCTTTGTACTCTGATATCTCAGCATTTTATTTTTTCAACAATGTCAAAAACCATGTTAGCACATATTCAACAATAACACTTAAATTATTTAAAAACAGAGAAATAAAAACATATTTTACCATGTATTTCTTTTTTTCATATACAGTACAGATACAGTATGAGATGACTTTGCCATTGCTTATTCACCTATTAATTATCAGTTCATGCATAATGATTTGGTTCAAATTTCTGCAAATTATAACTGTTTTTATTGTTTATAATTATGTAGAAAAAATACCAATGTTAAATATGTAGTTAATTCATTATTTAAATTCTACATAAAAATCTTTCCAAATGGTATTCTGTTTCATTATACCTTTAAATATAGTGCCTGATTTCCAATTTCTGAAAAAAATACCATAAAGTTACCTTTGTTCTCTTCCCCCAAATTGCCTAACTTCTTATTCTAATATATCAGAAAACTCTCTTATGCAATTATTTACTTAAATTCTCTTCCAGCAGAAAGTTATAAAACCAACTCTGAGATATAACACATAAGATATATTGAAATAAACAACAATGTGTGCCAGAAAATGGGGAAATAGCCTTTCTGTTAAACTTTCAGTATAATTTGTCTCTATAAATTTGTCTCTATATAGATGATATATTCCATGCTTTTAAGAGTTAGATATCTTACCACTAAGTAAATGCTGTCTCATTATCTGCAGTTGTAGAGATTTCTATTCTGAATTTTATATTAATCTTTCTTTTGTTTCCCTCAAGAGATTTGTACACCAAAATAAAACTGACTTCTGTGTGCTTATTAACATAATTGGTCATAAGAATACAATAGCTATATCTTACTTGCTGATTATTTATAGTTGCAAAATTTATCTCCCCTCCCCCTTGGCCACTTCACCAGAAGAACCCATCCACAGCTCATCTGGCACAACACCAAGAAAAAAATTTCAGCATTTTTCATATTTCAGCATCCTTTATCATAATTCAACATCTTTTTAATATCTCTGATTTGGTTGGTTTACCAACCGTCTCTATGCAATTCAGGCAATTTAGTAGCTTTTGCTGGGTTGAACAAATAAAAGTCATAACTGGAAAATGCAGAAAAAAATGAACATCCCATTGGAAGGACACAGCATGTAATAGAAAGTACAAGATTCTTATTCTCTTCTAAGTTCACAGAAAGAAAAGCTACGGTATTATTATGTGCGGGCAAGGGTGATCACATTGACAAAGTCAGCACATCAGTATTTTGATATAACTTTTGATACAACACTAAAATCTTACGCTTAAATATGTAAGGGGTAGAAGATAGCCTTCCATGGCACTGCAAGTCTACTTTTGTTAGCCAAATAAATTTTGTTTCCTACAAGTCTTGATTCTTGACCTTTATTTTGCTTATATTTTACAAACCACATTTAAAGAAAAGATGTCTTAACATGGTACCTGAAGTCAATTGAAAAACTATGCACCATCAATGACAGAAGTAATCCCTACAGCCAGTAAATGAGCAAAGCGTAAAAATATCAAACTATATTCAAGCTAACTCTTGTCTATATAAAAAGGAGGGAAAGGAAAACACAATCAGGCTTTCAAGACTATAAAAGTAGAATTCTAACCTATTGAGGAGTTGGTTTCTTGACTGGCCTACCTCAAAAAGGGGATATCTCACCAAATTCAGAATAAGATTGTGATTTAAGTAAGTAATTGTGGTTTAAGTAATAGCATAAGTAATCATATGCCACAACTGTAAGGCAATAACTGTTGTATTTGGACAAGTTTAGTGAGGTATTGTAATTTCTCCATATTAAGAAAAATCTTAAAAATTAAAATCCATTCTGAACTAACCTGCTTGTTTTTCTTGCTTGCTTGATGAATAAATGGAGTGGTGAATCTTATCAAAACTCTAAAGTTCTTGTTTTCTGTAGATTTCTCAAACTTTCAGTGTTCATCCCTGTGTGCCACATGGTCAAAGTTAGACTTTGTTATCTCATGATCATAAAATCATGGTGCCTTTATGAAGTCATAATGCCAGGTTCTAATAAAAACCCTAGTATTATCCTTGAAGCTGGGAGCTTCTACATATAACAAACTATTGGGGGATGCAAAAATAGGCCACACTTGGGGTATTTCTGCTATTGTTATTAAGGAGCTCCTGGCAGCTTATAAGAAATTTGGGTAGCATCTTTTTATCTTACACTTCTAAATCAGTTTCCATGGATTATAAATACAGTAACATCTCTATTCATTGTGCACTTATTGTTTCTGGATTCAAAAGGAACAATTGCCTGTGTACTTGATTAGTGCCCTGGCACTTGGCAAAAGACAGGAAGAAATCAGGAGCAGTAAAGGAGATTTTAAAATGAATTAGCAACACAAACAAAGTAAGAAATATGAAATATGGCCATGAGATAGTTTGCTAAAGCCTTGAGAAATGCTTGAAACAAAGCCCAACACAGCCAAATTCATCAGAAAGAAATTTATGGGGTTGTGCAATTAATCATTCAAATTTACTGGAGTGGTGATGAGAAAATTTGCTGTGGCTACTGCCAGATATGCAAAACTTACAGTTGTTCAAGTATTGAGAATCTAGTCAGCCGAAAGAAAAGCACTTGTTTACGTGTTTCATTTATAATAAAGATAAATGATATAAAGTAGAAATGGGAGATTAAAATTAAATACAATATGGGAAGCTCAGCTTAATATATAGAGAAAGTGGAAAGTAAAAGGAAGAGGAGTATTGAAAGGGAAGAAGAGAAATATGATAACAGTGTACAACTTGCACTTTGTTATTTGTATGTATATTTGTATGTATATTGAAGAAAGTATTCTTCAATTCTTCAAACAGATTCTGCCAGTACCATATTATTGAATCCCATGAAATCTTTAGCAAAGGCTATAACCAACTGAGATCAGTCATTGAATAACCACAAAGTATGTTTTGCAAGACATTACCAGACTTCTTTACAACTTTATTATTCAATACCCCAACTAATATTCTCCAAACAAAGGCATACTTTCTTTTTTTGTTTCGGAAAAGTTTTTGCCCATATGCATTGATATAAATGCATAAGAAACCTAGTACAGAAGTAACACTGCCAAGTACCCTTGGGCTGAAAGTTCTTTAAAAAGGTAAACATGAAATGTAATGGTGACATGGTGGACTCCATAAGTTATTATTTCCTTATTTACACAACATTTAAATCATATTGGTTTTTTATGTAGGAATTAATATATTTTTATGAATCTAGTTAATAGGTTTTATAATCATGTTTAATGAGTTAATTTGTTTTACATTCCAGCAAACCATAGTTTATTCCACCCTAAACTCTCTAATCATCATTTAGTGTGGTATATGAAACACCATCTCTGGTAATAAAGTAGGTCAAGAAATTTCTTTTATTAGATTTTTCAAGACTTCGACAATCCTATGGGGAAAATGTTTATAAACAGATTTTATCATTATCCTTAATAGAGTGCTGACTTCTTTCAGCAAACCAAGAGCTCATACAGATGTTTCCAGATGGAATTGGAATTAAAAAGACTCTTAAAGAGGTAGGGGCCCATTCCTTTTTCTCACAAAAAATGGGAATGAGACATTCATTGGTTAGAAAGAAAGAAAGGAAAGAAGGAAGGAAGGAAGGAAGGAAGGAAGGAAGGAAGGAAGGAAGGAAGAAATATAAATTTAAAGAGTTTATTCAGAAAAGCAGAACAAAATAGTCACTCTAATAGCAAAGTGTAATGTTCAAAAGTGTAATAGCAAAGTGTAAAATTCAAAATAGAACTTAAAATGTAGAAGAAAATTTCATATCCCTATAGCTGAAAGCCTCTCACATTCATCAAAGGAAGTTGTTGATGACACCTTGGTGATTCAATAAGTATACGGCACCTTTCCCAGGTACACTTTTACCAAGCCCCAAAGTACTTGGTGAACCTTCCATTTTGTACACATTCCGCCAACTATTTTGAGGGTGGTTTCACAATATATCACAAAATAGAGATATAGTATTTGGCATGCATTATCAGTAGCTTGGATGGAATTCATTATTTCTCAAGGACATTTCAGTAAGATATCATCCTTGGTGTAGTTCTGTCTATCTTCCTTTGTCCCTGTATTGGACCAGGGAACATGTCATATCTCTTTCACTTTGCATCAAATTGTAAGATTTCTGAAATCTTTTTTTATCATTATTATTTTTATCTTCATTTTATCTTCATTATATATCATCCTAATTTAGTTCCTTGAATTTTTCATTTATCTTGGTTACCAATATATTATATGATACAATATCAGTTCACACACCTTTCTCACCCTGTCAGGTGTTTGATTTTGCTAAAGCATTTCTAAAGGAAAGAAATAATCTTTAGCTTAGTCTAAGCTAAAGATTCTGAAAATCTGTTTGATGCAGAGGTTAAGGATTAAGGGTTAAGAAGTTAAGAGCCGAGGTGGCACAGTGGTTAGAATGCAGTACTGAAGGCTACTTCTGCTGCCTGCCGGCTGCCTGCAATCTCAACAGGCTCAAGGTTGACTCAGCCTTCCATCCTTCTGAGGCTGGTAAAATGAGGACCCAGATTGTTGGGGGCAATAGGCTGACTTTGTAAACTGCTTAGAGAGGGCTGTAAAGCACTGTGAAGCGGTATATAAGTGTAAGTCCTATTGCCATTACTATTCCTAAGGCATTGGGCCAGAAAGCAGGACTTCTATTCCACTTTGGAATGTAGCCAGTAGGTGATTTGGGGCTAGTCCCCCACCTCAGCTCTTAAAGGAGCCAATAGCAAACCTCTTCTGAAAAACGTTGCACAGAAAACTATAGAGAATTGTCCAGGCAGTCACTAGCAGTTGAGGCTTGACTGTAATTTAGGATGCAGGACATTTACTAAGGAACATATGGAGTTCTATGGTTCTTCTGATTGAGATTTTGGATTTGCCTCCATCACAATTATCCCTTTCTACCCTAATCCTTTATTCATAGAAGTAAAAGGAAAGCCAGAAAATGCAAAATTGTGGTGAACAAAATATAAATAACATTAAAAGAATTTGTCAAAATCTCCACAGTTGAGAAAGGACACATTTGATATTTTTATTTCTCTTGCTATAGATGATTGGATTGAGCAAGGGTGGAAGGATGGAATATAGAGAACCCAAAATCTAAGTAAGATGGCATGCTAGAGGAAGGTCGCACGTAGGCAATGGTTGCACTTAGGAATAACATAGACACTACTGTAAGATGGGGAATACAAGTGGATAAGGCTTTTTGTCTACCTTGATCAGAAGGAATTCTTAATACTACCTTGAAGATCTCTGTGTAAGATACAATAATAAAAGTAAAACAACCTAATGCAGCAATGATACCGGCTACAATAATTCCAACCTCAAGTAAATTTAAGCCAGAGCAGGTTAGTTTTAACAATTGTTGACTTTCACAGAAGAATTGGTTGACAACATTAAAACAAAACAGAATAGAAAAACTGCCAATGGTATGCAACATTCTATACAGAAAACCATCAAACCACACTAGAATTATTATTTCATTGCAGGCTTTCCAATTCATCACCATTTCATAGTGCAATGAATTGCAAATGGCAACATACCGATCATATGCCATGGCTGTCAGGAGGGATAAATCAGAAGCTTCAAAAGAAAGAAAGAGAAAGATTTGAGTAGCACAACCAGCATAAGAGATGTGTCTAGTGTCCATGAGAGAATTTATCATGGATTTGGGGACAATGATTGAAAAAAATGCCCAGGTCCTGAAGACTCAAATTCATTAAAAAGAAGTACATGGGGCTGTGCAGTCGATGGTCAAAAACTACTGTAGAGATGATGAGAAGATTTGCTGTTAGAGTAGCCAGATATAACACAAAGAAGAAGAAGAAATGCAAAAGCTGAAGATGCCAATTTTTTGAGAATTCCAGGAGTAAGAAGTAAAAAACTATGGTTTGATTCTCCATTTGTCATTTAGGAGAAAGCTGCAGGGCATAACTGCAAGATAACAGAAGGAGGAAATGAATGATACATTTTGATAAGTGGCAATTTTATATGTTGTAAGAACAGAAAACAAAAAGAATAATAAAGCATCGACCAGATGAACAGAGGATTATATTTATAGTTAGCAGAAAGTAGATTCAGTCAATTTCTACCCCTCAAAAAATCCACTCAAGGACCAGATGCAAATCTGACATTTTTCCTTCTTTCCTCCTTTCAGTTCTATTACCTCCTGTTCTGATCAAAAGGATTACCTAGGTTTAAAAAACCCCTATTCAAATCCATTTTCAACAGTTGAAGATTACTGGAAATATTTGACATAGTCACAATCCCTTACTTCTGGTAAAGGATTATGATAGTGTTCAGTGATGGGATTCAAATAATTTAACAACCAGTTCTCTGCCCTAATGATTTCTTCCAACAACCAACAACTGCTCAGAAAGTTAACAACTGGTTCTCCCGAAGTGGTGCGAACTGGCTGAATCCCACTACTAGTAGTGTTGTAAAATTGTGGGATATGCTACATAGAGTGCTTTGTGCTTCTAATAGAAAGGAACTATAAATCTAGCATAGAAACATAAAAACAAACTCTTACATTGTTCACGCTGTATGTCTCTGTGTTTCTGTTTTATGTGGCAGATAGATAATTTTTTTCTCCTCTTCTCTCTTTTACCCTAGCAGCTTTTAGATGAAACAAAATAAACACAAAATGCCTTTAAAGTAATACATAAACACTAGTCTCCTAAACATGTATTTAATGGGACATTATTAAAAGAAAGGAAGATAGAATTTTACTTACAAGATAACTTCTATTTTAATATTTTTTCATTGGTATTATATACACTATTACCCTACTTCTAAAATATATTTAATCAAAAGAAATCAGATATTAGCAGGATAAATTAATCTCCTTGTCCAATTATCAGAAGGAAATGAAAGCTCAGTTTTTTTTTAAAAAAAAGCAGTCTCTCTTGCAATACACATCTATTCTCTCCATGAGAGTTTGACTACAGAATGATAAACAACCAATCTGATATATCACCATTTTTTAAAATGTGAAAATTATAGAGTAAAAGGTACCATTAATACAAATATGGAAATCTCTCCAGATTGGATTCTGATTCTTAACAACTTCAGAATTTCTATATGAGGTCCATATTTTTAACAAATAATGTTAAAAATTGTCTTTCCTAAATAGCTTCTCTATTATATCAGAGCATTACCTTATACAATCATTTGATTCAATTATCTTTCTAATTATAAGATTTATAAAGCTAAGTTATAATTTATGAAATATTAAAATATTATAAATAGCAATTTGTTCCTTTTCTGTTAAACTTCCAATTAATAAGTGATTTATTTGTCTCTATAGATTATATATTCTATGCTTTAAACATTGTTAAATATCTTACCACTAAGTCAAGGCTGTCCCACTAATTTTCATGTAGTGGACCATTTGTCTGTAGTCATAGAGATTTCTAATCTGAATGTTTATTAATTACTGTTTTGTTTCCCTCAAGAGACTTGTACACTAACATAAACTAACTTCTACATGCCTCTTAACATACTTAGCAAACAAAAATAAAACTGATTTCTCTGTGCTTATTAATGAAATTGTTCGTTAAGAACACAATAGATACCTCCAAATGCTCCAGTTATAATATTTATAATATCTGAGTTTGTTAACAGAATTGGGGCTATAGTCATACCAGCAGTGCAATTTGTGAGAGGTGAAGCATGAATCAGGTAAGAAGAGTTCCATGAACCCTGTTTCATCACTTCTGATTCTTTTTCACCTCCAGATTTTAAAACAATCTGTCCTCTATTCTGCATGCCACAAATGGGGGAAAAATTTGAACTAGGTAAGCTCACATCATTAAAGCAAGGGTGAAAAATTTAAGTCCTTCTGAAAATCAAAAAGGGGAAAGGCAGGAAAGAGGTATCAGGAAATCCATAGAAACTTAGTGAAATGCCAATGGTTATACGGTAAATCCAAAAAACTAGTGATAATTGTGTGGGTATACAAACCATATTTTACTGACTGATCAGTTTGCAGATACATATTTAAAGCAAAACTCACATAATGTGATGTAATGTAAGACCACAGATTCTTTAAAATAGCTATAATAGATTACAGTTTATGGTAACAGAGTTGGAAGGGACTTTGGAGGTCATCTAGTCCAACTCTCTGCTCACACAGGAGTCCTGTGAGAGCTAGGGATTCGAACCACCGAACAGCCGATCTTTCTGATCGAAAGCTCAGTGTCTTAGCCACTGACCCACCTAGTCAGGCTTATCATATTGCATATTGCATATTGCATATTGCATATTGCATATTGCATATTGCATATTGCATATTGCATATTGCATATTGCATATTACATATTACATATTACATAATATAGTAAATCCACACAACTTTGTGAAAAGGAGTCACTGAGCAAGATACACAGTGAATAAGATTTAGAAAGAGAGTTATACATATACTTGAATTAGACAGTAAGTGCATCCTCGGTTTTATGTAGAAATATTTCCTTGCAATAAATTGATAAGAGTTGATAATTGCAGAATTTATTTATTTCCCCTATGGCCTCTACAACTTCCCCAGAAGAGACTATGAATAAATACCAAACTAGGAAGTACCAAATAGCTTTTAGCTAAATGTTGGGTAGAAATGTATAGTTTATAGGGGGCAAAATAGCTTATTGTTATGTAGAAATGTATAGTGCACAGGGAGGAGAATAGAGGGTTGGTAAAGTATGATATAATATAATGTGGATGGATTTTACCTTGGGGAAGTCATGAGGAGGGAGGATTTGGGGGGGTTAGGGAGGGATGGGGGGAAAATGGGGGAAAAATTGATGTTTGTAAAACTTTTTCAATAAAAAAAAAGAAACAAAGTTCAGCATTTTTCATATTTCAGGATATGAAATATTCAGAAGCATGTAAAGTAAGAATATATCTAAGGGCAGATTAGTAGGATGACATCTTTCTACATTTGGCAATTCAGGAGCTTTGGCTGAGTTGAAAGAATCAAAGTCAATCAAAGAAAAAAAATCAAAATGTCTCCAAGCTGTCTCCCATCTCTATAAAAAGGAGAGAAATTTAATTTAATTTAAATTTAATTTAATTAATTCAATTTATATGCCTCCCCTCTCCGAAGACTCAGGGCGGCTGAGAAAGGAAAACACAACCAGGCTTTCAAGATTATAAAAATATAATCCCAGATAAACTTGAAGAGTTGGTTTTTTGACTGTCCTACATCAAAATGGGGACATCTGCTCAAATTCAGAATAAGATTATGTGTTACAGCAGGGGTGTCAAACTTGATTTCATTGAGGACCGCATCAGGGTTGTGTTTGACCTTGGAGAGCCGTGTGTGTGTGTATGCGTGTGGCCAGGGGTGGGCGTAGTAATGGTGGGCGTGGCTGGAGTAGACATTTGACACAGGCTCAAGATGTATTTTCCCCCCTTCTCTCTTTTCACAGTTCTTTACTATAATCATTTTCCTATCTCTTCTACCAAATACCTTTGGAAATGCTAAAGCTATTATCTATATTATAGGCCAGCATTAGAGAGAAGCCATTTCATACAGGAAAAAATAGGGAAAAACAGAACACATTGTTTAAACCTCCTTTGAAATTACATTTCAGGTGTTTACCCAATTGCATTACACCCTGATCGTCATTTCACTACAAATCAGGAAATATCAGCCTCTGGAATTCCAGAGCTGCCAAATATCCATATTTAGCATCTGTAAAATACATTCATAGTAATTAGGGATGCAGGATTTTTGTTAAGTAACGTACAGAGTGCTAGAGTTCTCCTGGTTTGAGAGATAGGATTTGCATCTTTCCAACCATCCTTTTCTATTTTTATTCCTTTATTCAGAAATGTAAAAGAAAGGCCAGGAAAATGAATAAATGTGATGAACAGAATACAAATAACATTAAAATAATTCATCAGAATTTCCATAGTTGAGAAAGGACACATTTGATATTGTTATTTCTTATGCTATAGATGATTGGGTTGAACAAGGGTGGAAGAACGGAGTACAGAAGAGTCAATCCAAAATCTAAGTAAGTTGGCGTGTTAGAGGGATCTCTCAGATAAGCAAAGCATCCACTTAATAATAACATAGACACTACTATGAGGTGGGGAATACAAGTGGATAAGGCCTTTTGTCTTCCTTTTTCAGAAGGGATTCTTAACACTGTCTTAAATATCACTGCATAAGATACAACTATAAAAGTAAAACAACCTAGTCCAGAAATAATACCGACCAGAAGAACACCAATGTCACATAGATTTAATCCAGAGCAGGATAGTTTTAGCAACTGTGGAATTTCACAGAAGAATTGGTTGATAATATTAGAACAAAAAAGGATGGAAAAAGTGCCAGTGGTGTGCAACATTCCATAGAGGAGACCTGTAACCCACACTAGAATTATTATTTCAGTACAGTATTTCCAATTCATCACCATCTCATAATGCAATGGATGGCAAATGGCAACATATCGATCATATGCCATGACTGTCAGGAGGAAAAAATCAGACGCTCCAAAGGAGGGAAAGAGAAATATTTGAGCCACACAACCAAAATAGGAGATGTATCTGGTGTTCATGAGAGAATTTATCATGGATTTGGGTATAATGACTGAAACAATGCCCAGGTCCAGTAGAGACAAATTCATGAGAAAGAAGTACATGGGGCTGTGCAGTCTATGGTCTAAAGTTACTGCAGAGATGATGATAAGATTTGTTGTTATAGTCACCAGATACAGCACAAGGAAGAAGAAGAAATGCAAAATCTGCAAGTTCCAATTGTTTGAGAATCCCAGGAGCAGAAAGTAAGGTGCTGCAGTTTCATTCTCCATGTTTCATTTATGATAGCTGGCATGACTGCAAGGAAACAGAGGAGGGAGATGCAGTTGGATAACATTTAGAAAGTTACATTTTGAAATGTGATGACGATAGATAATATAAAAAAACATAAGGTATGTACAGAGTGAACAGAATATCAAAGCACGGAAAACAGAGGTGTAGAATGGGAATATTAGTTGTCATTTGTCAACCCATGGGTACTAAAAAAACAATCACCAATCTCACATTTTTCATTCTTTCTTTCTTTTTTTCAGTTATGTTACTTCGTGTATTAATCAAACCATTGCCGTAGAAAAACCCTGTTCATATCTATTTTCATCTATGGAGGATTATTCAGCACTCCTACAGGATTGTCGTAATGTTCAAAAGTTGGAGAATGTCCTGTGTATGTTTTCTGCTTCTGGAAGAAAGGCAATGCAAATCTAGTTACAATATAACTTAATATTTACTTTGGGTTATTATACACAATTGTACCATTGTGAAATACATTGAATCAGAAGACGTCAAACATTAACAGAATAACAACAACAACAACAACAACAACAACAACAACAACAACAACAATAATAATAATAATAATTCTCCTTATCCAACAATCACAACAAAATCAAAGTTCAATTTGAAAAGTGAGTCTCCCACCCAATACAAGCCAATATTGTCTGTAGTAAAGTTTGGACAGAAAATGAGACATAACCTATTTCAGCTATGAACTCTGATATTTCAGCAGTTTTTCAAGAAGTGGCAAGCAGATTTTCAACAATAATATTTAAATGTGTACAAACAGGAAAAAAGGGGGGATTTAGAAACCTTACCATCCATTCTTTTTATTCATATCCTGAGAGATTTTGAAATGACTTTGCGGATGCTAATTTACTTAGTAGTGATCAGTTCTTGCAAGGAGATTTGATCCAAATGTATACAAACTATAAATCATTTATTCTTTGTAAATGTCATGTGGAAAAGATACCAACATGTTAAATAGGTAGTTATTGTTTACTATCAACACAGAAATCTCTCCAAATTGGATTCTGTTTCATAATATCCTTAAATATACTGCCTGAATTCCCATTTCTGAATTTTTTTTTTAAAAAAACCCTTTGTTATCTTATTTTTCCAAATTATGCTAAAACTACTTAATGCAAGTATTTGCTTCAATTCTCTTCCAGCAGAATAATTATAAAGCCAACCCTGAGATATAACATGTATGACATATTCAAATAAACACCAATTTTCTCCAGAATTGAAGGAAATAACTTTCAATGTATAACTGATTTGTCTCTATAGAGTATATCTTTTATGCTTTTAAGAGAATTAAATATCTTACCACTAAGTAAATGGTGTCCCACTAATTTTCATATAATGAAACATCTATCTCCACTCATAGAGATTTTCTATTCTGTATGTTTATTAATATCCATTTTCTTTTCCTCAAAAGACTTGTATCCTAAAATAAAACTTTGTTTATCATCATAATTGGTCATTAAGAACACAATAGCTACCTCTAAATGATACAGGGCCTGTTATTATATTCCACAGAATTATAATATTTCAAATTGTTAACACAATTTATCAGCAGTGTAAATTGTGAGATGAAACATGGATCAAATGAGGAAACCTCCCTCAAGCATGGGATTCTGTTTCACATCTAAGATTTTAAAATTTTCATCCTCTATTCTTCATGCCATGTCTGGGGAAAGAACTTGAATTGGGCTAGGGTAGGGCCACATCATTAATGCAGGGGTGGCAAATTTAAGCCTTTCTGCAATTTATAAAAGGAAAAGACAGAAAAAGAAGTACCAAGAAACCCATAGAAACCTGATGGAATGTCAATAGTTACACAATAAAACCACAGAAACTAGTGGCATTTGTAGTTGGAGTCCCAAAAAAACAGTGTGATTGTTGTATTGCAAGTCAAATCCCTTCGTAGGGTGCATTTGGCTGTCTGATGAGACTACAAGTGCACACTAAAACAAAGCTCATAAATGAGACACAATGTAAGCCCATGGAGACTTATAAAATACACAGAATACAATAAATAATATAGTAAATGCAAAGAAATCATTAAAAAGAACCTCAAAGAACAAGATAAAAAGCAGAGAAGGTTTAGAAAGGAAGTTAGTTATATAAATACATATAAGCAAATTAGTGTACATATCCTCAATTTTATTTAGAAATATTTTTATGCAATGAATTATTTACAATTGATAATTGCAGAATTTATTCTCCCCCACAGAGGTGGGTTTCAGCAGGTTCTGTCCAGTTCTGGAGAACCGGTAGCGGAAATTTTGAATAGTTCGGAGAACTGGTAGTAAAAATTCTGACTGGCTCCGCCCCCATCTATTCTCTGTCTCCCAAGTCCCAGTTGATCGGGAGGAAATGGGGATTTTGCAGTACACCTTCCCCTGAGTGGGGTGGGAATGGAGATTTTACAGTATCCTTCCCCTGCCACACCCACCAAGCCACACTCACCAAGCAATGCCACACCCACCAAGCCACACCCACAGAACCGGTAATAAAAAAAATTGAAACCCACCACTGTCCCACACCCCCCCTGGCTTGTGCCACTTCCCCAGAAGAACCTATCCACTACCCATATGGCAAAACATCAAGAAACAGATTTCAGCATTTTTTGTATTTCAGAATTCAGAACTCCCTCTCTGTATCTGATAATTCAGTAGCTTTGGCTGATTTGAAAGAATAAAAACCATAGCTGAAAAATGAAAAAAAGAATGAACATCCCATTGGGGGGGCACAGCACATAGTAGAAAGTCCAATAGGCTGTATTATTATTATGTGGGGGCAAGGGTGGTCACATTGACAAGGTCAGTACATCAGTAGAATAGAATAGAATAACAGAGTTGGAAGGGACCTTGGAGGTCTTCTAGTCCAACCCCCTGCTTAGGCAGGAAACCCTATACCAGTGATGGCTGACTGGACCGAGTGCCCAAAGTGTGCATGTGCATGCACACGAATGCACGCACATGCGCCCAAACCCCCAAAATGCAATGCACACACCCCCATGCACATATCTCCCATGCATGTGCGTGGGGCCCGCGCATGCCCCACCCCCTGTGCATGCACACATGGGCCCCCACATGTGCCACACTCCCCATGCATGCATGCGCAACCCCTCTGTATTTGCCCCGCCCCCCACATATGTGCGGCAGAGACCCAAAGACCAGCTGGCTGGTGGGAGGCACTCGCACATACGCGGAGGAGCTGAACTGGATCCATGGCTCACGTGCCCACAGAGAGGGTGCTCTGTGCCACCTCTGGCACGCATGCCATAGGTTTGCCATCATGGCCCTATACCATTTCAGACAAATGGTTATCCAATCTCTTCTTAAAAACTTCCAGTGTTGGAGCATTTACAATTTCTGGAGGCAAGTTTTTCCATTGATTAATTGTTCTGTCAGGAAATTTCTCCTTAGTTTTAAGTAGCTTCTCTCCTTGATTAGTTTCCACCCATTGCTTCTTGTCCTACCCTCAGGTACTTTGGAGAATAGCTTGACTCCCTCTTTTTTGTGGCAGCCCCTGAAATGTTGGAATACTGCTGTCATGTCACCCCTAATCATTCTTTTCATCAAACTAGACATACCCAGTTCCAGCAACCAGTCTTTATATATTTTAGCCTCCAGTCCTCTAATCATCTTTGTTGCTCTTCCATTTTGATGCCCCACTCAATTATTTTATATATGCACTAAAATTTTACATTTATGTATGAAGGGGATAGGAGATAGTCTTTCATGGCAGTGAAAATTGCCTTTTCTTTCCTAGTAGTCTTGATTATCTCAAGAATGTTTCAGTTCCACCAGTTCTAATGGTTTTTGGTCAACCTCCTTTCTTCATTGCCATTAAAATATCTTGCTCATGTTTTACAAATCATGCTTAAAATAAAACATTTCTTAACATGATACCCGAAATCAATTGAAAAACTGTGCAGCAACAATGACAAAAACAATCCTTAATCCAGCAAATGAGCAAAGTAGAAAAAACAAAACTATCTCCAAGCTAACTCTCTTCTATATAAAAAAAGAGGAAAAGGATAACACAATCATGCTTTCAAGACTATAAAAGTGTAATTCCAGTTAAACTTGCGGAGTCAGTTTCTTAACTGACTTATCTCCAAAAGCAAACATCTCTTCAAATTCAGAATAACATTCTGGATTACAGCATGAGTAATTACATGCCATAATTGTGAGGCAGTGTGATGGCAATGCAAATGTCTATTTGTTCAAATTTAGTGACATATTTTAATTTCTCCATTTTAAGAAAAGTCTAAAAGTTTACAGTTCATTCTGAGTTAACCTGCTTGTTTTTTCCATTTTACTTGCTGAATAAAGGGAGTGGGGATTCTTCAAATAGCTCCAAAGCTCTTCATATCTGCAAAAGTTTCAGATTTTTTATTTCCATCCCAGAGTCCTGGACATTTCTGGATGGAACTAGCATTATGAAACCTCTTGAAAGTATGGGCTCATCCCTCTATGCCACATAAAAATGTGAATATGAGGCACATGGATTAGAAAGTAATACCGAAACAAATTAGGTAAAAGTTGAAATACATTATGGAGTAAAGTAGGACAAAGTAATAACTACCACCAAAGAGTATATACTTCTAAACAAGAAATTAAGGTAAGTAAACAAGAAATAAATAATCAATACAGGGGTATAAATATAGGAGAAAATTTTATATCCTTTAAAGTTAAAGCTCTTCACTCTCAAGGAAGATATTGATGTTGCTACTCAATTGTTTTATATATGCACTAAAGTCTTACATTTATATATGAAAGTGGTAGAAGACAGCACTCGGAGGCACCGCAAGCTCTTTTCATTACACAGGTGGATTTGGTTTCCTAGAATGCTTGATGATGACTTCAAGAGGGCTTTAGCTCCAGCAGGTTTTATTGGCTCTGGTTAAACTCATTTCTTCCTTCTTGCCATTTTGTATTGCATCTTTATCAAGTTCTTATTTGATAAACCATACTTAAACACAGCATATCTTAAAATGATATGTTCATTGATGTTCATTTCATTCTAACATCAATGGAGAAATTATGCAGGAGGAATGACAAAAACAAGCTTTAAACTCAGGAAATGAAGAAAGCATAAAAAACCAGGCAACATAACGATCATATGCCATGACTGTGAGAAGAAAGAAATCAGAAGCTATAAAAGAAATAAAGAAAAAGATTTGAGCAGCACAACCAAAATAAGAGATGCATCTGTTGTCCATGAGAGAATTTGTCATGGATTTGGGGACAGTGACTGAAACAATGCCCACAACCTGTAGAGCCAAATTCATGAGAAAGAAGTACATGGGGCTGTGTGAAGTTGATGGTTGAAAGCTACTGCAAAGATGATGAGAAGATTTGTTGTTACAGTTGCCAGATATAACACAGAGAAGAAGAAGAAATGCAAAAGCTGCATATGTCGATTTTTTGAGAATTCCAGGAGCAGAAAGTAAGGCATTTGATTCCCATGTTTCATTTATGACAAAGCCAACATAACTGCAAGTAAGGAAAAGAGGGAGATGCAATTAGATAAAACAGAAAGCATGGAGCATGGAATACATAGATGTAGGATGAGACTATTCTTATCAATTTCTATTGATAAGAAACTATTTACCTGTAGTCAAGAACCAACTACCATCCTCACATTTTTTCTTCTTTCCTCCTTCCAACTTTGTTAATTCATCAAAAGGATTTCCTAGGATTAGGAAAAATATTTTCAAGTCAATTTTCAACCATGGAAGGCTACTGGGAATTTTTATACCAGGCACAATCTCTTGCAAGGAATACTCAGTTGTGGTAGTGTTGGAAAAATTGTGGATATATTCTGTATGCTTTATTCTTCTAGAGGAAAGGGAATGTAAATCTAGCAAATAAATATAACAATAAATTGTGATGTCTTTTGCATGGAAATCTTGATGGCAGAAATTGTCCCTTTTATAATATATTTGTGTGTGTGTGTGTGCGTGCGTGTATGTGTGCATGTCTGTTTCATGTTTCTCATTTGCCCTAGGAGGGAAAATAGCACAAAACCTGTACAACAGTATTGTAGCACAACTGCCACTCCTGTTATATACAGACTAAAATATCCCATTTACCGTACCTTATGGCGTATAAGACACACCTTTTCCCCCTAAAAGAGGGTGGGAATGTTGGTGCATCTTATCGATTTTTTTGCCTCCCGGAACCCCCCCCCCCGGTGTGTTCCGTTTTGCCAAAAATGGACCTGTTTTCCACAAAAATGGGATGCACAGAGGGTTTGGCAGGCCTGCACTGTGCTCCTGCGGGCTGGGGAGGGTAAAACCTTTTTTTTTTCTTGTTTTCCTTTCAGGAATCTTAGTGTGTCTTATACTCTGAAAAATAAAGTATATATGAAAAGGGTAGAAGAAAGCCTTTCATGGCACTGCAAGTCCTTTCCTTTGACCGGTCCATATGATTTCCCAAGACTGTTGATAATCTAAAGAGGGTTCCAACTCCAACAGGTCTTATTGGCTCTAGTTTAAAAAAATGATAAGAGGTCTGTAGGCTAAACTCTATGATGAACAGTGAAGGGAACTAGGTATGACTAATATAATAAAGAGAAGGGTTAAGAGTGCTATCATAGCTGTCTTCCAGTACCTGAGGGGACTGTCACAGAGAAAAGGGGGTTGATTTATTCTGTAAATCATCTGAGGGCAGGACAATAATTAACACGTGAAAGCTCATTAAAGAGAAATCCAACCTGGAACTAAGGGGAAATTTTGGGAAGGGGCTTGGAGTAGAAGAACTCCAGGGTTCCTTCCAACCAGTGGTGGGATGCTGGTGGGTTCTCCCGGGTTCTTGCATACCAGTAGTGGAAATTTTGAGTAGTTCAGCAAACCAGTAAATACCACCTCTGCCTGGCTCCGCCCCAATCTATTCGCTGCCTCCCGACGCCCAGCTGATCAGCTAGAAGGAAAAAAATCAGTTGACAAAGAAGAGGGAAAAAACCCCAAAACACCGTCACTTTAATTTGAAAAGCCAAGAAGCCTCCCAACTGATCAGCTAGAAAGAAAAAATCAGGACTTGCTTCTCAGCCAGGAGATCACTTGGCAAAGAAGAAGGGGGAAAAGGGGGGGGGGGCGTAGCTTTAAATTGACAAACCAAGAAGCAGCTGCTGGAAGGAGGTTTTTGCTTGCAGAAGCGAAGTGACATTCAGCAGTTCATTTCTGGGTCAGCTGAATAACAAACTGAATAAGAGAAGGGATTCTTATATGGTTCTATATTTTTGAAGTTTTGGAGTTTGTGCAACATGGGCTTTGTGTTTCTAAAAAGGTTTGGGCAATTTTCAATGTGAAATATCCTGTCTTGAATGAGTTTTCTGCCTGCTTGTAAATGAAGCCGAACTTCCGACTTCCACTTTCTATTATCTCTAAGCACCGGGTAGCTGTTTTCTTCTTACAAAGTTTCCTTTATGCAGCTGACAGGAATGTGGAATGAGTATCAGGCAGGTTCCTTGTTAGCAGCTTGATTTTTCCTTGCTTTTCTGGGAGCCTTTTCTTATGAGTAATATTTTATTTGGGAAATGAAGAGGTGGGAGTTTGATTCCTTCCCAGAGCAAGTTAGTGCGGTGGGGAGGGAATGGGGATTTTGAAGTAACCTTCCTCTGGAGTGGGGAAGGAATGGGGATTTTACAGTATCCTTCCCCTGTCTCGTCTGCCACACCACGCCCACCAAGCCACGCCCTCAGAACCAGTAGTAAAAATTTTTGAAACCCACCACTGTATAAGTCATCTTAATATGTTATTCCTGGTATGTGATGTTTTCTATACATACAGAGAAAGAAGCACTCTTGTAATCTTTGACTTTTAGGCTTGCTGTCAAACATTGGGCATAATACTAACGACTGTTTTGAACAATAGGCAGGTTGTATTACACGAATGGCTATTTTATATGTGAAATTATGACTGAAATATTTCTACACCTACATTGGTTCACACTGTCAGGAAGTTTCTCCTTAGTTTTAGGTTGCTTCTCTCTTTGTTCAGTTTCCATCCATTGCTTCTTGTTTTGCCTTCTGGTGGTTTGAAAAATACATTGTCCCCCATTCTTTCTGGTAGCCCCTTAAAAGCCTGTTGCCTATCACACTCTTGGGCAAAGTATGTGAGCCATTTCCTCCTTTCAGTGGTCCATGAAAGTGCATCTATAGTATGTAGATAATAAAGTTGAAAAAAGGTGAACAACATTTTTACAGAACTATAGATACATTGAGGCTGGGTGTGACAAGGAATGGCTGGGAGGGGAGGGGCCAGGCGAGGCACCCCTTGACATGAGTAACATTGAGTTGGCCACACCTACTAAGTGACATGACCATCAAGCCACACCCACAAAATAAGCTGGTAGTAAAAAAAAATTAGAACCCACTCCTGCTTCCAACCCTATGATTCTATCATTCTAAGATATCATCCTGGTGTGCAGTACATCTATAAGATATTGGACAAGATATTCAGATATTGGACAAGGCTGGGAGCATACATTATCTCTTCCAATTTGTATAAAGTTGTAAGGTTCCTAAAAGTTTATATAACATTCTATTACAATTATGCATCATTCTATACATTTCTTGCCTTTAGTTATTAAAATATTTTGTGACATAGTACCAGTACATCCATGCTGGCCATGATTCCAGTGTCTGGTCTGGTGAAAACACTTCTAAAAGATTAAAATAATACCCAGAAGCTAAAGCGTGTGTAAAGCTTCTAAATATGGTTAAGGCATAAGACTAGAAAACAGGAAATTGGAAATTCTCGTCCACCTTATTAATGAAGTCAGCTGGGTGACTACGGGAGTGTCTTTCTCTCCCCCCCCCTCCTAGGAAAGAGAAAATGGCAGATCACTTCTTAAAATCTAACCAACAAAAATTCAGGACGTTTCCAATTTCAATGGTACAAAATATCAAAATCTGTAAGCAAAGGACAATATAAGAAAAAGCAGTTATAGAGGCCTGCATATTGTTGGAAAGAATAAAGATTTAACTGGTCATATTATGGGCCACCAATAAAAGGGGAACCATTTTATACATTGATCTTCACATCACTAAAGATCAGGTGTTCTCAGCTTCTGGAAAGCCACAGCTGTCCAAGATTCACATTTAACATCTGTGAAGTGTATTAGCAGTAATGAGGGATGGAAAATATTGGCTGAAGAACTTCTGGAATTCCACTATTCATCTGGTTTGTGAGGTTGGATTTACCCCCATTTCATCTGTATCTCCCTTTCTAACATATTCCCTTCTACAGATAAGAAAAAGAAAAGACAAGAGAATATAAAACTGTAGTGAATAGAATATTTAAAAAAAAATAAAAAGTTTTTTTCAGAATCTCCACAATTTAGAAAGGACAAATCTAATATTCTTATTTCTCATACTATACATGATTGGATTGAACAGAGGCGGAAGAATAGAATACATAAGAGTCAATCCAAAATTTAAGTAAGTTGGGGTGTCAGAGGAAGGTCTCAGATAGCCAAAGCATCCAGTTAAAAAAAGCATAAATACTACTGTGAGGTGGGGCATACAAGTGGATAAGGCTTTTTGCCTTCCTTGTTCAGAAGGGATTATTAGCACTGCCTTGAAAATCATGGCATAAGATACAATAATAAAAGTAAAACAACCTAGTCCAACCAAGCTATGGACCGCGAGAACTCCAATTTCAAATTGATTGAAGCCATAGCAGGATAGTTTTAGCAACTGTGGAATGTCACAGAAGAATTGGTTGATCACATTAGAACAAAACAGGACTGAAAAAGTGCCAGTTGTATGTAAGATTCCACAGACAAAACCTGAAACCCACACAAATATCATTACTTCAGTGCACACTTTCCAATTCATCATTATGTGATAATGTAATGGATGGCAAATGGCAACATAACGATCATATGCCATGACTGTGAGAAGAAAGAAATCAGAAGCTATAAAAGAAACAAAGAAAAAGATTTGAGCAGCACAACCAAAATAAGAGATGCATCTGTTGTCCATGAGAGAATTTGTCATGGATTTTGGGACAGTGACTGAAACAATGCCAACGTCCTGTAGAGCCAAATTCATGAGAAAGAAGTACATGGGGCTGTGAAGTTGATGGCTGAAAGCTACTGCAAAGATGATGAGAAGATTTGTTGTTACAGTTGCCAGATATAACACAGAGAAGAAGAAGAAATGCAAAAGCTGCATATGTCGATTTTTTGAGAATTCTAGGAGCAGAAAGTAAGGCAGTCTGGTTTGATTCCCCATGTTTCATTTATGACAAAGCCAACATAACTGCAAGTTAAGAAAAGAGGGAGATACAATTAGATAAAATATAAAGCATGGAAAGAATAACCAAAGGATCAGAGCATGGAATACATAGATATAGGATGGGATTATTCTTATCAATTTCTATTTACCTGTAGTCAAGAACCAACTACCATCCTCACTTTTTTTCTTCTTCTTTCCTCCTTCCAGTTCTGTTAATTCATCAAAAGGATTTCCTAGGATTAGGAAAAACATTTTCAAGTCAATTTTCAACCTGGGAATTTTTATACCAGGCAAAATCTCTTGCAAGGAATACTCGGTTGTGGTAGTGTTGGAAAATTGGTGGATATATTCTGTATGCTTTATTTTTCTAAAGGGAAGGGAATGTAAATCTAGCAAATAAATATAACAATAAATTGCGATATCTTTTACATGGAAAACTTGATGGCAGAAGTTGTCCCCTTTATAATATATTATTGTGTGGGGATGTGTCTGTGTGTGTTTGTGTTTCTCATTTGCCCTAGAAGGGAAAATAGCACAAAAAGCATTAAAACTAATATATAAATACTATGTCCCTAAACATGTATTTACTAGTATACAATTAAATAGAAGAAAGATAGAAGGTTACTTACAACATAAATCTTGTCTTAATATTCAATAGGTGATATTATAATGATCACATTGTAAAATATTTTAAATTAAAAATAAATCAGACATTAGCAGATGAATTAATAAATCTCCTCTTCCAACAATCAGAAGGAAAGTAAAGCTCAGTTTGAAGAAGCAGTATCTGTTTAAGCACAAACTACATTCCCTCCAGCAGAACGTGGGGAAAAAAATTACAGACAACCTATTATAACTATAACAACTCAGTATTCCTTTCAAAAATGCAAACCCACATCTCCAACAATAATACTTAATTTTTTTTAAAAAAAAAAAGACATTTAGAAATGTTACAATTTATTTCTTCTATTCAGTGATTTGAAATGATTTTGTCGCTGCTCATTTTCCTATCACTGATCTAATTTTCGTGTACTGAAACAGCAACCTGCAGTTTAAGAAGTTTCTATTCTGAATGTTTACTCATATCTGTTATGTATCTCTCAAGAGTTTTGTATACAAAAATAAAACTGACTTCAGTATGCTTATTAATATAATTGGCCATTAACAAATCCATAGATACCACAAAGTGATCCACTACCAGTATCACAGAGAATAATATTGTCTCAAAATGATATTAACAGCATTGGGGCTGCAGTCATACCAAGATTCCAAACATTGATAGATAATATAGCTGTTTAACTAAATAGACAGATAGATAGCAAGCTAAATGTAGCGTCCTCTGCCCCGTTGCCGCCAGCAACCGGGAGGCGTTCTGATTAGCTACTAAGATGACAGCTCTCTTGGTGGGAAGCACAGGCGTTTGTTATTGGCTAGACCTGTCTGACAGCCAGTATATAAATAGCGGCTCTGTTGTAAATGTTTTCTGAAGCGTTCTGGTTACTTGTGTTGTTAACAATAAATCAGTTGTGTTGAGTTAGTCTCGCCTCAGTCGATATCCATGCACAGTTTACAAATATAACACTGGCGACGAGGTTTTGGGGTGACTGAGGAGACTCAAGGTATGCAACCATTGTCCCTGCCGCGCTACGATGTCTACCCTGGCCACATTCGCCTGTTTCAAGCCTGCCACAGAATCCTGGGATGCCTACATGGAGTGTTTTGAATGCTTTCTCCAGGCAAATGATTATGCTGGGCTCTCTAGTGACAGGAAACGAGCCCATTTCTTAAATTCCTGTGGCCCTGAAATATTCACAACTGCCCGGGCATTGATGGCACCTCAGCTCGTATCTACGGTGCCCTGGGACGTTCTTTTGGCAAACTACGGGCTCATTACGTGCCAGCTCCGTCTCGCATTTCCTGGTGGTACACTTTCCACCAAATCCTCTAAAGGGAGGGTGAATCCATTAACCAGTATGTGGCTTCCCTCAGATCCGCAGCGATTGAGTGCGAATTCCGCGATTTGGATGACTCCCTGTTGGAGCAGCTGGTGTGTGGTGTAAGGGACATCCGTTTGCAATGGCGTCTCTTAGCACGAATTGACATCACCCTTCAAATTGCTAACGATGAAACCTGTGCATCGGAAATGTCCAATAAGTTGACAGCTGAGATGCACCGGGCTCATACCTCATACTACTGTCCACTATGATGAAGAATTGTCCGATGGCACCACCGATGATGAAACTAAAATCCCTGCCGGGAAAGAGGGCACCAGGGAAGAAGACGCCACCAGCTACCTGCCTGGGTTGCAGCGAAAACCACCCCCGTTCCCTTTGCCATTTTAAATCTATCTGCCGGCGCTGCGGAAAAAAAGGCCACCTTGCCAAAGTCTGCCACACGTCTGCACCGGACATCGGATCTGCATCGGACCAACATTTCGTTAAAAGACCCCTGCGGGGTTCAGCCAGGCCCCGGGAGGATTGTTTCATGATTTTTCGAGACGACGCCCACCCTGTGGTGTCAACCACTCAGGGTTCCTCAGTTTTCAGGAAAAATTTTTTCCTCACAGTTAAGCTAGAGGGTGTTCCTTGACAAATGGAGGTGGATACAGGCTCTTCTAAGTCTATCATTGCCTGGACCACCCTACACAAGCTACTGCCTACACTACCTAAAAGTGTCAGCACTTCAAGTTAAATTCACTCCAGTGCTGAAATAAGAAGAGAAGAGGGGGCATCTGGCAAGATGACGTTGGACTTTTCACCTACTTATTTTCCCTGCAGATAATATCCCCTAGGAGATGGGATGGGAGAGGGGACATGCTTGTGAGGTGAAGTAGTAGAGATGGGGAGAGTGACTTGGAAGATGGCCAATGAAACGCTGAAAATTGGGGAACGGAAAGGGAAGGTTTTGGGGTCAGAGGGTTAGTGTCAGCTATGATGGAGTCGGGGACAGATCGTTGTACTCAATAAATGAAAGATTTCATCAAAGACTATTTGTTTGGAAATGCAATTTATTTGAGATGACATCGAAACCTGACAGATAGCCGACACTCCTTTCCAAGCCAAGCTGGCTGACTTCCAAACCTCCAGCTCCCTTCCCGATATAGGGAATGAGTGGATGCACAGTCCAGACGCCATGGCAGAAAGTAAACTGTCTGAGGAGAGCTTAATTCAGGCAACTGGAAAAGAGCCAGCCTTGATTCCAGCCACTTGGATGCCACGAAACCTCAATCCTCCCCTCCTCCAGCGAAGCTGCAAGACAGCCAAGGTCAGATGATCGTGCTACAAGCCAAGAAGATAAAGGATGAGTATTCGGGGGCTTAGCCAAAATCTGCAGAGGCTGAGTTTCCCTTCCCAAATGTGCAGGAGAAGGGGAAACCCCTAAGTGAATTGGGGAGGGCAGACTGGCTATGGGGCTGGCAGCAGTCCAGGCACCAAAAAAACTCTAGGGAAGCCACTCGAAAGCCCCATAGATGAATTGAAGGAGAAATTTGACTGTGCCATCATTTGGGAGGAGGGGCCATCATGCAGGCCAAAGGAGAAGAGGGAGCCAGTGTGGACTGCTGAACCGAGAGGCCATAGACTGAAGCACAGCCCTTCCCCCCCATAGCAGAAGGAGAAGGAGCCCAAAGATGCATCCATGGGTTCCTCCTTTACACAGCAAGCAGAGCAGCCTAGATAGGACATCACCTCCCTACCCTAGAATGAGAGATGGGGAAAAGGACCAGCAGCACCGAGAGCAGGCTTACAGAGCCCCGTATTGGGAGGATAGAGCAGTGAGGGAGGACCCACCCTGTTTCAGAGGGAAGTTCGATGGCGACCCAGACCAACTAGCCCAATTCCTCGACACAGCTGAGATCTACATCAAGTGCTATGGAGACCTCTACCCATTTCCCAGAGCCCTAGTTAGTGTCATTTCAGAAGGGCTGGAGGGAGAAGCAAGGAGGTGGTCAGCAGCCCTCTACAAGAACAGGGCCCCCCAACTGCAAGACACAGACGGGTTCTTACAACTATTACGAACCCGGTTCGAGGAGGCAGAGGAGGACCCCTATGTGGAGGACGAGCTCAGGAACCTAATGCAGAAGGGGAAGCCTATCAGAGAGCATATCCGTGAATTCAGGAGAGTCATTGGGACCCTACCTCCCTTACCAGAGGGACTACTGGTGTATTTCTTTAGAACAAGCCTAGATAAGCGAATTGCCCAAGTGACCGCTTATCAAGACATCCCAAACCGACTCTCTGAATGGTTCTGGGTAGCGATAAAAGTTGACAGAGGGCTGCGGGCCAACGACATGTCGAAGCAATCAAATAGCAAGGAGAGAGGCCAACCGGATCAGGGACCACCCAGTAGACGAGGAACTGCAACACCACAGCCCACCCAGAGGCCAGTCGTCCCATGGAGCCCACTGAGGTGCTACAGGTGCGGGGGGATTGGTCACCTGGCAGCAGTGTGTGGAACCCCTAGACCGAGGCCAGATCCACCGCCCAAGGCACAACTGGAATGAGGGCCCAAACGTGCCACCAACACACCATGGAAAGTCCCCCAGGGCCCAGAGGTCTTCGCCCACCTGACCAAAACAAGAGGGATCCCAGATGAGTGAAATCAATCCCCCGAATCATATGACAGTGAGGACAAGGGTGAAGACGACCCAATGGTGAGTGGACCCATCCACCCCTTTCTTTTCCCTATATGCCTAACAGCCCTGAAAACAGGGACCCAAGGGACTTTCCAAGCCCTAATAGATTCAGGCAGCACAAGGTGCCTGATTAACCTACCCACAGTCCTAAAACTGTGGATCCGAACTAAAAAGCTTAACCACCCAATCCGATTTGAACAAGTTGATGGATCCCTAGTGGGGGGAACTTACGCCACACACTTGATCGAGCCCATGAGGCTGGAGCTAGCAGATCACTGGGAAATGATTCGGTTCATAATAGCCCCCAAAATGACAGACCCAATCATACTGGGACTCTCATGGCTGGACAAGTGGGGCCCAATCATCTGGTGGCAAGAGGGAACCCGCAGGCCCGAGGATAGCAAAGGGCCCCCAACCCCTGCCGCCCCAACCAGGGGAGATGCTCCCCATGCAGGGGCCCCAATCCTTCCCATCTCAGCAAAGGAAGACACCGCCAACACAAGGGCCCCTCCCTGATGGTACAGCAGAGCAACTGGCAGCCGCATCCGACAGCTCCCATGACACAGAACAGATCCCAGAGGAGTACCAAGACCTTGCAGAGGTATTTAGCGAGGCCGAGTGCAACATTCTACCCCCCCACACACCATGAGGCCAATTGTGCCATCGAGATCATCCTGGAGCAAAACTGCCTAAACCTAAACTATATGCCATGACGCTCCGTGAAATGCAGGAAATGCGGAACTACATAGACAAGAACCTACAAAGGGGTTTCATTGAGCCAGCTAAACCACGGGTCACGGCACCAGTCCTTTTCAAAGAGAAGAAAGACGGCTCTATGCGCCTGGTGGTTGATTTTAGGGATATCAACGCTGTCTGCGTACACAACTTATATCCCCTTCCCCTCATGAAGGACATGCTAGCCCACCTGGCCAAAGGAAAAGTTTTCACCAAACTAGACCTCCAAGAAGCCTACTACTGAATATGCATCAGGGAAGGAGATGAGTGGAAAACAGCATTCAACTCCCCTAGGGAGTTTCCAGTTTAAGGTGATGCCTTTTGGACTGCAGGGAGCCCCAGCGGTGTCATGCAGCTGATAAATGAAGTTCTACATGAGCACCTCTACAAAGGGGTCCTCGTCTACCTGGACGATATTCTCATTTACACAGAAACCATAGACAAACACATACCCCTCGTTCGCCAAGTGCTGGAAAAACTGCTGAGGGTGAACCTGTATGTCAAACTGTCAAAATGCGAGTTCCACCAATCACGGCTAGACTACTTAGGCTACCGAGTATCAAACGAGGGAATAGAGATGGATCCAGCCAAAGTACAATCAGTTCTACAGTGGCAACCCCCTCGCACCCGGAGACAACTGCAAAGCTTCTTAGGGTTCGCGAACTTCTACAGACAATTCATCCCCTCATTTGCAAGACTTGCCAAACCTCTGATGGACCTCCTAAAGACAGGGAGTCCAGCAACGAAACCCTGCCTGGGACAACCCCTACAATGGGACCTGACCTGCCAACGGGCATTCGAAACACTAAAAGAGATGTTTGCAAAAGAACCTGTCTTAAAGCGTCCTGACCCTGAACAGCCCTTCGTCATCCAAGCAGATGCCAGCGATGTGGCAGTGGGGGCCGTGCTGCTCCAAAAGAACAGCCAAGGTAGTCTACAACCTTGTGCCTACACCTCCCGCAAGTTCACCGACACAGAGAGGCGATGGGCGGCATGGGAGAAGGAAGCGTTCTAGGCCTCCTTAATTTTTACAGTGTTTTACTGCCTCACAAGGCTTTTGTCACTGAGCCCCTCCACAGGTTTCTGGACAGCAAGACACCCTGGTGTTGGGGAAAAGCACAGGCATCCGCCTTTACTGCTGTTAAGGACCTCCTTACTTCGGATGCAGTACTTGTCCAGTACTCTGACTGTCTTCCCCTTGCACTAGTGTGTGATGCCTCTCCCTATGGCGTTGGCGCAGTTTTGAGCCACTCACTGCCAAATGGGATTGAGGCTCCCATAGCTTACTTCTCTAGGACTCTGTCCCCTGCTGAACGCAATTATAGCCAGCTAGATAAAGAGGGCTTGGCTATCGTGTCAGCAGTCAAAAAGTTCCATGATTATTTATATGGCCGTTTCTTCCAGCTTTTCACTGATCACAAGCCCTTTCTAGGGTTGCTGTCTGGAGACAGACAGACCCCCCAAATCATGTCCCCCCCACCTGTCTTACTGGTCAGTGTTTTTGGCTGCCTATAATTACCAACTTATACACCGCCCTGGGAAAGCCCTAAGGAATGCCAATGGCCTCAGCCGCTGTCCCTTGCCCTTGCCAGTATCTGACCCAGCCCTGGGGGCACCTGTTTTCTTAGTGGACGAATGGGTGGTTCCTGTTACCGCATTGGACATAGCCAAAGCATTGCAGAACGACCCCAAGATAGCTCAAGTCTTAGATTGGGTGCGGCAGGGATGGCCTAGAGGACACATCCCTGACGAATTCCGGTCTTTTGAGAAGAGACAGCATGAGTTGTCTGTGTTGAGGGGGTGCCTTCTTTGGGGATGCAGGGTAGTGGTTCCTCCCCCCTTGCAAATGCTCATATTATGCAGCCTTCATGAAGGACACCCAGGTATTGCCCACATGAAGGCCCTGGGTCGCAGCTATGTCTGGTGGCCAAACCTTGACAACTCCATAGCTGAGTGGGTGGGAGGATGCCAGAGCTGCCAACAATCCCACCCGACTCCCCCGGAAGCCCCCTCCAGGGAGTGGGAAACTCCTAGGAGCCCTTGGTCTCACCTTCATATTGACCTGGCAGGGCCATTCCAAGGACAGACCATATTAATAGCTGTTGACGCTTATTCTAAGTGGGTAGAGTTAGCTCGCATGCCTTCCACCACATCTGAGGCTGTTATCCAGGTCCTTCGCACATGGTTTGCTACCCATAGCCTGCCTGACCTGATTGTTTCAGACAATGGCCCACAATTCACCTCTGCAGTTTTCCAGGTGTTCCTGGCCGAACTGGGCATCCACCATGCCCCAGTAGCCCCATTTCATCCAGCCAGCAATGGACGGGCTGAGAGGGCAATTAGATCAGCCAAGGACATCCTGTCCAGACTGGGACCGGCCAACTGGGGGGGAGAAGATCACAAAATATCTCCTGGCACAACATACCACTCCCTGTCCAACAACCAACCACAGTCCGGCCGAACTTCTCATGGGCCGTCGCCTCAGAACAACCCTGGACAGGCTACACCCGAACTATGCAACAGATACCCCCCTGGACTCTACCAGTAGGGTCAGGACCTTTAACCTTGGGGACCAAGTGTATGCCCGAAATTATGGGGGGGAGCCTCGCTGGCTGCCAGGTCAAATTTCAAAAATAACAGGGCCCTGATCTTATAGGATCTTGCTCGAGGATGGTCGAAGCTGGCGAGGACACATTGATCAAATCCGGGGGTGACTGTTTGTTTCCCCTCCAGCCCCAGTTGGGTCAGAACCTAGACTAATTGCAGTGGTGGAGTCCGAAAACAACTTCCAAGCCAGAGCCATGGCCTGCACTCCCTCCTCTATGGCGGCCCCATTGGCTGACATACCTGTGGATCCAGTCATTCGTCCACCGCTGGAGTCTCTGAGTGAGGCCAGGCCACCAATGCCTAAGGAAACCGGGAAGCCAGGGCTGGCAACATCAACCCCGCCACACATCGAACCATCCGCTCCGGAACTGCGGCATTCCAACAGAATACGCAGGCACCCAGCGTATTTGTCTGACTATGCATGTGCCATCCGAAGGGAAAGGAGTGTAGCGTCCTCCGCCCCATTGCCACCAGCAACCAGGGGGCATTCTGATTGGCTACTAAGATGACAGCTCTCTTGGCGGGAAGCACAGGCGTTTGTTATTGGCTAGACCTGTCTGACAGCCGGTATATAAATAGCGGCTCTGTTGTAAATGTTTTCTGAAGCGTTCTGGTTACTTGTGTTGTTAACAATAAATCAGTTGTGTTGAGTTAGTCTCGCCTCAGTCAATATCCATGCACAGTTTACGAATATAACACTAGACATAGATAGATAGATGATAGATAGATGATAAATAGATAGATAGATAGATAGATAGATAGATAGATAGATAGATAGATAGATAGATGGATGGATGGATGGATGGATGGATGGATGGATGGATGGATGGACGGACGGATGGACGGACGGACGGACAGACAGACAGACAGACAAAACAGGAATCAGGTGAGAAGACCTCTCCACCCCATGTTTCATCACTTGGGATTCTCTTTCACTTCTACCTTATAAGACATCCCACTCTCTATTTTGCCCACCTAAGGGAACAGCTCAGAACTGGGTTAGTTAAACCCACATCATTAATGCAAAGCTGAAAAGTCAAGCTTTTCAGAAAATAAAAAGGGAGGAGGAAGAAAAGAAGTTCAAGAACCCAAAGAAACCTGATGGATTGCCAATAGAATAAGGTACACAATAAGACCATTGAAACCAGTGACATTTGTGGTGAGAGTGAAAACAAGCAAATTGATAGTTTATTGTTGTATTCCAAGCCATACCCTTTTTAGCTGTGGCTGGATATTTCACTGCCTCAGTAAATTGCAAATACAAATCTAAAACAAGGCTCATAGAATGAGATATAATATAAGCTCAGAGAGACTTATAAAATATCTATAATAGAATAACTACTAAAATAAATACATAGATTTAATCCTTTCAGATATTGGACAAGGCTGAGAGCATATATTATCTCTTCCAATTTGCATCAAGTTGTAAGGTTCCTAAAAGCTTATATGATGTTCTGTTACAATGATGCTGTCAGCTTTGGAAGCCATATTAAGGAGCCTGTAGTACAGTGGACTAAAGCACTGTTATTAACATCTGCTGCTTGCAATTACTGCAAGTTCAAATCTCACCAGGCTCAAGGTTGACTCAGCCTTCCATCCTTTCAAAGGTAGGTGAAATGAGGACCCAGATTGTGGGGGCAATAAGCTGACTTTGTATAAATATACAAAAGTATGAAGGCTATTGCTTAACACATTGTAAGCCTCCCTGAGTCTCCGGAGAAGGGCGGCATATAAATTAAAAGCAAAAAAAAAAAAAAATTAACACCGGAAGTTTCCATGCTGCCACATTCTTGTGCTTGGGAAATTAGGAGATGGGATTTAGTAGAGGGAATGTAATTAACCATAATACCATTCTTCTTTTTGGTCAAGGTCATGGTATTCCTGACTGGAGGGGGTGTGGTTGAAGTGAAGTCTCGAGTTGGGACGGCTTGTGATTGGACCATGTGATGGACTGATGGGTGCAGGGGATGGATTTGGGGCTTTGATTTACTGATGGAAAGCCTGGAACTCTCAGATTCGGGTTTTCCCAGATGTGCCAGTATACCTACCCTAATAAATGGGAACTTTGAGGAAAATGTTTGTCTCTGAGTTTTTAATGGGTGTTTGGTTATTCTGGAACACTGACATTTGCATCATTCTATACATTTCTTGCCTTTTTCATTTCTTTAGTTATTAAAATGTTTTGTGAGATAGTACCAGTACATCCATTCTGCCCATCATCCCAGGTGTCTGGTCTGGCAAAAGCACTTATAAAGGATAAAAATAACACCCAGGAGCTAAACCATGTGTAAAGCAGTTTTTAATAGTGGTTAAGGCATTAGACTAGAAACCAGGCAATTGGAAATTCTAGTCCACCTTATTAATGAAGTCAGATGGGTGACTACGGGGGTGTCTCTGCCTTTGTCTCCTAGGAAAGAGAAAATAGCAGATCACTTCTAAAAAAAATCTAACCAACAAAAATGCAGGACTTTTCCAGTTTCAATGGTACAAAATATCAAAATCTGTAAGCAAAGGACAAATTAAGGAAAAGGAGTTATAGAGGCCTGCATATTGTTAGAAAGAATAAAGATTTAACTAGTCATATTATGGGCCACCATTAAAAGGGAAATCATTTTATACTCTGATCTTCACATCACTAAAGATCAGGTGTTCTCAGCTTCTGGAAAGCCACAGCTGTCCAAGATTCACATTTAAAGTTGTGTATTAGCAGTAATAAGGGATGAAAAATATTGGCTGAAGAACTTCTGGAATTCCACTATTCATCTGGTTTGTGAAATTGGATTTACTCCCATTTCATCTATGTCTCCCTTTCTAACATATTCCCTTCTACAGATAAAAAATAGAATAGAATAGAATAGAATAGAATAGAATAGAATAGAATAGAATAGAATAGAATAGAATAGAATAGAATAGAATAGAATAGAATAGAATAGAATAACAGAGTTGGAAGGAAAACCCTATACCACTTCAGACAAATGGTTATCCAACATCTTCTTAAAAACTTCCAGTGTTGGAGAATTCCCAAATTCTGGATGCAAGTTGTTCCAGTGATTACTTGTTCTAACTGTTAGGCTATTTCTCCTTAGTTCTTTTTATTGTTATTTATTTATTTTAAAAACAAAACTTTATTAAACATATAAAAAGTAAAATGTTGTACCATATATACATACAAGATACATATATTAATACAAACGACAATCCATAAAAAGAAAAAGTGACTTTGGTCTCACGTCTATGATCTTATTAATGGTGCATATTTGTTTATTATGATTGTCATACAGAATTTTACATTTACTCTCATTTCTATGAATTATCCAATTATACCGCCTATTCCATGCTATATAACCTTTTGAGTCTACCTTATCCTTCATTTCAAATGTTAGTTTGTCCATTTCCACACAATTATAGATCTTTTGGATTATCAATTGGTCTGTTGGCAGTTGATCAGTTTTCCAAAATTGGGCGAGCGCCAATCTGGCTGCAGTGACTAGGTGTAATATTAAGTACTTTATTTCTTTCCTATAGTTTTCTTTAATCATCCCTAGTGGGAAAATCTCTGGTTTGAGTTCTATTTTTTCTGATGTTATTTCTATTAACCAAATTCTTATTTTTCCCCAATATTTCCTAATTTTTGGGCAGAGCCACCAGACGTGGAAGAAGATACCCTGTGCCCGGTTACACTTCCAACAGATTGGACTTAAATTTGGATACATTTTTGCTAATCTCAAAGGGGCCAGATACCATCTATACCACATTTTGTATTGATTCGCTTTATAAACCACTGATTTTGTTATAATTATTTTCCCATACATTTTCCCAGTCTTGCAATTCTATTTTATGCCCTATATTCCTTGCCCAAATTATCATTTGTCCTTTTACTAATTCCTCTGCTAACTCAGATTCCAGTAGGTATTTATATATTTTTGAAATATTTTTTTTTCTCGTGGCTTGTAAAAGTTTATCCAACTGATTCGGTTTTAATTCAATTCCTCCTTCCTCTTGATTCTTTTTATATCTTGTTTTAATCTGAAGATAGGGCCACCAATCTATTTGTATTCCTTGATCTCTGAGTTCCTCTTGTGTTTTTAGTGTTCCTTGTGGATCCAAAATTTCATAATATCTTACCATTTTTTGAGTTGCTAAGGTATTAGAATGTATCACCGCCTCCATTGTGGATAGCCATCCGGGAACTTCTCCTTAGTTCTAAGTTGCTTCTCTCCTTGATTAGTTTCTACTCATTGCTTCTTGTCCTACCCTAAGGTGCTTTGGAGAATAGCTTGACTCCCTCTTCTTTGTGGCAGCCCCTGAAATATTGGAATACTGCTGTAATGTCTCCCCTAGTCCTTCTTATCATTAAGTATTTTAACTAATTATTTTCATTAATACCCAGTTCCTGAAAGAAAAGGCAGTTCAGTGTAAAACTGTAGTGAATATAATATTAAAAAAAAGTAAAATATTTTTTCAGAATCTCCACAATTTAGAAAGGACAAATCTGATATTCTTATTTCTCATGCTATACATGATTGGATTGAACAGAGGTGGAAGAACAGAATACATAACCGTCAATACAAAATTTAAGTAAATTGGGGTGTCAGAGGAAGGTCTCAGATAGCCAAAGCATCCAGATAAAAATAACATAAACACTACTGTGAGGTGGGGCATACAAGTGGATAAGGCTTTTTGCTTTCCTTGTTCAGAAGGGATTATTAGCACTGCCTTGAAAATCATGGCATAAGATACTATAATAAAAGTAAAACAACCTAGTACAACCAAGCCATGGAGCACGAGAACTCCAATTTCAAATTGATTGAAGCCATAGCAGGATAGTTTTAGCAACTGTGGAACGTCACAGAAGAATTGGTTGATCACATTAGAACAAAACAGGACTGAAAAAGTGCCAGTTGTATGTAAAATTCCACAGACAAAACCTGAAATCCACACAAATATGATTATTTCAGTGCACACTTTCCAATTCATCATTATATGATAATGTAATGGATGGCAAATGGCAACATAACGATCATATGCCATGACTGTGAGAAGAAAGAAATCAGCAGCTATAAAAGAAATAAAGAGAAAGATTTGAGCAACACAACCAAAATAAGAGATGCATCTGTTGTCCATGAGAGAATTTGTCATGGATTTGGGGACAGTGACTGAAACAATGCCAACGTCCTGTAGAGCCAAATTCATGAGAAAGAAGTACATGGGGCTGTGAAGTTGATGGTTGAAAGCTACTGCAAAGATGATGAGAAGATTTGTTGTTACAGTTGCCAGATATAACACAGAGAAGAAGAAGAAATGCAAAAGTTGCATATGTCGATTTTTTGAGAATTCTAGGAGCAGAAAGTAAGGCAGTCTGGTTTGATTCCCCATGATTTATTTATGACAAAGCCAACATAACTGCAAGTAAGGAAAAGAGGGAGATACAATTAGATAAAACATAAAGCATGGAAAGAATCAACAGAGGATCATGGCATGGAATATATAGATGTAGGATGGGATTATTCTTATCAATTTCTATTTACCTATAGTCAAGAACCAGCTACCATCCTCACATTTTTTTCTTCTTTCCTCCTTCCAGTTCTGTTAATTCATCAAAAGGATTTCCTAGGATTAGGAAAAACATTTTCAAGTCAATTTTCAACCATGGAAGGCTACTGGGAATTTTTTACCAGGCACAATCTCTTGCAAGGAATACTCGGTTGTGGTAGTGTTGGAAAATTGGTGGATATATTCTGTATGCTTTGTTCTTCTAGAGGAAAGGGAATGTAAATCTAGCAAATAAATATAACAATACATTGTGATATCTTTTGCATGGAAACCTTGATGGCAGAAATTGCCTCCTTTATAATATGTGTGTGTGTGTGTGTGTGTGTGTTTTACGTTTCTCATTTACCCTAGGAGGGAAAATAGCACAAAAAGCATTAAAACTAATATATAAATTCTATATTCCTAAACATGTGTTTAATAGTATACAATTAAATAGAATAAATATTATACAAAATAATCAGATTGTAAAATATTTTTAATCAAAATAAATCAGACATTAGCAGAATGAATTAATAAATCTCCTCTTCCAACAATCAGAAGGAAAGTAATAGCTCAGTTTTAAGAAGCAGTATCTGATTAAGCACAAACTACATTCCCTCCAGCAGATCGTGGGGAAAAAATTACAGACAACCTATTATTACTATGACAACTCAGTATTCCTTTCAAAAATGCAAACCCACATCTCCAACAATAATACATTTTTTTTAAAAAAAGACATTTAGAAATGTTACAATTTATTTCTTCTATTCAGTGATTTGAAATGATTTTGTCGCTGCTCATTTTCCTATCACTGATCTAATTTTCATGTACTGAAACAGCTACTTGCAGTTTAAGAAGTTTCTATTCTGAATGTTTACTCATATCTGTTATGTATCTCCCAAGAGATTTTTATGCCAAAATAAAATTCACTTCAATGTGCTTATTAATATAATTGGCCATTAACAAATCCATAGATACCTCAAAGTATTCCACTATCAGTATCACAGAGAATAACATTATCTTGATATTAACAGTATTGGGGCTGCAGTCATACCAGGATTCCAAACTGTGATAGATAATCTAGCTATATAGACAGATAGACACATAAATAGCGAGCTAGAGATAGAGTTCTAAAGTTTCACAGGAATACATCAGTGTAGTTAGCAGTACTGCTCAGTAAACTTTCAACTTTGTAGCAAGGCTTATTCCACGGTGGTCTCAACATTGGGCAGTAGTCTGCCAAATGCAGAGCTTGCCTTGGCATTTCATCAGTTGACCTCAATGTCAATTGTCACTGTATGGGAGTGGGTGCTGCCAAGTTATGTATATTGGTCTACTGCTTGCAGTTTGTGTCCCTTCACTGTGGTGGTGGGCTCTTAGTGTTGAGTTTTGAAACTGGCCGATGCATCACTTCAGTCTTCTTTATGTTGATGAGGAGGCCAAAGTTGTCATGCATTGCTGCAAATTTGTCCACACTGTCTTGCATTTCCTGCTCTGATCGAGCATTCAGGGCACAGTTGTCAACAAAGAGGACATCACATAACAGAGTCTCTTTTGTCTTGGTGGTAGCCTGGAGTCTTTGCAGGTTGAACAGTTTCCCATCAGTCCTGCATTTCAGGCTAATTCCAAGGAACTGTTCTGGAAGGCCTCTGACAGCATGGCTGAAAACATCATGCTAACAAGGTCGGTGCAATCACGCACCGTTGCTTGATGCTGTTTGTAACAGGAAAGGCCTCTGAAGCCTCTGAAAGGGAGGGAGGGAGGGAGGGAGGTGTTATGTATGTAGATATTGGGCGGGCAGTTTGAATTAACTGACCGTCAGCTGATTGGCTGACCACCACAGCTGCAAGGTATATAAAGGGAGCTGTTCCCCCTGGTCAGTCGCTGGGTTCTCACCCTACAATAAAGAGCTGTTGTCACTCACTGCCTGGCTTGCTGCGTCCTCATTCACCCAACTTAACATTGGCAACGAGGGTGGGATTTTGAGGCTGGAAGCCACGGACAGAGCTGAAGTCACGAGCCAACAAGAGAGCTGCAAACCCAAATCCAGCCAGGCGAGCGAGCGGAGCACTGGGAGAATCTACTGAAGATGTCTGCCTATGTACCATCAGCACCTTTCAACTGTGGAAGAGAAGTGGGGATCTTACATGTCCCGCTTCGAATGCTTCCTGGTGGCCAACGACCAGCAGGGGCTGCCCGGCGTATGGAAGAAAGCCCTGTTCCTGAGCCATTGTGGAGCCAAGGTGTTCAATATGGTCAAGGCGCTGTTGGAACTGAACTCGGTCCACACCATCTTGTGGCAGGTGCTTCAGACACTGCTGAAGGACCACTATGCCCCAACGCCATCGAAGTATGTCCAATGGTTCGACTACCGACAATGGCTGCAACAGGAGGGAGAATCGATCAGCGAGTACGTCGCTGCCCTGTGCAAGGCTGCAAACCAGTGCGAGTACAGAGACCTCGATGAGATGCTGCTAGAGCAACTAGAGTGAGAAATATTCGTGTGCAGAGGAGGTTGCTCGCAAAGACAAATCTCATGCTACACATCGCACTGGACGAGGCGAGGACCCAAGAATCCTCATCCAAGGCAGCCGAGAGACTACAGGGGACAACACAGAGCAGAACAGCACAGAAGTCAACCCCGGTTCACCAGGAAACGGTGGGAACAGAGAGTGAGGGAGAGTCAGATGGAGAGGTTTACCAGACAGAACAATACCAGCATAGCAGGCGATATCAACAAGATGCCTGTGCGAGTTGTGGGGGACCCCATCCACGCCAGACCTGCAAGTTCCGAGACGCCATTTGCCGGCAATGCGAGTGGAAGGGGCACATCGCCAGAGTCTGCAGAGCCAAGCAGAACTCCCACTACAAGCCACGGAGCAATGCGAGCCAATCAGAGACAGCACAGCAGACGAGAACCAATCCAAAGGGTGGCTACAGGAGAAGCTCAAAATCTGAGGACCTCGACGCCTGCACCATCCGAATCAGCCGGATCTGCACATCCCCCGGGGAGAAGACCTACATGACGGTCGGCATCAAGGGGCAGGAGTGCATAATGGAGATAGACACCGGATCTCCAATCACCATCATGTCCTGGGACAAGCTAAAGGAGGCCGTCCCCAGCATCCAGAGATGGCAACTACGGCACCAGCGGCTGGGACTGTGCGATTACCAGGGGACCACATCCCTGTGGAAGGAATTGGCGAATTCCAGGTGGAGTACGGGGAATTTCGGGAGAAGCTTCCCCTCACCGTCATCAGCAGAAAACTCCCAAGCCTCCTGGGCATGGACCGGTTCAGAGCCCTGGGCATGGGATTCACCTAAATCCGCAACATGCGAGGCACCCTGAAGGATGACCTGATGCAGGAGTTCCAGGACATGTTCGACGAGCAGCTCGGCAAGTATGTGGGGACACCTATCTCATTTAACCTTGACCCCAACATTGGCCCAATCAGGCTAAAACCAAGGAGGGTACCTTTCGCCCTGAAGCCCAAGATCGACGTGGATTTGGATAAATTGATAAAGCAAAGGGTGTTAGTGCCAGTCAATCATGCCCGGTGGGAGACCCCAATTGTGACCCCCATTAAGCCGGACGGGTCTGTGTGCATCTGTGCTGACTATAAGTGTACGATCAACTGCAGCAGAACGCCTATCCGGTTCCAATCATGCATCACCTCCTGCACTCCCTAGGCCCAGGCAAGATCTTCACTAAACTCAATCTTGCGCAGGCATACCAGCAGCTGCCGGTAGATGGCGCTACCGCAGAGGCACAAACTATAGTAACGCATAGAGGTGCCTTCCAGTGTACCAGACTCCAGTTTGGAGTCAGCATAGCTCCAGGACTATTCCAGAGCACCATGGAGCGACTGCTGCAGGGGATCCCCAGGGTGGTCCCATATTTCGATGACATGCTAGTCACCGCAGGAGATGAACAGCAGCTAGGGGAGAGGCTGAGACAAGTCCTAGGAAAGTTCAGGAGTGCAGGACTCAGGGTCAAACACAACAAGTGTATGATCGCAGTCCCTTCCGTGGAGTTCCTGGGGTACCGGGTAGATGGAGCTGGCATACACCCCACCGAAAGCAAAATCAGGGCAATCCGAGAGGCCCCCACCCCCAAAGATAAGGCGGAACTACAAGCGTTCCTGGGACTGTTGAACTTTTACGCAATTTTTCTAAAGGACAAGGCAACAGTGATGGAGCCCTTACACAGACTGTTTGCCAAAAAGTCCAAATGGGTTTGTGGGAAGGCTGAAGCTACAGCGTTTGCAGCTGTAAAGAAACTCCTGTCAGCCGAGAGTTTCCTAATTCAATACAATTCTATGCTTCCCTTAGTGGTAGTCTGTGACGCGTCCCCTTTCGGCGTGGGGGCCATCCTGAGCCATAGACTGTCGAATGGTCTAGAGGCACCCATCACCTACTACTCCCAGACTCTTTCAAGCACCAAATGGAACTACAGTCAACTTGACAAAGAGGCCCTGGCAGCTGTCTCAAGAGTCAAGAAGTTCCATGAATACCTGTTTGGCAGAGACTTCGAACTCATCACAGATCACCACCTCCTTCTGGGTCTCATCGCAGGGGACCGACCCACCCCGGCAGCCCTATCTCCCAGGATGATACACTGGGCCATCTTTCTGGCAGCATACTCCTATCACCTGGTACATTGACCAGGGGTGAGCATGGGCAACGCCGATGCCCTTAGCTGTTGCCCATTACCAGACAGGATAGAGGACCCCACACCCAGAGTTCCAGTCCTGCTGATTGACGTCTTGGACTCATGGCCCATCACTTCAGCAGAGGTAGCGAGAGCCTCAACCAGAGACCACGTGATTAGGAAAGTCATGAGTTGGGTCATAAGGGGGTGGCCGGAAAAGCCTGAGGGCGGGGAATTCAAACATTTCACGAACAAAAAGGGCAAGCTGACAATGCAAGGGGGGTGTCTTTTGTGGGGCTATCAGGTTATTGTTCCCTTGTGCCTAAGGGAAAAAGTTTTAAAGCTGTTGCATGAGTGGCATCCCGGGATTGTAAGGATGAAGGGGTTAGCTAGGAGTTACGGATGGTGGCCCCTAATGGATAAAGACATCACTGAATGGGTGGGGAAGTGCCAACCCTGCCAAAAGTCCAGACCAGACCCCCTACAGCATCGGTTAGGGAATGGGAATGGTCCCAGGGTCCCTGGTCCAGGATCCACATAGACTTCGCTGGCCCATTCCATGGGCAGGTATTTATGGTCATAGTGGATGCTTTCTCGAAGTGGTTGGAGATCAGACTCTTGAAAACCACTACCACCAACACAGTCATTAGGGAGCTAAGGCAGTTGTTCGCCACCCATGGCCTACCAGACACTTTAGTCTCAGATAATGGGCCCCAGTTCACGGCCACGCAGTTTGAGGGGTATCTAGCAGAGTTGGAGATCAGACACGTCCTCTCCGCCCCATTTCATCCAGCTAGTAATGGATTGGCAGAGAGATTTGTGAAAACGACTAAGGAAGCCATCTCACGCCTAGGTCCTGGGGACTGGCAGGAGCAGATAGATTTGATTTGATTTTTGATTTGATTTCATTAGATTTCTATACCGCCCTACTCCCGAAGGACTCAGGGCGGTGCACAGCCAAACAATAAAAACACATACAATACAAAATTTAAAAAAAATAGAATAAAATCAAATTAAATAATTTTGGCCCCGACAAATTTAAAACCCCAAACTTTTAAAACCAATTTAAAATTGAATATATAAAATACTAAAAGATATTAAAAATTTTAAGATAAATTTTTAATGGCCCAACACGCCACACCATGCACCACCACAGGCAGGAGCCCGGCGGAACTTCTGATGGGGAGGAAGCTCCGAGGAGTCCTAGACAGGCTACACCCCAGTTATTCCCCTGACAATTTCAAAAGGGCAGAAAGAAGGCTGAGAAAGTTCACAACAGGGATGCCCGTCTTTGCTACGAATTACGGGAACGGGCCCCTCTGGGAATCCAGGACAATCACAGAGGTAACAGGCCCAAAGTCGTCTAGGGTGGACATGGGAGATGATCAAAGCACAGATCAACTTTTAATGTCAGTTTCTCACAAAAAATCCAGTAATGGCTCATATCAATTTAATTACTATTTGTTAAGTAAACCATAACTGATATATTTAATCACTCCAAAAGAAAACAGAATGGAAAATCATAAACTCTAGTGTAGACCAATGCATCTCAACTTTGGCAACTTTAAGGGCAACTTCAATTCCCAGAATTCCCTAGGCAGCATGAAGTTCACCCATCTTAAAATTGCCAAGACTGAAAAACACTGATCCACAGATAAATATTTTTCCATTCCTTTTTACTGGTTTCAGTTACTTATGAGCATAATTATGGATTACTTATCCATAATGCAAAATCCCCACTTCAACACCAGTCTAGAGCAACCACCATTTTCTCATTAACCTGCTTTCCAGCTCCATTCTCCTGCTTGCAAGGCAACAAAAGAAGACCGTGTGACTACCAGTAAAAAAAAACACCCTAACCCTAACCCAACTTCTTTTACTGAAAAGCTTGACTTTTCCACTTTATGTTAATGATCTGGGCTTAACTAACCCAGTTCTCAACTGTTCCCTTAGGTGGGCAGAATGGATCTAATGATCTTTAAAATACAGAGTTTCCCAGCATTCCTTTAGGAACCTCTAACATGCCAACTATGATTACTCATCCTAAAATGAATCCTCTTTATCTGGAGCTTCAAAATTTGCTGTTTGCTAGGAAGATGTGTAGCTAAAAGTCAGTCTACATTTAGTGTATATCTGACTTTGGGGATATTTCTTCATAGGGTCATTTCATGTCAAGTGGTCTGGGGCTCCCTGCTCGACTCTCATGGATTTCAATGAAATTTGGTGTGAACATGCACACATGTCCCCAATGAACATTGGTAAAGTGCTATGTGTGTTGCAATACTTGTGGAGATATAGTCATTTGTTTGACCCCATACCACAGCCTTCTACAGAATGACTCTGAGATTTCAGCAACTTTGAGACATAATATTTTTGGCAATATTCTGTTGAGTGAAACAAAACTTGGCCATCTTGTACAACTTTTTGTGCTCTATTAAACAAAATAATAAAAACATTTTCATGAGTGATCTCCATCTATATAATTTGGAGCAAAGTTGGCTGAAAATTACTGCGGCTTGAAAAAAGGTTAAAGTTTGGTTTTTTTATATCTCTGGAAGAAAAGATATGAGAAACATGAAACTTACTGTGTAATAACATAGCAACACAAGGTTTTCGAATATAAAATTTCATTCTCCTACTGCTTTCCAATAGTTCACAAATTGAATGTAAAGACAGTTTTTGTAAAAACGCCAAAAATAGGGTATTTTCTGATTGCTTTTACAACAAAAGACCTTCTGGAAACTCTGTTAAATCATTCTCATTAGAAAGAGCATGTTTCAACCCCCCTAAAAAAGTAGGGTTGGTTTTTCATCGCTGACATATAAAGCCCTAAAAATAGGGACAAAGTTGAGGACATTGCTATGGCAGCGTCACATGCATTCCATTATTATTTCATCTTGATTGTTGTATATAGAAATCATTACTACTATTATATTGCATTGGTCCATGGTGACTTTGTCACTACCAGTTCAGGCACTTGACCTAGAAACCCCATCACCATAGGGTGATGGCTCTATGATAGCCAGGCAATACCATCCATGGGTGGGTTTCTTGGTTCAGGATCCCAAGCCTGTAGTTTAGTTTCTTCTTGAGGTTTCAAAACCTTTTGTGGGTATCTGTCCAGTTCCCAAGCCATCAATTGGGCAGCTTATCCTAGGTTCCCAAGCCTACAGTGGGTATCTTATATGGTTCCCAAGCCAAAGTCCGTACTGTTCATATGAACTGCCAAATTCCAATGATTGCTTATTTATTATTGAATTTACGCACCACGTTCTTTAACTTCGCTTCTGGAAATTGATACTGTCAACCTGAAGATGTAAATGAAAGCACTGGAAGCATGCAAATAAAATGTGGTTGTGGAACCCAACAAACATCTTGTCTTTCAGGCCAATAAAATGAATTAGCAGGGCCTCACGGATGCATAAATGTTACAAATGCATCATTTTGTTCGATCAAAATTTCCACGATGTTGCCTACCCACCATTTTTTGTCATAAATGCAGGCAATATAACAATCGGGAAATAAGTCGGCCAATTTTAAATTCGGATCGACGGTATTGGACTTTTTTGCCACAAAGTTAATTGTGTCATTTGAAACTTTGCTGATAGAAATCTAATTTGAATCAACTGACACAAACTGGTGATGATCTCTTGTGCCAGCTATGGTGCTGCTAACTTTCCATCTTTGTTCTTGCTGCATCCTGCTCTTTTCAATTTCTTCCTTCGGGATGTATATATATTTAAGTCCATGAATGTTTCACCATGTGATTTTGTTTCACTAAATCACCATGCAATGGAATTGGTGGCACAACTAAACGTTCAAGCCAGCCTACAGCAACCATCAGCCGACCAAATATTGATGCTGACAGATTTGTTCAACTTTTGTGACAGAAACATTCATGGACTTAAATATATATACTTAAACAAAACAGCCAAGTTTGTTTCTCTCAACGGAATATTGTCAGAGGTATTATGTCTCAAAGTTGCTGGAACCTCAAAGTCATCCTATAGAAGGCTGCAGTATGGGGTCACACAAATGACTATATCTCCACAAGTATTGCATTGGCACATGTAGCACTTTATCAGTGTTCATTGGGGACATGTGTGCATGTTCACACCAAATTTCATTGAAATCCGTGATGATTGAGCAGGGCACTTTTCTGAAATCAGACCATTTCACATGGAATGACCCCATAACCAAACAAAAGTGTATTTACTGTGCAGTTCACACCCCTTGATCACTGAGTCTGGATGTCACAAAGCAAAGCCCACATTTTGGGTTTTTTTAAAAAAAATATATTTATTAAATTTTTCCAACATTTAAAGCACAAAACACAAATTTACACTCATTACAGCATTTCCATATTAGTATCAATATCATCCATAATATTCATATTTACATAATTCTATTTCTATGGTTTACTATCCTATATTATACCATCATTTAACTTATAATAGAATCTACAATCATATTATCATCAATATTATATAGTTTATTATTACACTTTATATATCTTATACATTAATTTTACTCCTATTCTCAAGCCAGGTATACCATCTGTTCCAAATTTGATAGTACTCAGATTCTTCTCTCTCTTTCAATTCCATAGATAGCCTATGCATTTCTGCACACTCATATATTTTTCTTATTATCATTGGTTCTGAAGGAATATCAGCCTGTTTCCAATTCTGTGCAAAAATGATTCTGGTTGCCATTAATATGTGTAATATTATGTACTGAATTTTTTTACTTATTTTCCAATCTAAGATGCCCAAAAGAAATAATTTGAGCTTCAATTCGATATTTTGTTCAATTATTTCTTCCAACCATTTTCTTATCTTATGCCAATATTTCCTGGCCTTGGGACAAGTCCACCACATGCAGTAGAAAGTTCCCTGTTTATAGCCACATCTCCAACAATTGAATTAACAATTTGAAAACATCTTAGCCAATCTGGCTGGTGGTAAATGCCAACGATAGAACATTTTATAGAGGTACTCCTTGTAGGCAGCTAACATTGTTAATTTATAGTGTTTCTCAAAGCAAAGCCCATATTTTGTAATTAACTCCCGCACCCTGTTTTGACTGGCAGAGTGCTGCAGGAGGCTGAGTGCTGTCTTGCCCCCTGCCCAACCCCACCCAGCCAGTCATTAGGGCACAGAACCGGTTGTTAAAAAATTTGCAGGCCACCACTGTTCCAAGGTACCTTCTGATTCTAAAGTCTCTAAAACAAGGGAATTTGCTTAAATTCAGTGTGTGTGTGTGTGTGTGTGTGTGTGTGTGTGTTTCTCAGGAATAATGGAATAACAAAGTTGAAAGGGGCTTCTGAGGACTTCTAGTCCAACCCCCTGCTCAGGCAGGAAAAGTGAGGATGCCAAAATCTCAGTGGAGGGCCTGGGAAAGGTGTCAGAATAATAGAATAACACTTAGAAGGAATTTGGTGGGGACGACCCTGTAACCTTTCAGAGAAATGCTATCCAGTCTTTTCTTTAAAACTTTCAGTGATCCAGAACATCTGGAGACAAGAAGTTCCACTGGTTAATTGTTCTACTGTCAGGAAAACTCCTCCTTAGTTTTAGGTTGCTTCTCTCTTTGTTCAGTTTCCATCTGTTGCTTCTTGTTTTGCCCTCTATTTCTTTGGAAAATATATTGAGCCCCCCTTCTTTGTGGCAGCCCCTCCAAAGATTGTTTTGTGACCTGCCTATCACACCATTTCCTCCTTTTAGTGGTCCATGAAAGTACATCTATAGAGTGTACATACAGATAATAAAATATAAAAAATGTGAACATTTTTACAGAACTATAGATATGTTGAGGCCGGGTGTGACAAAGAGTGGCTGAGAGACAAGGGACTGGGTGAGGTGTCCCTCAACATGAGTGATGTTGAGTTGGCCATGCCTAGTCAGTCACATGACCATGCAGCCATGCCAATCCAGTCACATGACCACCTAGCTATGCCCACCAAGCCACACCCACAGAACCGGTAGTAAAAAAAATTGAATCCCACCACTGACTGGTCAATATCATTTCCCAAAACTGTTGATAATCTAAAGAGGATTCCAGCTCCAACAGGTCTTATTGCCTCTACTTTAAAAAAAAAATACAGATTACAGAATAACAGAGTTGGAAGGGACCTTGGAGGTCTTCTAGACGAACCCCTTGCTACAGCAGGTGACCAAGATAATAAGGGGTCTGCTAAACTCTATGGTGAACTAGGGAACTAGGTATGACTAATATAATAAAGAGAAGGGTTAAGAGTGCTGTCATAGCTGTCTTCCAGTACCTGAGGGGACTATCACAGAGAAAAGGGGGCTGATTTATTCTCCAAATAATCTGAGGGCAGGACAATAATTAACAGGTGAAAGCTCATTAAAGAGAAATCCAACCTGGAGCTAAGGAGACATTTTGGGCAGGGGCTTGGAGTAGAAGAACTCCAGGGTTCCTTCCAACCCTCTATCATTCTAAGATATCATCCTGGTGTACAGTACATCTATCTACCCCCCATATCCTTTCAGATATTGGACAAGGCTGAGAGCATATATTATCTCTTCTAATTTGTATCAAGTTGTGAGGTTCCCAAAAGATTATATGATATTCTGTTACAATGATGCATCATTCTATACATTTCTTGCCTTTTTCATTTCTTTAGTTATTAAAAGATTTTTTGACATAGTACCAGTACATCCATTCTGGCCATCATTCCAGGTATCTGGTCTAGCAAAAACACTTCTAAAGGATAAAAATAACACCCAGGAGGTAAAGCTTGTGTAAAGCAGTTTCCAAATGTGATTAAGGCATCAGACTAGAAACCGGGAAATTGGAAATTCTCGTCCACCTTATTAATGAAGTCAGCTGGGTGACTATGGTGGTGTCTCTGTCTCTGCTCTCTCCCTCTCCTAGGAAAGAGAAAATGGCAGATCACTTCTGAAAAATCTAACCAAAAAAAATGCAGGACTTTTCCAGTTAACACTGTTTCAATGGTACAAAATATCAAAATCTGTAAGCAAAGGACAATATAAGGAAAAAGGATTATAGAGGCCTGCATATTGTTCAAAAGAATAAAGATTTAAGTTGTCATATTATGGGACACTATTAAAAGGGGAACCATTTTATACATTTATCTTCACATCACTAAAGATCAAGTGTTCTCAGCTTCTGGAAAGCTACAGCTGTCCAAGATTCACATTTAACATCTTTAAAGTGTATTAGCAGTAATAAGGGATGAACGGATCTATCTGGATCCATTCCAGTTGGGCTTCAGGCTGGGGTACAGCACCGAAATAGCATTGGTTGCATTGGTTGATGATCTCTGGAGGGCTCTGGACAGGGGCTGTTCCTCTGTCCTGGTCCTATTAGACCTCTCAGCGGCTTTTGATACCATCGACCACGGTATCATGCTGCGCCGATTGGAGGGGTTGGGAGTAGGGGGCACCGTGCTGCAGTGGTTCTCCTCCTTCCTCTCTGACCGTATGCAGTTTGTGTTGGCAGGGAGACAGAGGTCGACCTCGAGGTGCCTTGTTTGTGGGGTGCCGCAAGGGTTGGTCCTCTCGCCCCTTCTGTTCAAAATTTATGTGAAGCCATTGGGTGAGATCATCTGTGGTTTTGGGGTGAAGTTCCATCAGTATGCTGATGATACTCAGCTGTACATCTCCACTCCAGACCACCCGAATGATGCCCTTGACGTGATGTCCCAGTGCCTGGAGGCCGTGCGGATCTGGATGGGGAGAAACAAGCTCAGATTCAACCCTTCCAAGACCGAGTGGCTGTGGTTTCTGGTGTCCCAGTATAGCCAGCTGGCTCCATCGCTGACTATTGGGGGCGAGATCTTGGCCCCCTCAGAGAGGGCTCGCAACTTGGATGTTCTCCTGGATGCACGGCTGTCTTTAGAAGTTCACATGACTGCTGTGGCCAGGGGAGCTTTTTATCAGGTTCGCCTGATCCACCAGTTGCGTCCCTTTCTGGACCGGGATGCCTTGCACATGGTCACTCATGCCCTCGTCACATCCCGTCTGGACTACTGTAACACTCTTTATATGGGACTCCCCTTGAAGAGCACTCGGAGGCTCCAACTGGTCCAGAATGTGGCTGCGCGGGTGATTATGGGGGCAACTCAGTGCACCCATGTAACACCTCTCCTGCACGAGCTGCACTGGCTCCTGGTGGTCTTCTGGGTGCGATTCAAGGTGTTGGTTACCACCTTTAAAGTGCTCCATGGCTTAGGACCTGGGTATGTTCAAGATCGCCTTCTGCCACCAATAGCCTCCCACCGGCCAATACGCTCCCACAGAGAGGGACTCTTCAGGGTGCCGTCGGCCAAACAATGTCAACTGGCGACACCCAGGGGAGAGCCTTCTCTGTGCGGGCACCTGCCCTCTGGAATGAACTGCCCCCGGAGATTCGCATGATTCCCTACCTATGTACCTTTCGCCATGCCCTTAAGACTCTTTTGTTTCATGTTTGTAGTTTTTAATTATAAGGGCCAAATTTTTAATATATTTTAAACTGTTTTTAAATTTTGTGGGTATATGTTGTTTTAATATGGCTGTACACCACCTTGAGTCCTTCGGGAGAAGGGCGGTATAAAAATTTAATAAATATTAAATTAAAATATTTAATTTAATAAAAATTAAATTAAAATATTTGCTGAAGAACTTCTGGAATTCCGCTATTCTTCTGGTTTGTGAAGTTGGATTTTCCCCCATTTCAACTACGTCTTCCTTTCTAACATATTAGAGAATGTAAAACTGTAGTGAATATAATATAAAAAAAATAAAAGATTTTTTTCAAAATCTCCAGAGTTTAGAAAGAACAAATCTGATATTCTTATTTCTCATGCTATACATGATTGGATTGAACAGAGGTGGAAGGACAGAATACATAACAGTCAATCCAAAATTTAAGTAAGTTGGGGTGTCAGAGGAAGGTCTCAGATTGGCAAAGCATCCAGATAAAAATAACATAAACACTACTATGAGGTGGGGCATACAAGTGGATAAGGCTTTTTGCCTTCCTTGTTCAGAAGGGATTATTAGTACTGCCTTGAAAATCATGGCATAAGATACAATAATAAAAGTAAAACAACCTAGTCCAACTAAGCTATAGGTCATGAGAACTCCAATTTCAAATTGACTAAAGCCATAACAGGATAGTTTTAGCAACTGTGGAATGTCACAGAAGAATTGGTTGATCACATTTGAACAAAACAGGACTGAAAAAGTGCCAGTTGTATGTAAGATTCCACAGACGAAACCTGAAACCCACACAAATATCATTATTTCAGTGCACACTTTCCAATTCATCATTATGTGATAATGTAATGGATGGCAAATGGCAACATAACGATCATATGCCATGACTGTGAGAAGAAAGAAATCAGAAGCTATAAAAGAAACAAAGAGAAAGATTTGAGCAGCACAACCAAAATAAGAGATGCATCTGTTGTCCATGAGAGAATTTGTCATGGATTTGGGGACAGTGACTGAAACAATGCCAACGTCCTGTAGAGCCAAATTCATGAGAAAGAAGTACATGGGGCTATGCAATTGATGGTTGAAAGCTACTGCAAAGATGATGAGAAGATTTGCTGTTACAGTTGCCAGATATAATACAGAGAAGAAGAAGAAATGCAAAAGCTGCATATGTCGATTTTTTGAGAATTCCAGGAGCAAAAAGTAAGGCACTGTGGTTTGATTCTCCATGTTTCATTTATGACAAAGCCAACATAACTGCAAGTAAAGAAAAGAGGGAGATACAATTAGATAAAACATAAAGCATAGAAATAATAAACAGAGGATCAGAGCATGGAATACCTAGATGTAGGATAGGATTATTCTTATCAATTTCTATTTACCTGTAGTCAAGAACCAATTACCAATTACAAGAACCATCCTCACATTTTTTTCTTCTTTCCTCCTTCCAGTTCTCTTAATTCATGTATGGATAAACAGGTTTCCTAGGATTAGGAAAATCTTTTTCAAGTCAATTTTCATGGAAGGCTACTGAGAATATTTATACCAAGTACAATCTCTTGCCAGGCATGCTGGGTTGTGGTAATTTTGGAAAAATTGTGCATATGTTTTGTATGCTTTATTCTTCTAGAAAAAAGGGAATGTAAATCTAGCAAATAAATATAACAATAATTGCGATATCTTTTGCATGGAAACCTTGATGGCAGAAATTGCCCCCGTTATAATATATTGGTGTGTTTGTGTGTATGTTTGTATGTATTTCATGTTTCTCATTTGCCCTTTGAGGGAAAATAACAAAAAAATAAAAATAAAAATAATACATAAATACTATATTCCTAAACATGTATTTAATTGTATATAATTAAATAGAAGAAAGATAGAGGTTTACTTACAACATAAATCTTGTCTTAATATTCAATAGGTGATTTTATACATGATAATCATATGGTAAAATATTTTTAATCAAAATAAATCAGACATTAGCAGAATGAATTAATAAATCTCCTCTTCCAACAATCAGAAGGAAAGTAAAGGTCAGTTTGAAGAAGCAGTATCTGTTTAAGCACAAACTACATTCCCTCCAGAAGAACGTGGGAAAAAAATTATAGACAACCTATTATTACTATGACAACTCAGTATTCCTTTCAAAAATTCAAACTCACATCTCCAACAATAATACATACTTTTTTTTAAAAAAAAAAAGACATTTAGAAATGTTACAATTTATTTCTTCTATTCAGTGATTTGAAATGATTTTGCTGCTTCTCGTTTTCCTATCACTGATCTAATTTTCATGTAGTGAAACAGCTACCTGCAGTTTAAAAGTTTCTATTCTGAATGTTTACTCATATCTGTTATGTATCTCCCAAGAGTTTTGTATACCAAAATGAAACTGATTACAGTGTGCTTATTAATATAATTGGCCATTAACAAATCCATAGATAGCTTAAAGTGACCCACTACCAGTATCACAGAGAATATTATCTGAAAATGATATTAGCAACATTGGGGCTTCAGTCATACCAGGATTCCAAACAGTGATAGATAATATAGCTATTTAACTAAATAAACAGATAGCGAGCTAGACATAGATAGATAGATGATAGATAGATAGATAGATAGATAGATAGATAGATAGATAGGTAGGTAGGTAGGTAGGTAGGTAGATAGATAGATAGATAGATAGATAGATAGATAGATAGATAGATAGATAGATAGATAGATAGATAGAACAGGAATCAGATGAGAAGACCTCTCCACACCATGTTTCATCACTTGGGATTCTCTTTCACCTCTACCTTATAAGAAATCCCACTCTCTATTCTGCCCATCTAAAGGAACAGCTGAGAACTAGGTTAGTTAAGCCCAGATCATTAATACAAAGCTGAAAAGTCAAGCTTTTCAGAAAATAAAAAGGGAATAGGAAGAAATACACGCATGTGGGCTCTATTACTTGCCTATTACAGAATCTATTACAGCTCATATGGCAAAAGACCGAGAAACAGATTTTGACACTTTTCACATTTCAGCATCTTTTACTCAATTATTTTTTGCAATGATTATAAAGTAAACCTAAAAGTTTTAAGAATCATACACATTAGAAAAAGGAGGTCCCTAAGGAAAGATTGTAAAATGACCAACCCTCACTCTGTATCTGGTAGCTCTGCAGCTTTGATTGGAATGAAGGGGGAAATAGCTGGAAATTGGAAAAAAAACCTGAACATCATACTTGGGAGGGAAGGGCATGTACTGGAAAGTAAAGGATACATTTTTTAAAAAAAAATTGATTTATACGCCGCCCTTCTGCAGAGACTCAGGGCGGCTTACAGTGCGTTAAGCAATAGCCTTCATACTTTTGTATATTTTATACAAAGTCAGCTTATTGCCCCCACAAACTGGGTCCTCATTTTACCTACCTTAGAAAGGATGGAAGGCTGAGTCAACCTTGAGCCTGGCAAGATTCAAACTTACTTTAATTGCAGACAGCTGGTGTTAAATTACAGTGCCTTGTCTGCAGAGCTATCCAGGCTCGTTCAGTCCACTATGCAGACGGAAACAAAGGCTGCAGTGTCCATAGGTGGAGGCAAGAGTGATCACATTGACAAAACCTGTACAACAGTATTGTAGCACAACTGCCACTCCTGTTATATACACAGTAAAATATCCCACTTACTGTAGTTTTCGGAACATAAGACACACTTTTCCCTCCCTAGAAGAGAATGGAAATGTTGGTGCATTTTATTGCCGAATAAGGCCATTTTTGGCCTCCTGAAACCCCCCCCCCCCCCGTGTGTCCAGTTTTTGCCAAAAACAGACCCATTTTTTGCAACAACAGGACACACAGAGGTTTTGGGAGGCCTGCAGAGTACTCCTGGGGCGGCGGAGAGCAAAAACAGGACACGTTTCTATAGTGACACATTTTTATAGGTGAAGGCAAGAGTGATCACATTGACCAAGCCAGTACAATGGTATTGTGGCACAACTGCCACTCCTGTTATATACACACTAAAATATCCCACTTATGTATGAAAAGGGTAGAAGAAAGCCTTTCATGGCACTGCAAGTCCTTTCCTTTGACTGGTCAACATGATTTTCCAAAACTGTTGATAATCTAAAGAGGGTTCCAGCTCCAACAGGTCTTATTGCCTCTACTTTAAAAAAAAGATAAATGGTCTGTAGGCTAAACTCTAAACTCTAATAAAGAGAAGGGTTAAGAGTGCTATCATAGCTGTCTTCCAGTACCTGAGGGGACTGTCACAGAGAAAAGGGGGCTGATTTATTCTCCAAATAATCTGAGGGCAGGACAATAATTAACAGGTGAAAGCTCATTAAAGAGAAATCCAACCTGGAGCTAAGGAGACATTTTGGGCAGGGGCTTGGAGTAGAATAACTCCAGGGTTCCTTCCAACCCTCTATCATTCTAAGATATCATCCTGGTGTACAGTACATCTATCTACCCCCCATATCCTTTCAAATAGTGGACAAGGCTGAGAGCATATATTATCTCTTCTGATTTGTATCAAATTGTGAGGTTCCCAAAAGGTTATATGATATTCTGTTACAATGATGCATCATTCTATACATTTCTTGCCTTTTTCATTTCTTTAGTTATTAAAAGATTTTTTGACATAGTACCAGTACATCTATTCTGCCCATCATTCCAGAAATCTGTTCTGGCGAAAGCACTTCTAAAGGATAAAAATAACACCCAGGAGGTAAAGCTTGTGTAAAACAGTTTCTAACAGTGGTTAAGGTATCAGACTAGAAACCGGGAAATTGGAAATTCTCGTCCACCTTATTAATGAAGTCAGCTGGGTGACTATGGGGGTGTCTCTGTCTCTGCTCTCTCCCTCTCCTAGGAAAGAGAAAATGGCAGATCACTTCTGAAAAACCTAACCAAAAAAAATGCAGGACTTTTCCAGTTTCAATGGTACAAAATATCAAAATCTGTAAGCAAAGGACAATATAAGGAGAAGCAGTTATAGAGGCCTGCATATTGTTGGAAAGAATAAAGATTTAACTAGTCATATTATGGGCCACCAATAAAAAGGGAACCATTTTATACATTGATCTTTACATCACTAAAGATCAGGTGTTCTCAGCTTCTGGAAAGCCACAGTTGTCCAAGATTCACATTTAACATCTGTGAAGTGTATTAGCACTAATAAGGGATGAAAAATATTGGCTGAAAAACTTCTGGAATTCCACTATTCTTCTGGTTTGTGAGGTTGGATTTACCCCCATTTCAACTACGACTTCCTTTCTAACATATTAGAGAATGTAAAATTGTAGTGAATAGAATATATATATATATAAGATTTTTTTCAGAATCTCCACAGTTTAGAAAGGACAAATCTGATATTCTTATTTCTCATGCTATACATGATTGGATTGAACAGAGGTGGAAGTACAGAATACATAACCGTCAATCCAAAATTTAAGTAAGTTGGGGTGTCAGAGGTAGATCTCAGATTGGCAAAGCATCCAGTTAAAAAAAACATAAACACTACTGTGATGTGGGGAATACATGTGGATAAGGCTTTTTGCCTTCCTTGTTCAGAAGGGATTATTAGTACTGTCTTGAAAATCATGGCATAAGATACAATAATAAAAGTACAACAGCCTAATGCTGCAGCAGCACTAGTCACGAGAACTCCAATTTCAACTAAATTGAAGCCAGTGCAGGAAAGTTTTAGCAAATGTGGAATTTCACAGAAGAACTGATTGACAACATTAGAACAAAAAAGAATTGTAAAAGTGCTAGTGGTATGCAATGTTCCATAGAGAATACCTGCAAACCAAACCAGAATCATCATTTCAGTGCAGGCTTTCCAATTCATCACCATCTCATAATGCAGTGGATTGCAAATGGCAACATACCGATCATATGCCATGACTGTCAGAAGAGATAAATTAGAACCCAGAAAGGAGACAAAGAAAAATACCTGAGCAATACAACCAAAGTAAGAAATGTGTCTGGTATCTATGAGGGAATTCACTATGGATTTGGGAACAATAACAGAAACAGAGCCTACATCTTGCAGAGCTAAATTCATCAGAAAGAAATACATGGGTTTGTGCAGTTGCCGGTCAAAAGCTATTGCAGAGATGATGATAAGATTTGCTGTTGTGATTGCCATGTATAACACAAAGAACAAAAAGGAATGTAGCAACTGCAGTTGCCGAGTTTCTGAGAATTCCTGGAGCAAAAAGTAAGGCATTGTAGTTTGGTTATCCATCTTTCATTTATCACAAAGCTGCATGTCATAACTGCAAGGAAGCAGAGGAAGAAGCATTTAAATGAAAATTGGGATGTGACAGTTTGAAATTTTGAGAAGAGAAAATAAAATGAAAAGTAAAGTATGCATGAATAAACAGACATAGGATCGGACAATGGGGAAAAAACTGTGCTAAAGACAAAAAGAAAAAGAAAAAAAAAACACAGAAAACCCATAAACCACACATTTTTCCTTCTTTCCTCTTTCCAGTTCTGTTACTTCATGTGTTGATTAACAGGATTGCCTAAGATTCAGAAAACCCTGCTCAAGTCCATTTTCAAACATGAAATACTTGGAACAGTGACAATTTCTTGGCACTTGTCAAGGATGGTGGTAGTGTTGGAAAATTGGAGGTTGTGCTTTGGGTGGTGCCCTGTGTTCCCGAAAGAAAGGCAATATAAATCTAGCACAACAATATAAAAATAAATTGCTCTATCATTTACTTGGAAATCCTGACGGCAGAAATTATACAGTTTGCAAGTGTGTGTCTGGATATGTGTGTTTGTTTATGTGACATACAGATGGAAATGGTTTTATTCTCAGTTGCCCTAGCAGCTTTTAGTTTAAAAACATTGCATAAAAATCCCTTAAAATAATACATAACATGAGAATCCTACACATGTATTTAATGGTGCATGATTAGAAGAAGTTAGATAGAACTTTACTTAAAATGTAACTGCTATTTTGAAATTTCCTTGGTGATATACATGATTACCCTGCTTGCCGGAGTGTTTAGGTGGAAAATGAGACACAATCTATTACCACTATGATCTCTAACATCTCAGCATTTTTACAACAATATGGAACATGTGATGGAGCAGAGTTTTGATAAAATATTAATGGGAGAGGACCATAAATACATAACCAAAATGTATGCACAATTGCTTGAGCGAATGATAGGAGAGGAGGTTGTAAAAGACACTATGATTGCCTGGGAGAGGAATTTGGGGTACTCGATTCCTTTAGAAAAATGACAACAAATGTGGGGGGGAAATATTAAAATGACTACGCCAACATCTTTCAAGGAAAATGCATATAAAATGTTGTATAGGTGGCCCCTTCCACCAGCAAGAATTGCTAAAATGTTTCCAGGTGCATCAGAGTTATGTTGGAAATGTGGGAAAACCAGAGGTACGTATTTCCATCAATGGTGGACTTGTATAATGGCAAAGAGGTATTGGAGAAGGATTAGGAATAGGATTAAGGAAATTACTAATGTGGACCTCCAATGGAAACCTGAGATATATTTACTAGGTATTCGCCCAGAGGGGCTGAGTAAGAAAAAAGTATCTCACTCTACATATTTTAGTCGCAACTAGAATAGTGTTCGTCCAACAGTGGAAAGAAAAAGAGATACCGGCTAGTGCCCAAATTATAAATAAAGTATTAGAGTTCAACAATAATACTTAAATGCATAAATAAAACAAGAAAAAAAGGCATTTAGAAATGTTACCATCCATTTTGTTCATTCATTCCAGAGAGATTGTAAAATTACTTTGTTCATGATAATTTACTTATTAGTGATCTGTTCAATCACTCAGTTAATTATATTTCAAAATTCATTTACATGCATAGCGGTTTGATCTAAATTTATGCCTATTGTAACTAAAAAATTACTATGAATATCTATATTGAAATTTCTCCAAATTAGATTCTGATTGATGTTTACCTTTAAATATTCTAAGGCCCACATTTTGTAAAAATAGTCTTAAAAAAATCTTTAATATCTCTTCCAAAAAATTCTAGCTTCTTATTCCATTATATCCGAACACTATTTTATGCAATCATTTGATTCAATTCTTTTCCCAATGGAAAAGCTATACAGCCAAGCCTGAGAATAACAAGTCAGATATATTTAAATAAATACCAATTTACTCCAGAAAAGAGGGAACTGCATTTTCTGTTAACTTTACAATTTCTAAAACTTACTATTTATTTCCAGAGATTGATTCTTCTATTATATGCTTTCAAGAGTATTAAATAAATTAAATATTAAATAAACAATATCCCCATAATTTTCATGTATTAAAGCAACTATCTGCACTCAGTTCACTGTTCCTATTCTGAATGTATATTAATATCAGTTTTGTTTCTCTCAAGAGTCTTGTAAAATAACATCAAAATAAAATGTATTTCTGGGTGTTTATTAACATAATTGGCTGTTAACAACACTGTAGCATAATAACAACACATTGCATAATAATATCTCAGACTGTTGTTAAGAGAATAGGTGCTACAGTCATACCAGCAGTGCAAACTATGAGAGGTGAAACTTGTATCATACGAGAAGACCTCCCTAAAGTATGTTTCATCCCTTGGGATACTATTTCACCTCTGACTTCTAAATAATCCCAATCTCTAATTCCGCACGCCAGGACAGTCTCATTTACGAGACTGACTACCTTCTGCCACTGATAACCTCCCACCGGCCAATATGCTCCCACAGAGAAGGCCTCCTCAGGGTGCCGTCGGTCAGGCAATGTCGGCTGGTGACCCCCTGGGGAAGGGCCTTCTCTGTGGGGGCACCCGCCCTCTGGAATGAGCTACCCCCAGGGATATGACTGATCCTGGACCTCCGGACCTTCTGCCAGGCTCTGAAGACTTTTTTTATTTCAGCAAGCCGGGCTGGGTTAAAAATCTTTTAATTGCTGAATTTTATGGGTAAGGGGTTTTAAATTGGGGGAAGCCAATATAAATTTAATTTTGTTTTTATAGTATTTTAATGTTTATATTGTATGTTTTTTAATTTTGGCTGTTCACCGCCCTGAGTCCTTTGGGAGAGGGAGCGGTATAAAAATTAATTAAATAAATAAATAAATAAATAAATAAATAAATAAATAAATAAATAAATAAATAAATTTATTAGGATGGCTAGATTGTATCTCCTACAACTCTTGATGACCTCAAGAGGGTTTCAGCTCCCCAGTTTTTATTGGTTCTGGTCAACCTCATTTCTTCCTTGTTAATATTTTATTAACAAAATATTTTGTTAATATTTTGGATTGAACCTGAGATCTCCTCAAATTCAGAATAAGATTCTATGTTTACAGCCTTGGTTGTAGTAACATTAGCATTCCATCACAATGGAATGTCATTATCAAACCCATAATGTCATTTTCCTAGCATATCTCCTCTCCCTCACAAGTGGTGGGTTTCATTATAAACCATGATTTAAAAGGCCTGACAAGATAAGATATATAAAAGCCACTATGAAAATGGTTTTCCAAATGAAATTCTCCTTTCCTTAAAGACTTTAGAAATTCTGCAGAAGCCACAGAGAATAGATTCATCTGCAATTAGTCTACACAGATTGAACTTTAATGTTGGCTTTTTTAATGGAGATTGCCTTTCTTTTGGGAGAAGCAAACAATTTCCATAGAAATCTCTCAATGGAACTGCAATTCCAGAGATTTTTGTTTAAGATGTTAATTCAGTAATTGAATTGATTCTGGTTTTGTGAATGTGAAAAGTTGAGTCATTATTTTTGGACAGTCCAAAATGCTGCTAAACCTATAGCATTTCTAAGAAGCATGCCCTGCAAAGGATTGGACAGAGGGGGCTAAACCCGCATCTTAGCTACAATGCCCTTTGTAGCTATTTACTATTCGTTAGATGAATGGATCAAAGAGATAAGAAAAAATTCAATTTCTGAGAGAAAAGAAGAAAAAGTCTCACTGAAAGAAATGTTTAAAAACTCCACATTTTATGTAGATTAAAGAATGGATAAATTTGAGAAATACCAGATTATTGAATTTGGAGGAATATGATTTGTTGATGGGTTGGCACGCCTTTTTATGGTACAAAGGCACAAAAATACCAGGGTATTTTAGAAGACATCAGATACGTGAAGCTTTATGGTTGAATTGGGAGAAGGTCAAAAAATATCATTATTTGAAGATTCCAATCTGGGTATCTACAATTGAAGCTTTTTCATATCCAGTAATATTTAAAAGGGAACAAATTATTAGGTATAGTGAATTGTTGGATGAAAAGGGTGAACTTAAATTAAAGCAGGAATTAGAAAATCAGGGATATAAGATGCACTGGTTTTCATATATGCAAATATTTTCATATATTGAGAATATATTTCATATATTCAAATATTGAGAAGATCTCAAACAAGGTTTTTATAATATCTTGAATAATTTAGACAAGATTTTAATGGGCTCTGATGATCATACAATTAAAAAGTTGTATGGATATTTGTTAGAAGTAAAACTGGAAGAAGAACAATTTAAAGAATCTATGATAGCGTGGGGGGGGGAAATGTTGGTTATGGTATTGATTTAGAGAAATGGCAAAAATTGTGGTCACATAATTATAAAATGACAATGTCTACAGTATATAAGGAGAATTTGTATAAGATGATTTACCAGTGGCATTTACCCCTGACGAGGATAGCCAGAATATTCCAGAATAAATCGGAGAAATGTTGGAAGTGTCATCAGACTCCAGGATCCTATTACCACATATGGTGGACATGCAGAGATGCAAAGAGATATTGGACGAAGATAAATACGTGGTTGGAAAAAATGACTAAGAGACATATTGATTTTAAACCAGAGATATTTTTATTAGGGATCTTACCAGAGACATACAATAAAGAATTGCAATATTTAATTGTGAACCCTTTAACAGTAGCTAGAATTGTATTTGCAAAAAATTGGAAAGGAGAAAGGACACCTACTGATGAAGAAATTATTAAGAAAATGATGGACTGTGCTGAAATGAGTAAATTGACATTTGAAATAAGAGAGCAGGAAGATAAACAATATTATTGTTTGGTGATTCAGCATATTTCTCCATAAACGTGGATTAGATGAGCCGAGACCCTCATGAAAGAAAGTTACTCATGTTGCCTAAGTGTTTCAATAAGTATATAGCACTTTTCCAGGTACAATTATACTGAGCCCCAAATTACATAGTAAATCTTCCACTTGTATACATTTTAAAAAATATTGTGAGAGTGTTTGCAGAGATATCATAAAAAAAGTAAGGTGATTTTTGGTATCAGTAGCTTGGATGAAACTCATAATTTCTCCAGCCCATTTCAGTGAGATATCATCCTTCGATGAAATCTATCTACCTTCATTTCTCCAAATATTAGATCAGGGAACATGCCTTATCTTTTCCAATTTATATCAAATTCTAAGATTTCTGAAAGCTTTTTTTTTTTTTTTTGGTGTTCTATTAGAATTATGCATGACTTTAATTTAATTTCTTGCTTTTTTCATTTTTTTGTAATTTGAAAAGGTTATGTGAGACAGTATCAGCTCACACAACTTTTCTACCATGCCAGTTATCTTGTCTTGCCAAAGCACTTCTACAGGAAAAAAATAATAGTCGGGGTAAAAGATCTGAAAATTTGTTTGATTAGAAGAAGGCTAGAAACCAGGTGTCTGGGATTTTGATTTGTACCCAAGTGAGTGACTTTGGGCCTCTCTCTCTCTCTCACTCAGCAAGGCAGGAAGCAGCGGTAAACACATTCTGAAAATGTTGTCAAAGCAGTGTTGTTAAAGATCTACATTTAGCATCTATAAAATGCATTGACAGTAATTAGAGATGCAGGAAGATTGCTAAGCAACATATGAAGCTCAAGTATTTTCCTGGTTTAAGAAGTTGGATTTCCTCCATCTCAACTATCCCTTTCTACCAGATTCCTTTATTCAGAAACATAAAAGAAAGGCCAGGAAAATGAAAAACTGTGGTGAACAAATAGTAATATTATAGTAATAGTAATAGTTTTTTTTTTCAGAATCTCCACAATTGAGAAAGGACACATTTGATATTCTTATTTCTCATGCTATAGATGATTGGATTGAACAGGGGTGGAAGAAGGGAATACACAACAGTTGATCCAAAATCCAAATCAGATGAACTGTTAGAGGGAGGTCTTAGATAGGCAAAGCATACACTTAATATTAACACAGACACTACTATAAAGTGGGGAATACAAGTGGATAACGCTTTCTGCCTTCCTTGTTCAGATGGAATTCTCAATACTGCCTTGAAGATCACTGCATAAGATATGAAAATGAAACTAAAACAACCTAGAGCAGCAATGATGTTGGCCACAACAATTCCAATCTCAACTAGATTGAAGCCAGAACAGGATAGTTTTATCAATTGTGGAATTTCACAGAAGAATTGGTTGACAACATTAGAACAAAAATGTACTGAAAAAGTGCCAATTGTATGTAAGATTCCACAGAGAAGACCTGCAACCCACACCAGAATGATTATTTCAATGCAGGCTTTCCAAGTCATTACTATCTCATAGTGCAGTGGATTGCAAATGGCAACATACCGATCATATGCCATGACTGTCAGGAGGGAGACATCAGAGGCTTCAAAGGACAGAAAGAGAAAGACTTGAGCAACACAACCAAAATAAGAGATCTGTCTGGTATCCAAGAGACAATTTATCATGGATTTGGGAACAATGACTGAAACAATGCCCAGGTCCTGCAGAGCTAAATTCATTAGAAAGAAGTACATTGGGCTGTGCAGGCGATGGTCAAAAACTACTGCAGAGATGATGAGAAGATTTGTTGTTAGAGTTGCCAGATATAACACAAAGAAGAAGAAGAAATACAAAAGCTGCAGATGCTGATTTTTTGATAATTCCAGGAGCAGAAAATAAGACACTGTAGTTGCATTATTCATGTTTCATTTATGACAAAGTTGACTTAACTGCAAGGAAAGAGAGGAGGGAGATAAATTCAATTTTGGAAATAGTATTTTGATATGTAATTAGAATAGAAAATATAAAGAAACATAAAGAATGAACAGAAGCTCACAGCATGGTAAACATAGATGAAGAATGGAGATATTAGAGCACACTCTTGTCAATTTCTATCTGTCTGTACTAACCACCAACTTCATTTTTTCCCCTTCTTTCTTCCTTCCAGGTCTATTATTTCATGTAGTGATCAAAAGCATTTCTAGGAGAAGATAAGCCCTGTTCAGATTCATTTTCATCATTGGAAAATTATTGGGGATAATTTGACCCACCGTAATGTCTAACCACTCAAACAGGATAATGTTGGAAAATTAGAGAATGTTTAATGATGCTTTGGGCTTCTAGAAGAAAGGCAATGTAAAGCTAGCCAATAAATACACAAATACTGTAATTTGCTATATTTTTACATGGAAATATTTAGAGCAAAAATTTCCTTCTTGTATTATTTCTCTCTCTCTCTCTCTCTCTCTCTCTCTCTCTCTCTCTCTCTCTCTCTCTCTCTCTCTCTCTCTGTGTGTGTGTGTGTGTGTGTGTGTGTGTGTGTGTGAGAGAGAGAGAGAGAGAGAGAGATGTCAATTTTTTCAGCAGCTTTTAGGCTAAAAAAATACCATAAAAACTATTAAACTAATACATAAATACTAGATTCTTAAACAAGTATTTAATGATACATTGTTAAATGAAGGAAGATAGAACTTTATTTATAACATAACTGGTATTTTGATATTCACTTGGTGGTATTATTCACAATTATCTCACTGTAAAATATATTTAATCAAAAGAAATCAAACTTTAGCAGAATAAATTAATAAATCCCCTTGTCAAATAATAAAATGGAAAGTGATATCTTAATTTGAAAAAGCAGTCTCCTATCCAGTACAAGCCAATATTATCTGTAGTTTGGACAGAAATGTGGCACAATCTATCACAACTATGAACTCTTGACTTCTCAGCATTTCTTTTTTAAGTGTGGAATACCATGTAAGCACATTTTCAAGTACACTAGTTAAATAAACTTTTAAAACTGAGTAATAAAAGAGATTTATAAATTCTTAGCATCTGTTTCTTTTATTTCTGTCCAGAGATATCAGTTCATGATTTGCTACCCAAAAGAGGAAAATATCTTTCTTGTTGAATTTTCAATTTATAACTGACCATTTTTCTCCATGGATTTTGTTCTGTTGTATGCTTTTAAGAGTGTTAAATATCTTACAAAGTAAATGCTGTCCCACTAATTCTCATGAAGTGGAACTGCTTTCTGCAGTTAAAGAGCTTCCTATTCTGAATATGACTAATATCTGTTTTATTTTCCCTCAAGAATCTTCTATACTAAAATAAAATGCTTAATGTGGGCTCATTAACATAATTAGCAAAACAAAACAAAACTTACTTCTGTGTGCTTATTAACATAATTGGCTATTAATTACTGTATTGCTACCTCCAAATCTCCACTACCAGTTATCACATTGAATAATAATATTGCACAATGTTCTTTTTTTAAAGACAAGTTTTATTATTTTTTTCTTTTACAAATATATTTTATGAAAAGAGTATTGACCAGGTCACATTTTTTACAACTTATAACATAATTATATATGGATTTTTATAATCTATTCCAATCTTCTTTTTTGTTTTTTCCAGATACAATTTACATATTTCATTTTCTGCCATAATATTCTTTTTTCTCTATTTTTTCTCTTATCTTAATCTCTTCTTAATACTTAATATATACATGGTATTACTATCCGCCCTTCAAATCCTAATTTCTTAGCATTGCTTCAATTAATTATTTTATTTCTCCATTTATAAAATATATTTCTTATAATTCCCATCAAATTTTTTGTTATAAACAATAAACTTCATTTTATTCAATTCTTACATTGAAACCCTTTAACTTAATTGATCTTCCACATCTAATCTTACCTCTTAATACATAATAAACAATATAATTATCCACCCTTAATTCCTGACTTCTATTATAGCATCAATTAATTATTTTGTTTCATCGTTTACAACATATTATTTCAAAATCCCCATCATACTTTTTTGTATCTTAATTTCAAATATTTTCATAATTAAACCTAATTACCACTTCATATTTCATCTGCTGTTCCATTTTACAATAAACAATATACATCATCATATTTACTTTTTCCATTCACAATTGCTAATATTAATACAGTTCCCTTAGATCTACTAATATATACCTTATTTTTCTACCTCCTTTCCATTATTCTTCCACTATTCTTCCCCTTTTAACCATTTTCTCCAGGTGTCTCCAAAATTCCACTTCTTAATGATTTTCTCTTTTCCCATTTTCTTATCTTCTTCTTCTTTTTTTATTTTTATATTTATTGTATCTTTTCTCCTGAATCCTTTCTCTAACTTTTGAGTCCATCACTCACATAATTCGCCCCCGCTGTTACCTAATCTTTTCCCATTTCCTTCTCTTCCCTTAGATTGCTTTTTTTAAAAGAAAATATTCTCCCCTGTCCATTCTTTTTTGCCACTGTAAATTCCAGTGTAATCTTCTAACTTTCTGCCTTCAGTTCTTTTTCCTTCAATATTATTCTATTGTTTTTCATTTATATTCTCTTTTTCCTGTTTTATGCGCTCTAACAAAGTTTCTTTTTATTGCCCTTTATTGATTCACACACATTTTTAAGCATCTCAATTAATTCCTCACCCATCCAAGACTCCATATTATTAATTTAAAAAATTATTAGTATTTCCACATATATTTAATTAAAATTTTAGTCCATATAGTCTCTTTTTTATTTCCAGATAATATCTAGTACAGATGTTTGTCCACCTCCTTTAGAAGTTGAGACCAAGCAGCTTAAGACAAAACAAATATTCCTTAAGATTTCCCACAGCTCTTATGGTGATCAAGGTCACTGTTGTAATTTCCTTGAATTCTCAGAGCAGTCATTGTAGTGCTCTTTTCCACTAGCAGATGTCTCTCTCCAGTCCACAATTCTCAGAACAACAAAATATCCAGTTTATAAAAGTATTTTAAATCCACATAGAAAATACTTTCTCTCAAATTGCTTTTATCCTTTTATTGTTTTTAATTTCTCCAAAGTCAATTTTAAATCCAATTGTAAAATTTCCTTTCTTGGAGTTTAATATTTTAACTCCTTTGTTCTTCCTTCATACTTCAAAACTGTCAAAATTCTTTCAAATCTTCATTAAAAAGTACTTTCCCTCGGGTTTCCTTTTCTTATATTAGTTTTAGTTTCTCCAAATCCAATTTTAAATCCCAATATAAAATTTTCTTTTCTGGGCTTTAGTACTTTAACTTCCTCTTTGTTCTTCACCCTTCATTAAAATTCCCAAGTACCAATTAGCTGCTTGTTTCCTCACCAGGATCTTTTAGAGGTGGGTTTTTTTTTTTTTAATTTCCTTTTTTACCTGTGAGTTGGCCAATCATTCACCAGTACCAGTACTCTGTCCAAACACTGTTCCTGCACAAAATCTTATTCCAGTTGCCCCAGCTTCAAAGCGGTCAGTTTTAATGGCTGCTGCCCCTGCCGCTGGATTGAAGAGCTACCTCTGACCTTATGAGGAACTTACCTGTTCCTCTTGGTCATCTGAAGTGCCTCTCCTTCTTCACCATCCCTACAAGATGGTTCCGGTCCGAAGACCCCCTGAAAGTGGTTTGTCTGGCTGGATTTTTCCGGCCTCATATGAGCCCATTAATTTCTAGCCAGTCTTGCCGCAACGCTTCTGGTTTCTCCATATTATTACTTCTCATGATCTTAATACTATCCATGTTGATGCAGTTCAGGACTGCATTGGCTTTTTTGGAAGTTGAAGTACAGTGCTTGACACTCACACAAAGTGGAATCTGCTAAGATATCTAGATCATTCTCACACTTACTACTGTTGAGCCAGGTATGGTTATTTTATATTTATGTATGTGGTTATAATTGCAGAACTTTATTTTTCTCATCATTGAACTGCATTTTATTGGATATGGCTCAATACTCATGTTCTGTCAAGATCTTTCTGAATTTTTAGTCTATCTTCCAAACTGTTATCAATCCCTCCAGTTTAGGGACATCTGCAAATTTTATGAATTCCCCTTCTATCCCCTTGTCTAGATCATTTATGAAGTTGTTGAAGAGTACTCAACCCAAGACAGAATGTTGAAGTATTTTGGAAAATGTTGAAAAACAATTTGCCCTCTTGGGTCAATCTGAATGTATGGAAAATTTACTACAGAAAAAGTAACACTGACAGGTACTCTACTGTTGAAAATACTAAAAGGTATATATAAATAAAACAATGGTGACTTGAGCTACATTTTAAATTATGGTACATAATTGTACTGCTATTAAAGATGCTGAGCTGAAAAGTGCCACATTATAGGTGAACTCCCATTACTTGCCCCAGTTCTTGCCCATTTAGCAGTTCGGAAGCATGAAAATGAAAATAGATAGATAGGTGCCACTTTAGTGGGAAGGTAACAGTGCTCCATGTGTTTTGGCGTATGCTCATGCTGGCCACATGACCACAGAAGTCTCTTCAGGCAATGCAGGCTCCCTCAGCTAAGCAACAGAGATGAACACTGCCCCCTAGAATCAGACACAACTGGACAGAGAAATATTTACCATTACTATAACCTTATATATACAACTTAACTAAATTATATGTTTTCTTCAATTTTAGGGTTACTATGTTATTACTATTAGTTATTATTAGGCATGGGGAAGAAATGTTCATGTAGATATTTCCTCAAAGTTAATTTCTACTTTATTTGTTCCATGATACAAAGATAACTTCCTTCAGCAAAAGCCAAAGGTTTATAGAGGTACTGGAACGAGAAAAACTCTTGCAGGAGTATAGGTACCTTCTTCTTTGCCACACAAAAATCTGAATAGCAGGTACATGGATTAGAAAGGAATACCCACACAATAAACCAAAAGAGTTTATTGAACAAAGCAGATGAAAATATTATCTTTAATGGCAAAGTATAATATAGACAAGAAATATCTACAGATAAGGCAGGAAAAAAAAGAAAGCAAATTTCAATAGAAGACAAATTCTTCTATTTGTCAATACTGATGTTGCCTAAATGGTTCCAATAAGTATATGGCAGCTTTACTAAATACACTGAAAATGAGTCCCAAAATATTTGACAAATGTTCCATCTTACACTCTTCTTATATACATTTTAAAAAATTGGAAAGATGGTGACATACAGTGCATTCAGAAAATATTGACCCACTTCATTTTTGTCATTTTTGTTATGTTATGTTCAGGGGTGAAATCTAAAATTTTTTGCTACCAGTTCTGTGGGTGGGGCTTGGTGGTCATATGACTTGGTGGGCGTGGCTTGTTGGACAGGTGGGCGGGGCCAAGTTGATGTCACTTCTTTGCCCTTTTTTAACCTACAAAACACAACACAACACAACTGGCTCACCCACAATGTAAAAGCAGCTGTGCTAGACCCAAAATGGCCCCTGCAACAAGCAGGAACCTCACACAGCCACAAAAAGCCCAAAAAACCAACTTTTACACTTTACACACACATAACACAACACAACACAACTGGCTCACCCACAATGTAAAAGCAGCGGTGCTAGACCCAAAATGGCCCCTGCAACAAGCAGGAATCTCACACAGCCACAAAAAGCCCAAAAAAACTAAGTTTCACACTTTACACACACAAAATTCCACATACAGCTTTGTGAGATTTTGTGTGTTTGTGTAGTTAGAGTGAAACACTACTGAAACACACAAAATCTCAGAAAGCTGCACAAATATTATTTTATTTTATTTTATTTTTATTTTTATATAAAAGCAGCTAAATTTAAAACTTCCTAAACTTTAAATGGCTAGGTCTAAAAAAAGAACAACTAAAAAACCCCCCAATTAACTATTTTTTTTAAAGCTCCCAAAGGGGGAAAAAACTTACAGGCATGAGGCAGGCAGATAGAGCTGCTCACCAATGAGCTTGATTGCAGGCAGGGAGATTCAGTTGCTTGCTGATGCAATGGATTGCAGAGATTACAGCAGGCGAAGCAAGGCAGGCGTGCGAAGGTAAGCAAGCTGGAAGCTGCGGGGGGGAAGGGATTTTTGCTACCGGTTCTCTGAACTGCCCGCTGCCATCTCTACCTACTCACCCGAGCCGGTCCGAACCGGGAGCATTTCACCCCTGGTTATGCTGCAGCCTGATTGTACAGTTGTTGAAATTCATTTTTCTCATTAATCTACACTAAGTACCCCATAATGACAAAGTGAAAACAGAATTTTAGTAATCTCTGCAGATTTATTAAAAAGGAAAAAAACAAAAAACAAAACCCTGAAATATCACATTGGCATAAGTATTCAGACCCTTGGTACTTAGTTGAAGCACCTGTGTCAGCAATTACAGCCTCAAGTTTTTTTGGGTATGACATGACATTATGTGACAAGCTTTACACATTTGGATTGGGAGATTTTCTGCATTCTTCCTTGCAAATCTTCAAAATTCAGTCAGGATGGCTGGATGGCAGCCATCAGTAGACAGCCATTTTCAGGTCCCTCCAGAGTTTTTAAATAAGGTTCAAGTCAGGGCTCTCGTTGGGTCACTCTAGAACATTCATAGAGTTGTCCCTGAGCCACTCCTGTGTTGTCTTGGCTGTGTGCTTAGGATCATTGTCAGTTGGAAAGTGAACCGTAGGTCCTGAGCACTGTGGAACAGGTTTTCATTGAGGATGTCCCTGTACTTTGCTCCATTCAGCTTTCCCTCAACCCTGACCAATCTCCCAGCCCTTGCTGCTGAAAAACACCCTAATAGCATGATGCTGCCACCAACATGCTTCATTTTTGGTATGATGTTGAGCAGGTGATAAGCAGTGCCTGGTTTCCTCCAGACATAATGTTTAGAATTGAGGCCAAACAGTTCAATCTTGGTTTTATAAGACCAGAGAATCTTGTTCCTCACAGTCTGAGAATCCTTCATATCAATGCTCTTCATTGAGGAGAGGTTACCATCTATCTATTCTGCCATAAAGCCTAGATTGCTGGAGGGCTGCAGTGATTATTGTCCTTCTGGAACTTTGTGTCATCTCCACACAGGATCTCTAGAGCTCAGTCAGAGTGAACATCAGCTTCTTGGTCATCTCTGTTACTAAGGCCCTTCTCCCCTGATTGCTCAGTTTGACCGGGCCATCAGCTCTTGGAAGAGTCCTGGTTGTGCCAAACTTCTTCCATTTGAGAATTATGGGGGTCACTGTGCTCTTAGGAAACTTCAGTGCAGCAGAAATTTTATTGTAGTCTTCCCCAGATCTATGCCTTGCTATAATCTTGTCTCCAAGCTCTGCAGGCAGTTCACCTGTGAGTCCTTCTATAGAGAGGTGTGTGCCTTTCCAAATCATGTCCAATGAATTTACCACATATTGACTCCATCAAGGTGTAGAAACATGTCTAAATTCCAACTAACTCCAGTTAACTCATTAAATTTAGGTAACTCTTTCCAAGTTACCCTCATATATTTTTTTTCTTCTTGTATGCCTTTTTAAAACTAGATTTTTATTTAGACTAATACACTTTTTTCTTATCTTTCTCTTAACATAGATATTTTAAAATACTCTTTCAATAATATTTTATAAATTTAGGAATTACTTTTAAGCATTATATATAAAGGAAAAAATACATTTTCAAACTTTAGATTAAAACTTTCTTTCAATTACAAATATCAAACTGATAAAAATCCATCCTAATTCCAATTGACTCATTAAGTTTAAGTCACTCCCTTCCAGCTTGCCTTCATGGAATAAAATCTTTTTTTCATCTCTGGGATGTTTGTTAAGTAATTATAAGCTTCTCTTTTTCTCAAGGATTTCTCAACTTTGTTAATGTCCATGCGGAAAAAATTCCAAACCTATCCTTTTAAAAGTTGCAAATTTTCTTGGAGCTCTTCTTTCAATTGAATTGGGATATTTATATTTAAACCATCATAATAAAAATTGGTGTCAGGTTTATATTCCAAAATTATCATTAATTCCTCTGCATTGTCAGTTACTTGTGAAGTTGCCTCAGTGGTTTGGTAACTTTCTACACATATTTGTATCTCTGAAGTAGTTTGAGTAGTTTTTTTAACATCCTTGGAGCATAGCTGCTCTATAAACTGATAGATTTTATTTATTTATTTTTTCAAATACATCTCTAATAATTTGGTCCTCCATCTTAACTTCTTTTATTAGTCAAAGAGAAGCTTTTTTGTAAGTCACTTAAGAATTGCTGACTTATCAGGAATCATAAAAACCAGAGAGTTTTCGTTTTAGCCACCCACACAAAGCAGACCAAGCTACAAATTACTAAAAATAATAAACTAGAACCACAACTTTCTACCCTTATATTTCTTCATCATTTTTTTTAAAAAAGATCCACACTTCCTTATTTTAGCTTGCCTTAGCAGCCTTCTTCCTTGTTATTTAACAAAAAGAAACCCCCAAAATGCCTCAGATGTTCAAAAAGGAATAACAGGCTGTAGCTAAGGAGAGCCTCTTTTAACTTAATAAAGATTAACAGATCTTAAAATGATTAAGAAATGAAAGGCACAACTTGCTGTCCATTTAAAAAATAAATTCTAGGATGGTTATTTCTTCAACCATGAACTGATTGCAGCCCAGCTCCCCAGATTCAGCACAAAAATGCTCCTGAAGCTATTTGCAGACCTTTTGTTGTATCAGAGGATCTTATAGGATGATTCTGGGACTTTCCCTAACCCAGGAGAGTCATATAAACTAAAGGAATGTTCTTTCTGTTGATAGTTGAAGAAACTATATTCCAGGGGAAAATTCCTTGGGTATGTAGTCAGTTGGCTATCTTTTCACTAGAATTGCAGAATCTGAATAGTTTAGAAAGAATACATCTGATATTCTTATTTCTCATGCTATAGATTATTGGATTGAAGAGAGGTGGAAGAAGTGAGTACAGAACAGTCAACCCAAAATCTAAGTAAGATGGAATCTTAGATGGAGGTCTCAGATAGGCAAAAAATCCATTTAAGAAAAACATAAACACTACTATAAGGTGTGGGATACAAGTGGATAAGGCTTTCTGTCTTCCATGTTCAGAAGGAATTCTTTGCACTGCATTGAAGATCATGGCATAAGATGCAATTATAAAAGTACAACAGCCTAGTCCTGCAAAGACACTGGCCACAATAGCTCCAACTTCAACTAGATTGAAACCAGAGCATGATAGTTTTAGCAACTGCGGAATTTCACAAAAGAATTGGTTGACAACATTAGAACAAAAAAAGATTGAAAAGGTTCCAGTGGCATGCAACATTCCATAAAGAAGACTGGCAACCCAAACCAGAATCATCATCTCAGTGCAGGCTTTCCAATTCATAATCTTCTCATAGTGCAAAGGATGGCAAATGGCAACATATCGATCATATGCCATGACTGTCAGGAGGGATACATTAGAGCCCAGAAAGAATATAAAGAGAAAGACTTGAGCAACACAACCAAAGTAAGAAATGTATCTGGTATCTATAAGGGAATTTACCATGGATTTGGGAACAATAACAGAAACAGAGCCTACATCCTGCAATGCTAAATTCATCAGAAAAAAGTACATAGGTCTATGCAGTTCCTGGTGAAAGGCTACTGCACAGATGATGAGTAGATTTGCTATTGTAATTGCCAGGTATAACACAAAGAACAAGAAGAAACATAGCAGCTGCAGTTGCCGAGTTGATGAGAATTCCAGGAGCAGAAAATAAGTCACTGTGGTTTGATTATCCATGTTTCATTTATGACAAAGCTGCATGGCATAGCTGTAAGGAATCAGAGGAGGGAGATGCAGTTAGATAAAAGTTGAAAGTGGCATTTTGATATAGGGTGAGAATAGAAAACTAAAAGAAGTGTAAAGCACAGGCAGAATGAACAGAGGAAAAGACCATGGGAAAAAATAGATTCCAGAACGGCACATACAGTATTAAATCACACTTTTTGATGCTTTCTCAACATCTATGCTAAAGAATAAACAACCAATATCACATTTACCCTTGTTATCTCTTTCCAGTTCTGTTACTTCATGTACTGAACAAAATGATGGCCTAGGAATAGAAAAAAGCCTTTCAGATACATTTTCATCCCTGGAATATTACTGCAAATATTTGACCCATTATAATGTCTCATAACTCATAGGATTGTGGAAATGTTGGAAAATTGGAGAATGTCTCATGTATAGTGATTCCTACTTTTAGAAGAAAGGCAATGTAAATCTAGCAAATAAATATAACAATATCTTTTACTTGGAAATTTTGAATTTGTAATAAATTCATTATTTACTATTTATATAGACATCTCTCCAAATTGGATTCTGATTCATGTTACCTTTAAATCTACTGTCTGAGTAGAGTATTAAATCCACTCTGTTGGAAATGTAAAGCACATAAAGGGACATACTATCATATATGGTGGTCATGTCCCAAAGCTAAAAAATTCTGGAACAATATAAAAATGCAACTGGAACAAATAATAACTCAAAAGGTGCCATTAAAGCCAGAAACTTATTTATTAGGAATACCTACAAGCAAATATGAAAAAGAAATAATATATTTAATAACACACATTTTGACTGCAGCAAGAATTATATACGCACAAAATTGGAAACAAGAAGAGGTCCCGACTCAAGAGAAATTAATATCCAAAATTATGGAATGCGCTGAGATGGATAAACTTACCAAGGAGATCCAAGGAAAAGAAGAATCTGAATATTATCTGGTCTGGCAAAAATGGTATAAATGGTTAGAGGGAAGTGAAAAAAGAAGAGAAGAAGAAAGAAAGAAAAATTGAATAAAAGAAAAGATATCAATAGAGTAAAATAAAGTTTTAAATCAAATGAAATTTAAGAAAGAGACACGAGATATCAATAAAATAATATCATTATATAAGGTGAGAGAAATATTGTATATTGAAGAATATAGGATATTGATATTGTAACAATTCAGATATTATAGGTAGATGTTATAAAGATGATGTTTGTTGTAAATTGTTTTACTTGCATTTATAAATATTATGTGGTTTCTTAAATTAATAAAAATTAAAAAAAAATAAATAAAGGACAGGGAGGGATCAAAGTCTGACATCTGAAGACTGGATACTGCCAAACCAGATTACTTATTAATTTCAATTGGAATTAAATTCTGTCTTCTTCCTACCATTATTCCCACGCTGTGGCAGGGTCTGCTTAAATTCTGTATTATAATAATAAGAGGTATGCCTTCTTGTCATCTGATATCCTTCTACGATAAATTAGGCTCGGATAATAATGAGGTGTCTACTATGAATTCCTATTCCTTCTAAAAATACATGGGTGTTTTCTTTTAGATGTTAATTTATACAATGTTCTAAAACTTCAGTAACATTCCCTTTGGAATAAATTTAAATTTTAAATAATGTGAAAAAAAAAAATCTCTCTCCACATGTAGTGAAACAGCTATCTGCAGTTGAAAAAGTTCTTATTCGGAATGTTTCCTAATATCTGTCTTGTTTCCCTCAAGAGTCTTGTACATTAAAATAAAGCTGACTTCTGTATGCTTATTAACATAATTAGAAAACCAAAATAAAATTTACTTCTGAGTACTTTTTACCATAATTAGCAAACCAAAGTAAAACTGACTTATGTGTGCTTATTAACATAATTGGCCATTAACAACTCTATAGGTACCTATATGAAAAGCTGAAGAAAATGTCAAACAAACAATAATTGATGTAGCTGAAGTTGATATTGCAGCACTCAATTGTGTTAATTGTGTCTTGGACATGGATGGCTCAACAGAAATCAAAGTCTCAGGCAGAATTTTTTTCAGCAATTTATATGCCTCAACATCTCAGAAAAGGTTTTTCTAGTGCTTGTTTCAAACAACTAGACTCCGTGGTAAAGTATGGGAGGTTTAATGCAGTTGCATTTGAAGAAAGAATGTGTATTTGTGGAGCACCAGCTAGTGAAAACATTGGACATATTCTTTTTGACTGGAAACTGAACTTTGCTCCTTATTTAGATTCCTATTTAAAAACTAAAAAATACTGAGACACCCCAGGAGAATCTGTCTTCTTTTTCACAGGGGATGACCTGCCTATTGCTAGTAAGGCCACAGTCTTTATTTCAAGGGCCATTTTGAAGAGGATGGAATATTTAGATCCTATAAGGGTTATAAGGGTTAATTTTATGAGCAATGACTTACTATGTACATGTCCTATTGTTTACTTTGTACCTACTTGTATATTTCTATTAGCCTTATAATTTTGATATGGTCAAATGACAACACCAATAGTTTCTATTCTATCCATATCAAAGTAGCAATAAAATTTGTCAGAACAAAATTTATTTATTAGCCATATGCAATAATCACTGCAACTGAAGTGTACAATGTAAAAAATAGCTCATGACCCAGATTGCCTAGGCAGAGGCAGGCAGTGATAGAGTCCTTTATTGCTCTGTTAAATGCTACAACAAAAGGCCCTACAATGGCCAATGAAGCTCCATTCCACATTTCCCAGAAGGCAGCCACCCTCAGTCCCACAAACAAAAGCCAGGAAACAATAAAATCAATTCACAAGAGAGGAAGTCCAAAGAGAATGTCATGGGGCAAGGTCCAGAGTTAAGGTCCAAAGGGCAAGGCAAAAGACACAGGGTAAAGCAAGTCCATGAGGCAAAAGGCAACCCACACCAGGAATTCCTTGGGAAGAGGGGCAGGACAACCTTCTCCCAAGCAGCCTCTCAGCCAGGGGTGAAATCTAAAAATTTTTGCTACCGGTTCTGTGGGCGTGGCTTAATTAGTGGGTGGGGCTTGGTCGTAAGGTGACTGGGAAGGCGTGGCTTGTTGGTCAGGTGGGTGTGGCCAAGTCAATGTCACTTCTTTGCCCTTTTTTAACCTACAAAACACAACACAACACAACTGGCTCACCCACAATATAAAAGCAGCTGTGCTAGACCCAAAATGGCCCCTGCAACAAGCAGGAACCTCACACAGCCACAAAAAGCCCAAAAAACCAACTTTCACACTTTATACACACAAAATTCCACATATAGCTTTGTGAGATTTTGTGTGTTTGTGTAGTTAGAGTGAAACACTACTGAAACACACTAAATCTCAGAAAGCTGCACAAATATTATTTTATTTTATTTTTATTTTTATATAAAAGCAGCTGAATTTAAAACTTCCTAAACTTTAAATGGCTAGGTCTAAAAAAAGAACAACTAAAAAAAAATCCAATTAACTATTTTTTTAAAGCTCCCAAAGGGGAAAAAAACTTACTCAATAGAAGAGGGGTCTCCAACCTTGGTAACTTTAAGACTTGTAGACTTCAACTCCCAGAATTCCTCAGCCAGCTCTCCCAAGTGGGAGAGATGGCTGTTACTCTTCAGAGGGATCTGTCTGCAGTTGATCCTCCCCTGTGTCTGGGAGGACAGGCAGCTTTCCATGCAGTCGATCACCTCCCCCAATGCCTGAGGCACCTGGGACAACATTGTCCTCACCCCTTGGCCACTCCAAGCATTCCAAGGGATAAATGCCATCCCCGTCGGATGGTCTGGTTCCAACTCCTTCTCCTCCAAATCGGGATCCAATAGGGCCATGACACAAACCAGTTTTTTTTCCTGAGTTATATGTCACTACTTCAATGCACAGAAAACTCTCTCCTGAAACTAGAATCTGATTTCACCCCCATGAAGATTTGCTTTTTATTCTGCTGATTGAAATGCTAGATTACTTTTTTTAATTTCTTCAGTCTTGCAAAACAGATATAATACAAAGGATTAACATGTATTTAAAATATTTTCAGCTATCAAACCTCTAGGAGATTTGGCTAGGCTAAATTCAGTCAGAATTAATAGTAGAAATTACTATCTTCATTGAAAGGGAAATTACTTCTGAATGTGCATGAAAAATAATGACTAATTAAGGTAAGTTGGACAAAATGTACGTGAAAATCTATTTCACCTTTGGAAAAGGTGGTATTCTTAATATGTGTGTTGATCTTCAAATCTTACAACTGTTTAACAACTCATTAAAATCAAAGAAGATATATCAGATGTATCATGTTTGGCGAAGAAAGAGTATGCAGAAAACCAGTAATTAGTATCAAGCATGGGAAAATCAGGATGTCCAGGCAGTTCAAATGAATATAAAGTTTTATTTATTTATTTTTTTATTGAAAAAGTTTTCAAATACAAATTTTCCCCCCTTTTTTCCTCCCCCCTCCTCCCTAACCCACCTCGCCACCCATCCCCCCCTGTGACTTCTTCACAACAAAAACCTAATTCATAACAGATTACATAATATTTTACCATCTCCTTACTCCTCCTCTATATACTGACCCTTACTTACTAAAAATATTATTATTCTAATTTAGCATAATATTATTATAACTCCCAATTTAGCAATAATCTGCCCTTTTTCTCCTCCCCCTATATATTATTACAACATTTCAAAACAACCTTCCACTTTAAGACTATATAATAAATCCTACTTTAACATTTATTCTTTGTGTATATTAATATAACATTTCAAAGCAGCCTTCCCCATAAATCCTAATTTAACATTTATTCAACTCTATCCATTTCCTCCACTCCCCTAAATATATCACTTAAACACCCCTTTTCTTAAACTAATCAATCAGTAAACTAACATGTTTCCACCCACTTTCCTACAAAATTGCCATACACAACAATTCTTAATATCTTTAATCCACTACCCACTCTACTAAATATATATATATATATATATACATATATACATACATATATATATATATGTAGATATTCCATTATTAAAAAAAAAAGACAATGATTTTAAGTTTATAATCCATATAATATCTTCTTTGATGTCTTTCCACTAGATTGTTGAATCCCTCATCCATAATTGGGTGACATAGCATCCTGGTGCAACAGTTTGTTCAAAGTCTTCAGTCATCATCTGCCCCCATCAGTAATGAATATCCTCATATATGTATAAAAGTAAAAACAACCACCCGAGTGACATTATAATTATATTCCATATAGTTGTAATTGTGGCTTTCATCAGGATTATAAATTTCCATCATCCTAATGGGTAACAACCAGATCTTCTGCATGCCCCAGCATAGCTCTCTTGCCTTATAACTCAAAGTAGTTATAATATATTTATCAATACAAGAAGGAAATCCAAAGTAGATAATTCAAATCCAACAGTTAAAGGCTCTTTTCACATCCCAAAATTACGGCATTGCAGAAGTCTGTCACTGTCCTCAGGATGATATTAACCAATACTTCGCCTCCAGTCCACTATCTTTTCACATATTCATTCATTTTTTTAAAATCACTGGCTTCACTGTTGCTTGATTTAGAAATTTCTGTTTTTGTGAGACCTATTTCTTTTTTTCTTTTCTTTTTGTGGGTTTAATTTCCATCCTGTTTTCCTTTCCACAAGTTGTATATCAACTGATCGGTTTTCATTCTGCTTTGTAAGTTGATCTTGTTGATTTTGTTTTTGTATCTCATATTTCTTTTTTGCCAATTGTATGTCAGCTAATTGATTTCCATACTTGTCTTTGACTTGGTGAATCATCACGTTGAGGTCGGATGCCGCTTCTCTCATATTTGTAGATAATCCAGCTGGGGTATCTAAAGAATCCAAAAGCAATTTGTCTACCGCAACCTCTGTAATTCGATGTTTTCCCTTTATTTCCAACTCCTTCTGCTTATCCTGTATTGTGCCTAAAGATGTTAAGTTCATTTTCAAAATTTTTTGATAAAATTCTTCCGCTTTTTCAACAGTATCTAGTTGATATCTTTCTCCTTGATATCTCAATATTATACCAACTGGAGCATCCCACCTAAATAAGATATTTCTGTTTTTTAACTCAGTCACCAGAAAACCAAATTTCTTCCTTTCCATTAACATCTTGGGGGGGAGCTCTTTGTAAATCCATATCTTTCTTCCATACAATTGCAAAGTAGAATTGAAGGAATTTTGCACAATATTATTCCTAATTTCTTTATCTGTAAAATAAATCACCACATCTCTAGGCAATTGCCTTTGCTTTGCAATCCAGGAGTTTATTCTGTAAACTCTGTCAATCCTACAAAACACTTCCTCAGGTTGAACCTTTAAAATCCCAGCCAGAATATCAGAAGATATTTTCCTTAAATCATCTCTGTTATTTTCCTGCAAACCTCTCAGTCTGATCGCATATTCTGTAAAATTGTATTGCAACATTAGAACCTCTCTATCAATCCGTTGTTGTAAATTTTCTGCATTACAAGTCTTTTGTTCAACCTCCATTTTAGATTTTTCTTCTGAGCTATTGTCTTGAATGTTTGTCAAATCATTTTCAATTTTTTGTATTTTATTGTCCAAATTGTCCTCAATTTCTTCCACTTTAGACTCTAATAAGTTAGTATTTTCATTCAACTTAATCATAAATTCTGCAAAACCATTAGCCATTTTTATAATCTTTCGATCCAGAATATCAAGCTTTAATTGCACTAATTCTTTAATTTCCTGCTTAAATTTTTCAAAGTTCTGATTCACAATCTCATCCCTTCTTACAATCTCCTCCAAAAGAAATTCAATTATATTAAAATCAGTTTTCTGAGACTGGAGCTTTAAAATTTGTTCACGTAATTTATTAAGGGGGGAATCCCCCCCCATTGCTTGTTTATCCGGCTTTAATGCCATATTTCAACACAGAGAAACTATTTTTAAAAAAAGAGAGAAGAGAGGCAACAGAGAAAAAAAAAACTTCTTTCCCACCAAGATCAATATCAGATCTCCAGGAAGAGAAAAAAACAAGAGTAGAGCTTTATTTTCAGGTGTAGCCAAAAGTATTTATTCCGCTACTTTGTATCTCAATAGGAAATGGAAGGACTCTCCCTATCCGCCCCTTCTCAAGCCTCGGCAATCGCCCTTTTTAAAGATTCTTTTTTCCTTTTTCTTTATCTTCTTCAATAATTGTTATAAAATAAGTGAAATACTTGCGATTCAGGGTTACAGGTCCAGCTCATATCCCTTCAAATGTAGCCAGGAGCATTTATTCTGCTACTTTGTGACTTAATAAGAAACGGAAGGACTTTCTCTTTTCAGCTTCCCTGCTCCAGTTTCGGCAATCGCCATTTTAAAAGATCTTTTTTACTTTGTTGAATATCCTTTGCGAAATAAGTATTAATACTTGCAATTTAGGGTCACAGGTCCAGATCCTGATCTCATCATCTTTGATTAATCTGTTAAATATCTTAAAAAGCTTGTCTTCGTAGCCTTGCTCTGCAAGAAGGCAGAGGTCTCCCAACGCCAGGAGCGAACGGCGAGTGCTATAGGGAGCTTCCTCCGCTCTCCCCCAAGAGTAAAAAAAAAACTCTGGGGGCTACGGAGAGCTCTACCTACACTCACCTGCTCTATCCCACATTTCCTCCTGGAAATGGGGTTTTTCGAGCCGCCTTTGCGCTGTACAGGCGGCTCTTTACAGGCGAAGGGGCTGGCGGTCCCAAGGGACCGTCTGGTGGCTACGAAGAGCAAACCCGGAAGCCAATATAAAGTTTTATTGTAAGCTTATGATCTCTACAAGAATCTGACCTACTAAAGGTCAAAATAAATAGGCAGTAGATTTGAATCAATGGAATTCAAGGTAAGCAGTGCTTTGATATCTTGCGCATGTGAAGGGACTCGAAATTGACAATGTCCTTGACATCTCCTACAATTAGATTGTTTAAATTGTCTTTTCAGTTTTAACTGGAAAAGTAGTTAATCAAAGAATAACTTCATACACCTCATACCTCTTTAAGAATCTTTCTAATTCCAGTTTCATCTGAAGACACCCATATGAGCCCTTTGTTTGATGAAAGAAATCAGAATTCTATGAAAGATAAAAATAAGTAAATATTAGATTTCTGCAAATCTGTTAATGAAGATTTTTCCTCATGCCTTTGCTGAGTTGTTTAATTCTTGAAAAGCCTATCCAAAAAAATTGCTTGGGATATTTTATTAGCAGAGATGGTGTCAGGGGTGGTATTCACTTACGTTCACTACAGGTTCACAAAGGTGAGCGCGCGTGGCCTTCCACGCATGCGCACAGCCTCAAAAACGTGGATAAATGGGACATGATTATGTCCAGCTGGGTGGGCAGGACCACCCGTAGTCACCATTACCGGTTTGCCTGAACCGGATAGAACCAGCTGAATACCACCACTGGACGGTGTCATATTTCACACTAAATGACGATTAATGGTTTTATTATGGAATAAATCACAATTTGCTGGAATATCAAAGTAAGGTAAGTCATAAATCACAATTATAAAAGATATTAACTAGATTAACAATAGCATACTAATACTCAAATCATGAAACAATATGATTTACTAGGTTGTGTATGCAAGTAATAACTTCCAAATCACCATTATTTTTCTGTATCTATATTTTAGAAGTTTCAGCAGAAAAGTAATTGGCATTGTTACTTCTGTACTAGATTTATTTATGCATTCATATTTATATATGGCATTATTTTCCAAAAATAAGATAAATCGATTATTCCTTTATTTGAAGAATATTAGTTGGGATATTGGATTATACACTTGTCTGGTATATGCCCTGGAAATCTCACTATGTAATTGTTAGGGGATTGACCACATTTGATTTTAGACATTTCTGAAAAGGTTCTTCTGAGTACTAGACAAACATTTTTGGAACTAAAGCAAAAAGCGTGATTGTGAGGGATGAGAAAAATACAGTTGGTGTTTGGTTTGTTCTTCAATATACATACAAGTACCAAAATGTAAACTGTAATCTGCTATCATATATCTCTGTTTCCCCCACTCCTCCTACCTCTCTCAAATTATATTTAATTTAATGCCCACTTCTGCATTTTCTAGGTGCATCATTCATCTTTGTTATCAGTGAAACATCCAAACATGGACATAGTGCTTTACTTTCTGCTCATTAGATTCTCAAAACTCAACAGATGTTGGTTTTGAACTATTTCTGGCAATTGCAATAACAAATCTTATCATCATCTCTGCAGTAACTTTGGATAATTAATTGTACAACCCGATGGATTACTTTCTGATAATTTGACTATGTGGGATCTGGCTCTGTTTCAAGCATTTTCCAAGACCATAGCATTTTTTTTTCATGGGTACGTGACACAATTATTACTTTGGTTGCATTGGTGAAATCATTCTTCAAACTCCTTTACAGCTCTTGATTTCCTTCTCATCTTTTGCCGAATGTCAGGGTGCCCAAACAGTTGGTTCTTTTGGATATGGAGTTATAGTGAATAAAGAGATAAATAAAGAGATGTTAACTTTCATTATTAATCCATGTAAGCTGATTTAAAAGTATAAAATAAAAAGCATACAGAATCCAATCTGAGTTTGTACAGAACAAGTAATATTACCAGATACTTTTCTGAATTTTTTCTTCTAAATATATATAAATAAATAAATATATTAATATAAATAAAATAATGATTGTTTGGGCTCCTTTGTAAGTTATTTTCTTATTTACACTATTTGCTAAATAATAAAAGTTTTAAAGTTTTGTGTTTAGCATGTTATTGTGAATTTGTTTTTATATCTGTGATTTATTTTATCATACAAGAATTGCCCATTGCTCTAACAGAGATGTAATGATTACAGCAAACTGTAGTTTGTTTAACAATCATCATTTAGTGTAATAGATGAAACAATATTTGGGAATACAATATACAAGCAATTTTTTCCATTACATCTTTAAAGATGTTAAGAATCCCATGAAGGAATAGGGGGAAATGTTTAAACAGAGATTTTCCCAAATTAACTTCTATTTTATATTTATTCTTGATAGAAAGATAACTCCATTCAGCAAAAGTCAAAAGCCCATAGATGAAACTGGAAGTCTTGAAAGGATATGGGCTCATTCATTTTTGCCATTAAAAAAATTGTGAATAGGAGGTTCCATATAGAAAACAATACTTAGACAAGATAGATTAAAATTGAAATACCTTATTGAGCGAAACAGAGCAAAATAATAGCTTTAACTACAAAGTAAATGTAGATAAGAAATATCCACAAATAAGGCACGAAAATAAGAAAACAACATTCTACAGAGATCTAAATAATATAGGAAAAAATTTAATATTCCCTCACTATTATCAAAGGCAGATACAGATGTTGCCTGTATGATTCCCATAAATATATGGAAATCTTCTCAAGAACATTTATATTTAGCCCAGTGGTGAAATCCCAATTTTTTTCCTACTGGTTCTGTGGGCATGGCTTGGTGGGTGTAGTGTGGCTTGTGGGTGTGGCTTGGTGGGCCTGGCAGGGGAAGGATACTGCAAAATCTCCATTCCCAACCCACTCTGGGGCCAGCCAGAGGTGGTATTTGCCGGTTCTCCAAACTACTCAAAATTTCTGCTACTGGTTCTCCAGAACTTGTCAGAACCTGCTGGATTTCACCCTCTGATTTAGCCTCAAAATATTTTGTGAAACTTTATCCCGTCCTGTTTCTAGCATGTTGTGAGTTTATATCATGTTATAATCATATATCTTATTTTAATTACACATATTGCCTTTATCATTTCTTTTGGTTATCAAAAGGTTATGGAACATAATACCAGCTCACGCATCCCTGGCCTTTCTTTCAATTACCTTATCTTGCTGAAGCATTTCTAAGTGAAAGAAATAATACTCTTGAGTATATGAAAAAATGGTTGGTGTAAAAGTTAAGACATTAGGATAGAAACCAGAAGACTGGAAATTGTAGTCCTATTTTAGGAATGAAACCAACTGGGTGAGTTTGGATAAGTCAATCTCTCTCTCAACCATAGGAAGAAAGCAACAGCAAACACCTTCCAAAATATCTTGCCAATGAAACGGCAGGGACTGATCCAGGCAGTTACCGGAAGTGAAGGCTGATTCAAAGATGTAAAATATCACCAGATGTGATCTAATGACCATTTGAGAAGAGAAGACTATAAAGTCTTGTGTATACAAGTACTCCTTGACTTATGACCACAATTGAGCCCAAAATTTATGTTGCTAAGTGGCAAACCATTTCCAAGAAAGCTTGCCAAGAAAACTTCAGAGACTTGTCCAAGCAGTTGTTAGGCATTAAGACTGATACAAAGGCATACAGTAAGAAAGTGTGTGAGCTAATGAATATTTAAAGTTATAGAGACCTATGTACATTTGGAAAAGCTAAAACTTTAAATAGCCATATTATATGCAAACATTAAAGGAGAACTCATATTATACAGAAAAACACAAAGAAATGTATGGCATATTGTTTAAACCTACTCGCTATTACATTTATTTTCCATAATAATATTACACCCTGAACCTCACTTCATCCAAAATCAGGAGTTGTCATCATGTGGAATGCAAAAGCTGCTCAAAATTATATGACTGAAAAGTGCATTAACAATAATTACGAATTGAAGTGATTTTCTGAGTAACTTCTTGAGTTCTACCATACTTTTGATTTGAGAGATTGGATTTATCTTCATCCCAACTATGTTTTCCTTTAAAACATATAACCTCATCGAAGAAAAGGATAGAAAGAAAAATGCATAATTGTAATAAATAGAACTGAAGCAACATTATAAATAAAAAAGGCAGAATTTTAGGAGTTTAAAAAGGACAAACTTGATAGTCTTGTTTCTCATGCTATAGATGATGGGATTGAACAGAGGTGGAAGAAGGGAATACAGAACAGTCAATCCAAAATCTAAGTAAATTGGGGTCTTAGAGGGAGGTCTCAGATAAGCAAATAATATACTTAAAACTAACATAGACACTACAATAAGGTGGGGAATACAGTTTGATAAGGCTTTTTGCCCCCGTTGTTCAGCACGGATTCTCAAAATTGCTTTGAATATCACAACATAAGATACAATAATAAAAGTAAAACAACCAATTCCTGCAATGACACTGACTACAAGAACTCCAGCCTCAAGTAGATTGTTGCCAGAGCATGATAGTTTTAGCAACTGTGGAATTTCACAGAAAAATTGGTTGACAGCATTAGAACAAAAAGGAATAGAAAAGGTTCCAGTGGTCTGTGAAATTGCATAGAGAAGACTGACAGGCCAAATCACAATAATCATTTCAGTACAGGCTTTCCAATTCATCACCATCTCATCGTGCAGTGGATCGCAAATGACAACATACCGATCATATGCCATGGCGGTCAAAAGGAAGAAATCAGAAGTTCCAAAGGAGAGAAAGAGAAAGAATTGAGCAACACAACCAAAGTAAGAGATGTGTCTGGTGTCCATGAGATAATTTATCATGGATTTGGGGACAATGACTGAAACAGAGCCTATGTCCTGCAGAGCTAAATTCATGAGGAAGAAGTACATGGGGCTGTGCAGTCAATGGTCAAAAGCTACTGCAGAGATGATTAGAAAATTAGTTGTTAGAGTTGCCAGATATAACACAAAAAACAAGAAGAAATGTAGCAGCTGCATATGCCAATTTTTTGAGAATTCTAGGAGCAGAAAGTAAGACAATGTGGTTTGATTTTTCCATGCTTTATTTTTGGGAAAGCTACAGAGCACAACTGCAAGAAAGGAGAGAAGAAAGGTTCTATTAGATAAAGTTTGAGAAGTGGCATTTTGATATGTGGCAAGAACAAAAAACAGGAGAATCTTAAAGCATGGACAGCATGAACAGAGAATCAAAACATGGGAAAAATTGATGGAGGTTGGTCAAGTACTCTGTCAATTTTCATCCATCTATATTGAAGAAGCAACAACCATAAAGCTTACGTTTTTCCTTCTTTCCTTTTTTAATTCTGTTACTTTGTATACTAACCAAAATGATTGCCTAGAGTTTTTTTTTGGGGGGGGGGAGCAGTTTGAGTCAATTTTTAACCATGGAAGATTACTGGGAATATTTGGATCAACCATAATTTATTGCCAGCAATGTAGGATTGTGATGGTGTTGGAAAATTGGTGGATTGTGCTCAGTGGTGGATTGCTTCGGACCGGTTTGCAAGAACTGGTAGTAAAACCAGCAGAAGGCCCTGCCCACCACCCCGGATGTCGTCATCGGTGACATGCGCAGAAGTAAGACGCATGCGTTATCCCGTTGCGAACCGGTAGTAAAGGTAAGTAGAACCCACCCCTGATTGTGCTTTGCTTTGTGCTTATAGAAGAAAAGCAGTAGAAATCTAGCAAATAAATTTTAATTGTTATGTCTTTTCCTTGGAACCTTGATTGCAGAAATTGGAGCTTATAATGTGTATTTGTGCTTGTATGTGTGCATTTTGTGACAGATGGATTTTTTTCCTAATTTGTCCTGTCTTTTAGGCTAAAAAAGCACAACATATAAAGCATTTAAGCTAATAAATAAATACTGTTTTCCTAAACATGTATTTAAGAACAAGAAGCAATGGGTGGAAACTAATCAAGGAGAGAAGCAACTTAGAACTAAGGAGAAATTTCCTGACAGTTAGAACAATTAATCAATGGAACTTGCCTCCAGAAGTTGTGAATGCTCCAACACTGGAACTTGTTTAGAAGGTGTTGGATAACCATTTGTCTGAAGTGGTGTAGGGTATCCTGTCTAAGCAGGAGGTTGGACTAGAAGACCTCCAAGGTCCCTTCCAACTCTGTTATTCTATTCTATTATTAAAAGAAGAAAAATAGAACTTCATTTACAAATTATCTGTAATTTAAATATTTATTAACATTTATAGTATTAGTCAGTTATAATACTTATTAGTATTATAGATGGTTGACTCATTTTACAATATTTTTCACAAATAGAAATCAGACATTAGAATTATCAATTAATAAATCCCTTTTTCCAACAATCAGAAGGAAGGAAAGTGATAGCTTAAATCGAGAAAGCAATCTCTATTCCATCCAGGAGAGTTTGCCCATAAAATAAGACACGGCATATCACATCTATGAACTCTGACATCTTAGCATTTCTTTGAAAAGGTGGAATACCACCTACCCACATTTTAAAAAATAGCAATAGCAATAACATTTGGACTTATATACTGCCCCACAATACTTTCCAGAAACCTCTGAGCAGTTTACAATGTCAACATATTGCCTCAACAAACTAGGTCCTCATTTTACCAACCTCAGAAGGATGGAAGGCTATGTCAACCTTGAGCTGATCAGGATCAAAATCCTGACAATAAGAAAAGTTAGCCTGCAATACTCCATTCTAACCACTATGCCCCCATGGCTCCCAGTAATACTTAAATATTTTAAAAAATAAAAAGACATTTAGAAATCTTAATTTCTTTTATTCATTCCCAGAGACTTTGTGAAATGTCTTACTAATGTTAATTTAGTGATCAGTTCACTCCATTAATTTCATTTCAAAAATATTTTATCTGCATGAAGGTTTGGACTCAATTGCTGCAGATTATGTTTTTTATTCCTTATAGTCATCCTGTGGAAAAAGTACCAAGATGTTACATTTGAAATTAATTCATTGTTTACTATCTTGATAGAAATCTTTCCAAATTGTATTCTGAGTCATAATAACTTTGAATCTATTGTCTGAAGTTAATCTTCATCTTAATAATCTTAGATTTTGTTGCTCTCTCCCAAAATAATTTACCTTCTTATTTCGTTATATCAAAACATGTAATCATTTGATTAAATTCTCTTCCAAGCAGAAAATTTATAAAGCCAACTTGAGATACAACATATCAGAGATATTTAATAAATAAACATCAAATTTCTCTATAAAAAAGGGAAATGTCTTTTCTGTTAAACATTCAATTTATAAGTGATTTACTATTTTTTCTTTTGTTATATGCTTTTAGGAGCATTAAATATCTCTCCACTTTGCAATGCTGTCTTCTAAATTTCATGTAGTGAAACAGAAACCTGCAGTGGAGGCTTCCTATTCAGAATGTTTATTAATATCTGCTTTGTTTTCTTCAAGAGTCTTGTACACCAAAATAAAATTGACTTCTGTGTGCTTATTAACATAATTAATCTTTAATAACTCTATAGATAACTCCAAATGCTCCATGACTGTTCCAGTTATCACATTGTATAATAATATCTCAGATTATTAATATAATTTGGATTGCAGTCATATCAGCAATCCAAACATAATTATTATTTTTTATTTTATTTGTCAAGCATATATAAGATTACAGATAAAAGTATAAACATGATTGTGAATACATGAGATGGTTATGAATAAAAGGGGACATTAGGACAGGGATGGTTGGTGTGCTTATGCATGCCCTTACAGACCTCTTAGGAATGGGGTGAGGTCAACAGTAGACAGTTTAAGGTTAAAGTTTGGGGAGTTTGGGGAAGAAACCATAGAGTCAGGTAGTGCATTCCAGGCATTGACCACTCTGTTGCTGAAGTCAAATGCAATTGACTTTGGAGCAGTTTACCTTGAGTTTGTATCTATTGGGTGCTCATCTGTAAGATGCATTTGGCACTTACCTGGCATCCAAAATGGGCCACGAAGGTAGGGGAGGGGTAAGGCGGGCAAGGACAGCCAGTCCTTGCAACTACTGGTTCGGTGAACCAGATGTAAAATCAGCATCCAGTTCTCCCGAACAGATTCAAACTGGCTGAATCCCACCTTTGAGATCATGGCATGAGATACAATAATAAAAGTAAAATTACCTAGTCTTGCAATGATAGTGACCATAAGAACTCCAACTCCAACTAGATTGAAGCCACAGCAGGATAGCTTTAGCAATTGTGGAATTTCATAGTAAAATCGATTGACCATGTTAATTTTTTTAAAAAAAATTCAACATCTGTTCCAGCTTATTTTCAGGTATAACTATTCAGTAATCTTCAAATTCCTATTAAAAAATCCTACAGAAGAGCACCAGGGACCCCACAAATTCTATAATTGGTTCAATATGAGATTGATTTAAAGGAAATCTTAGGAGTTCTAAGCTAGTGGGAAATGGAGCAGGCAAAAACATAAGCTATTCAGGAAGTTGAGGCTACACTCACACTAAAGGAAACACTTTGAGTATCTTTTCACTTTCTTTCTTTCTTTCTTTCTTTCTTTTTTTGTAAATATTTTATTATTTTTCAAACATAAACATAAAATATAACTTTCAAAAGCAAAAGCTCGATCTGGTCATAGATGGTTACCACGCTTACATTCCTTTAACAAATTCCATTCATAATTTCCCATTACATCTTTAAAAGGTGAATATTCAAAACAAAAGAAGAATAAATTTTAACATAAATTCTAACATCCTTGTCTATATATATCTATTGTATCAATACAATTTCAATTTCATATTTACTTTAGCTCATTTATATCTAAGTATTAATCCTGCTTATATCTGGTTCTTCTCCACATTGTCTTTATCATCTCTTTTACCATCAATTGCAAAATACTTTTTAACAATATTCTAATCTCTTATTCTAATTATTAACCACAATTTTATCACCTCAAATCTTAATTTCAAACTCAATACATCTCCATTTTTCTTACCATTTATACAACAAAGTTTTAACTACATTTCTTGGACTCTTGACCCATTCCATCAAATCTTGATATCTTAGATTTTATCATTGCTTTTAGACATTTCAAATTACACAGATTCATCCCCAAAATTTTATTTAAACTAATTACTAGCATTTCTCCTCCATACATCTTTCTATTGTTTGGCTAATTTCCAGCATATTATGTTTGGCTGATTTCTAGCCTTGGCTGATTTCCAGCATATTCTCCTCTGATCCTCCCACCATTATTGGCTGATTTCCAGCATTTTATGTTGGCTGATTTCCAACATATCTCCTCCAACTCTCCTCCTATTGCTTGGCTGATTTCCAGCATTTTATTGGCTGATTTCCAGCATATTATATTGGCTGATTTCCAGCATAGTCTCCTCTAGAACTCCCACCATTGTTTGGCTGATTTCCAGCATGTCTCCTCCAACTCTCCTCCTATTGTTTGGCTGATTTCCAGCATTTTATTGGCTGATTTCCAGCATATTATATTTGGCTGATTTCCAGCATAGTCTCCTCCAAAAACTCCCACCATTGTTTGGCTGACTTCCAGCATTTTAACTACTTTCCACATATTTCCCGAGTCTCGAACTTTTAACTAGTTAGTGCCCATCACCTCTTCTAATTCCCTTGCAAAATAATTATCTATTTCATGTCAGTTTCCCAACATACTTTTTCAAATTAATTCTCAATAAATTTCATGATAATCCTTTCCAGCATATTTTAAATTAAATCACACTTTATTACTAAGATCTGTGTATCTTCTTGTTTCATTCAATAAAACCATAATTAAACATATTTACCAATCTAACATTGCTTACAAGTTAAAGTCAAAACATATTACATCAAACATTTATTTTTCTTAAAGTTATCTCATATTTATATATACTCTTTTTTAATATTTTAGCCACCTTTATCTCACTCTTCTATTTTAATTACCATCCCTTATTTTCTGTTTTTATTACTCCAAAACCCCTCCAATTTTTATCTAGAGATCATTTATACCTTTAAACTTTTAAACATTACATTTCAATTTAATTACATTTAATTTTATTTTCTTTCCTTCCTTCTCCTTTCTGTCCAGCTGTTCCACTTCAAAAGTCTCTCTGCTCAATTTAAAAAATTATATGTGTCACTTTAATGCTTTTGGAATGTCTGGTTCACATGTGATGCATCAACTTCCTGTCTTTGTTCCTGCGCCGCACCCAGTTTTTTTGCTAGGCTTGTTAAATTCCATTGTAAAAAGTCCAAAATATTTTTCTTTCTTCATAGAATCTCCCAGGGACAGAGTAAAAATCTCCAAAAACCATAAATTTAGTGTTAATTTCAAAAAAGTCCAAGGTATAAAGTCATTTAAAATGTTTCTTTTCCAAACAAAAGGGAAATCTCTTTAATCCACTCTCCTGCTTAGTCACCACAGACTCCATGGCAATTATGTAGCCACCCGTCTGTCACTCTTCATTAGCCTCGTTAACTTTCAAAAGGTGTAAATTCCAAAAGAAGCGTTTCTCCAATCAATTCCAAATAAGTAAAAGAAGAAAAAATCCACTTTTAAAATTGTTAAATGCCAATTATTCCAGATCAAATTTTCAAAGTCTGTCATGGGTCTTTGTCTCCAAAAGTTTTTTTTTTCCTTTCCTTAATCTTCAAGCCCCGTAAATTTGCAGCCGCTGTTTAAGGCTTGGGGTCTTTTTTTTCCCAATCCATTTAATTCTATTACTTTGCCTGGGTCGGTGTCACTCACCCAGCTTCAAGATTTTCTCTCTCCTCTTCTCTCCAGCACAATCTTTTTCCCGGTCCGCCGCGGCTTTGCGACAGCCGCCATGGCTGCCTACCCCCACCTCCGACTTAGAGGATTTCCTCTGGCCTCCGAGGAACTTGCCTGTTCCTCTTGGCCCAACAAGGTGCTCCTCTTCTCCCCCCATCCCTACAGGATGGGGTCAGTCAAAGACTGATCGGAGAATGGATAGTCAGTTGGGGTTTCCGCAGGCTCGTTGGAGCCCGCCATTCCCCCGACTGTATCGCCGTGGTTCCAGACCGGAAGTCCTGGTATCTTTTCACTTTCAAGCCCAAGTCAACATGATAGCAAAAGAAAGGTTATTCTTAAAATGCTAAATGACTTTTGGATTACAAAATACATCACATATTATCTTCCCTGAGCTGTAAGATTATTAAATGCCAACAGTACTTATAGTATATTAGAGAAATATGATTTCTTGGTTGTTAATTTGCCTCCACTTGAAAATGGGCATGATGATACCAGTTTTCTTTTTGGCACCAGATCAAAGTCAATTTATTTGCCCATTTCCATCGTGATTGTATTATTAAGTATGATAACACTTCTGGTTTAATGTGATTGCTCCCTTTTTGTTTCTTAAATATCCCCATCTTAGATTAGAAAGGAAAAGAATGAACAATAAATTAAGCATATGCCATTTTTAACATATAAATGATGCAATTTTTTTCATAATTGCGCTCACTATTTTGCAACTAATTAAATTATATGCTAATAATTGTTTTGAACATTTAATGTGATTTTTACTTAACGTGCAGACTGCAGCTTTAGTAAAGATTTTGAAGAGTGATTTCACTCACATTTTCATGTTAGCTGTTCTTCTTTTCAAATTATGTCATCAAGCTATATTGACAGAGACGATGAAGAAAACTATTACCAGTATCTCTCTCTCTAAGTTAAGGAAAATCTTCTGCAAGGTCAGTTTGAATGGACAACAGGCTAGAGAAGAAAGATACAAAAATAGTAGGATCCGAGTCATGCAAGCAAGCAAAACTTCATCTGCACATGTGTGGTATCTAGGTAGCATGTGAAACTGTTCCCCCCACCCTGTCCCCTTGGTCTGTGGAAAAATGTGCTGCCTAAATCTTTCCTTTCATTAAGAAAAACCTCTTATCAAGAAAGTCCAATACACACACACACACACTGTCAATCAATTTAAATGTCCATATTGTGATTGGGTAATGGGTTACCCAAAGAAAGCTACTTCCTCCCAATTTTCTATGGTGAGTTATTTGGGGAAAAAAAGATGGGACATTATTATTTCTGATACTTTTCTTTTACTTTCTCTTCTTGGAATCAATAATCTGGAGCCAGTTAGAGCAAGTAGTATAATTTGTTCTAGTTCTGATGTTTTGTTTTCATATTTTTTTTACACAGAACCATACTTTATTTTATCTCTTTATACATAAATATACATACTGCCTAATTAATACTCTTCTGTTTTAATTTATGGAGGCATCAAATGGCAGTCACATGAGGGATTTATTGATCCATGTGCCATGCATGGTAAGCAAATATACATAGTATTGTTTATATGACTGCAACTCAAATTTTGTTAACAATCTGAGATATTATTATGCAACATCATAACTGATACTGGAACATTTGGAGGTAGCAATAGAGTTACTAAAAGCTAATTATGTTAATATGCATTCAGAAGTCAATTTTATTTTGATTTGCTAATTACCATATTGTAATAAGCACACAGAAGTCAATTTCATTTTCCTGTACAAATACATGACTTAATTTCTAGCTTCTTTGTATTAAAATAATGGAAAGCCAGAAAATTGGATAAATAATTTGCACAGTAATATAATAAAGATGAAGAAAAGAAAAAATCCATGAATAAAGTATAAATCTTACACAGTAAATAAATCCAAGAGAGCTACGCACTTCAAAAAAAAATGATTATAAAAACTGATTATAAACTCAAAATCAGGAGAGATCAAGATGGTGGTGGAGGAGGAAAACTGAATGAAAATTGAACACAGATGAATGCTTAGAATTCTGGGGTGTCTGTTATGCAATGTAAGTAATTGTAGGGAAACATTCAGTTTAGCAGATTGTAGGAAGTCTACATTAGAGAAATCTAGATAAAAAGTCAAGATGTAACCATTTCTTCAAAGCAATTTTGATCTCTTTGTTTCTTACACTATAGATGAATGGATTCAACATAGGAGGAATTATAGTATACAACACTGAAAAAATTATATTTGAGCTGCACGAATCTTCAATATAAGTCCTACCATAGATAAATAATCCACTGAACATAAATACAGAGATAACAACAAGGTGTGGTAGGCAAGTAGAGAGAGCTTTCTTCTGACTGTTGACTGAGGGAATTCTGAGCACTGCAGCAAAAATCTTCACATAAGTTAGAAAGATATACATAAATGATACAATTGTAATAATGCCCACAATGACAAGAAGCCAAAATTCAGTGAGATAACAATTACAACAAAAAAAGTTTTAATAGCTGTGGGATTTCACAGAAAAACTGCTTGATATTATTGGAACAAAAGGTAGTTGTAAAGATGGTGCTAGTTTGCATTATGGCATTAATCAGACTACTGATCCATGTTGCAGCTGCCAAGCAAATACAAGCTCCCTTGTGCATTATTCTTTCATACTGAAGTGGATTGCAGATGGCAACATGGCGATCATGGGCCATTACTATTAGAAGGGCAATATCACAGGTGGCAAAGAAAAGGTAGAAAAAAACCTGTGCCACACACCCAGAATAAGATATGGACCTGCTATTCATGAGGTAATTAGTCATTAATTTTGGAATAGTAACAGAAACAATGCCAAGGTCTGTCATGGCCAAGTTCATGATGAAGAAGTACATTGGGGTATGAAGATGATAATCAATAGCTATGGCAGCAATGATGAGAAAATTTCCAATTAGAGTTATCATATATAAAGCTAGAAAAATAAAGAAGTACAGAATCTGAAGATCTCTGATATCTGAGAATTCAAGAAACAGGAAGGAAGAAAAAGTGAGATTGTTCATCCCACTTCACTATGATCTGCAGGGCAAAAAGAAAAAAGGAACGTAATAATTTTGCAGTTAAATGGAAACAGTTCATTTTAATTCAATATATCAATACATTTATTTGCTAAATCATACTTAATGCACTTTTTTCAGGCACAATTTGATCAAAAATATATGAATTACACTTTTTTCCTTTGGCATTTTCAATACCACAAAGCATCACATGCATTTGTTATTGTATTTATAATGAAATTGTGAAGGTCCTGTTTTGGTTATGAGCTATCTGACAGGGAAACATTTTTTCTTCCATTTTATGATTACATATTGTTACAACAAATAAATGGATAATTCAAATAAATGTTATTATAATATATTTCCTATCTATTTCCTAATCAAAACTCATGTGTCCCTTGATGTGCTTGATTAACTCAGCTCAAATCACTTTTAAAAAGGTTGTTGATAGCAAACATAATTAAATCAATACTATAAATTATACATATAATTAAGTCATACATCTGTTATGGTGTATATACAAACTTTTATTTCCATATGACACAGAGACAGAACACATATAAAAATTTTATGATAAAATGGATGCAAGTTTTTAAAGGAATAGTTACAACGCAACAATGGGAAGAATTATGGACTAAATCTATAAAATTTGCACCAAGGTATAACCCAAATAAAAACTGATATAAAATGTTCTACAGATAATATATAATTCTATTAATAATATTGCCCAAGCCTTTAGCAAGGATGATTGAAACTGTTTTCTTTTTATTGTTTTTTTCTGGTTACACCTATATGCACAGTGCTGAGTGTTTTCTGAAGGGACATATATTTAATTAAATGTAGTCACAACTTCTTGGGTTATAATATGATTACAAGGTTTAACATATGTCCTAGTCTACAATCAATTGTTTTCAAATAGTATTGAGCTTTATAACCTTATCACTACGTATTGTTTTAAAAAGGTTCCAATGTGCTCATTATGTTTCCAATATTTCTTAGAAAAAAGAATTATTCATTTTAGAAATCAAGATTGAATTGATCTATGGTATAACACCTTATGCCAATTTTCTCTTAATATGTTGTTCAAAATATATTTGATATTCTTCTTCCATTGGAATGCTGTTGCATCTCTCTTACTATATTCCAATTCATCATCCATGTAATCATTACAATTTTTGACAAAATAGTCATTTATGCCTAACAAATGTTCAATAATACACATTATATGATTTTAAATTCAGTTATTCTCTCTTGCTTCTATAATTCTTGTATCACTGCAGTATTTATTTCAAGATATTGGAACCAATTAAGTCAGTGTTTTAGCAACCTGAAGAATTTCTACCTTTGTGTTGTTAAAAATAAAATCTTGTAATCTTGAAATTAGTTATTGTCTCCACTAGCAAATTTCTTGAGTATGTTCATCTTCATAAAAATAGATATTCAACAATGACAGTGAAGATATTATGATTTCAAAATTATATTAATATTTTCCATCCACCATCCATTCCACGCTTTCCACCTGAATGATAAACAGATGGCTCACTTACATATGATACTTGACAAAGTAAGATATTTTTTTATATTTAAAACACAATTAAGGCACAAGACAAATTTCACAGGTAATGTGATTTAATCAGATATAATCTTAAATATTCAATTTCAACACCAGTTAGTGATTGGGGGAAATTGATAGGGATGGAAAATGGAGAATGTGCTATCATAATTTCCTCTCCACAATGTTTTTATTAGGCTTACCTTTTTATCTTGCTTTTAATCTTTATTATTTTTGTCTTTATTCTTGTACAAATTTGATTAATCTGGTGTAATAACTAAAAATAACAAAAGATTTGACAGTGGAGAATACTTAAATGTTTTACTTCTTTGAGTGCTACATCAAACATTATCTTTTGAAGCTTAGAAATACAACTGCTTAATTTTATACTATATTAATTTTATATTAAATACAGTACAGAATATATATGATATGTAACAATTATGGAGATATTTTGTTCCTGTGTTTCATTACTGGATGGAAAGAGTGAGAGAGAGGGAGGGAGGAAGGGAGGGAGGGAGAGAGGGAGCCAGAAAGCTTTACCTGATTCAATCATATGAAGCTATTCATGCATATTACAGAAGATATTATATCAGTCTGTAGTATTTCCTGGATAAATAGCTGAGAACATTCTTTTTTTCAAATGTTTGTATATAAAAATAGAAAGTGACAAGCAAATGTTGACAACAGAATCACTGGAAAGAAATGTGTCCAAATCTTTTCAGAATGTTTTAACCTCACATCTTTCATTGAAAGATTTTTTTTTCTCTCCAAGTCTTTTAGGTCATATATTTAATTATATTTCAAATTATATTTCAGTCATGATCATTTCTGAGTATTCTGCCATACAGTAAAATTCAGCCTTCTTAGGATACTTTCCAAAGTATTGGGAATTTATGTTAACATTGAAAAGACTCTATGTGATTCTTATGTAATGCTGATGAGAAACAGGGAGTTATTTATTCCTTTAGGTTATTATTTCCAGGGATTTAATGTAACCAATCAGAAGACATAGTTAAAAGTCCCAATATCTAGTCCCATACTGACACTTTTCATATTCTAGTTTCCAATAGCTATTTATGTCATTGTTATGGACTTTCCATTGGAGCATATTAAAGAAAGTAATATGGAAAAACTAACTTCCTACACAGCAATGTAAAATTGAAATAAATTGTGCCATTATTGTAAGACATAATCCCAATGTTGCTAAAAAAAAGATTCATTTACAGGTAATCCTTGATTTATAACCATTTGTTTAGTGACTATCTGAAGTTATGCTACTGAAAACAAGTGGCTTATGGTTGTTTTTTCAGTCTTATAACCACTGCAGCATCCCCATTGTCACATGGTCAACATTTGGAAGCTTGGCAACTGGTTAATATTTATGATGGTTGCAGTGTCCCAGGGTCTTATGATCACCTTTTGTGACTTTCTGACCAACAAAGTCAATGAGGAGGCCAAAGTCACTTAACTAATGTTATTGTGTTATTAATTATTATTTTTTAAATACTTTATTGAATTTTCCAATTTTTAAAAAGACAATGTACAATCTCAATCTTGATCTGAGGTACAGTGTTTACACATTTCATGAATCAAACATTGGATGGATTCCATCCATAACTATACGATATACCATACAATTCTATACAATTCTCTACATTTCTATACAATTAAGTCCATTTCGGGTGTCTAACAAATCATAGCCTATTATCATATTTTTATCCTATTCTTTAACCAGTTATACCAAATTCCCCATACTTCATAGTACTTAGAATTCTCTTCATTTTTTAGCTCGCTCGTCAATTTAGCCATCTCTGCGCACTCTAGAATTTTATTTATTAATGTTTCCTCAGAGGGGGTAGAGTTAGATTTCCAGAGTTTCGCAAAGACTAATCTAGCCGCAGTAATAGTTTGAATTGCCAGTTGGCTTTTATTATTGTCGAGACCATCTTCAATCATACCTAAGAGAAAGGATTCCGGGGCCAGGGCTATCTCCTGTCCTGTTATTTCAGAGTTCAGAGTCGAATCTTTAACCAAAACTTTTTGGTCTCAGGGCAAGTCCACCAAAGATGATAAAAGGTGCCGACCGTCTTTCCACATTTCCAACATAAAGCAGAGGAATTTGGGAATATTTTGACCAGCCTGTCCGGGGCTAGATACCACCTATGCAACATTTTGTAGTGATTTTCCCTGAATGTTGCCGATTTCGTTATTTTGAAATTCCTGTTCCAAGCTATCTCCCAGTCATTGAAATTAAGGCCATATCCTAAGTTTTTCTCCCAAATGCTTAGCTGATTTTTAGCTATCGTCTCTGCTCTATCCTCATCTAATATAAAGTTATAGATTTTCGATAACTTTTTCTTATCTGGTCCCCAAATAATTTTATCAAAATATCCATATTTCATTTCAATACCACATTTATCTCTATCTTTTTGAAATCTAGACTTAATCTGGAGATAGTTCCACCAATCCAGGTTAAATCCCTGGTCCCTCAATACTTCCAAAGGTTTGAGCTTCCCTTCTTCATCCAAGATATCCTTATATGTGCCCAATTTATAATTCCCTCTCCTATTTGGGGCCACTAGAGCTTCCATAATCGACAACCAGCTAGGAACCTTGGTATATATCTTCTGTCTAATTTCCAGCCACGTACGAATCAGTGTCTCTCTAATTTTATGTTTATGAAAATAAGTTTTCCTCCTATCCTTTGTATCCCAGAGGTAAGCGTGCCATCCTTCAAGGAGATCGTGTCCTTCTAGTGTCAAAATTCTCCCTTCTTGTAATTTGATCCACTCCTTTATCCAAATTATTTTTGCCGCCTTTTGATATAATTCCCAGTCAGGGAGCCCGAACCCTCCCAAATTCCTTTTCCCTTGAAGTGTCTTAAGAGAGATCCTCGATTTCTTGCCCTCCCACAAAAAATTCCTGATATGTTTATTCAAATCCAAAATTTTTTTTTATCTAGTGATATCGGTATATTTTGAAATAGAAATAAAAATTTAGGTAAGATATTCATTTTGATCGCCGCAATTTTACCAGTCAGGGACAATTTAAGCCTCCTCCACCTATCGAGGTCTTGATTAATTTTCTGCAATAAGGGAATATAATTATCATCTTTTAATGAAGAGAGTCTCGCAGTAATCCATATTCCCAAATATTTTATTTTCTTAACTGCCTGGAGGCCTAATAAAACTTCTAATTCTTTCATTTGTAGGTTTGTCATATTTTTCACAATTATTTTAGTTTTGTTCTTATTAAGTTTAAGGCCCGCGACTTCTCCATAATTCTGTACTTCCTGCATTAATTTTGAGCCGGTGTCTAATGGGTCTTCTATTATGAAGGCAACGTCGTCCGCAAAAGCCTGGGTTTTAAATGTTTCCTTCCTGATCTTCAAGCCTTTGATATCTTCATTCGCTCTAATCCTTCTAAGTAAGACCTCTAGTGCTAGAATGTAAAGTAAAGGGGATAGGGGACATCCCTGCCTGACTCCTCTTTGGATCTGAAATGTCTGAGTTCTGTCTCCGTTCACTAATATATTTGCCCTCTGATTTTGGTAGATATTCTCTATCATCCTCCTAAAGTTAGTCCCAAATCCCATTAAATCTATTTGATTTATCATGAAAGTCCAATTCAAATTGTCGAATGCCTTTTGGGCATCGACAAACATTAAAGCCATCTGTTTTTCAGGGTGTTGTTCATAATATTCAATGGTATTTAGGACTGTTCTCAAGTTGTCTCTAATCTGTCTCCCTGGGAGAAAACCATTTTGATCCTTATGTATCCATCGGTTTAGAATTTTCTTGAATCTCTCCGCTATTATAGTCATAAATAATTTGTAATCTGCGTTAAGCAGTGAGATAGGTCTATAGTTGGAGATCTGCTTCGGGTCGGCACCTTCTTTCAGAATGATCGTCAAATACGCTTCCCTCCAGGAGTCTGGGATTGTTATGCCAGCAATAACATCATTTAGAATTTCTAACAGTTCCAGTTTCAGGGCATCATCAAATTTTTGATATAGTTCCCCGGGGAGACCATCAGGGCCTGGAGTTTTATTCTTCTTTATTTTGGATAAGGCGGTTCTTAACTCCCCTATGGTGATCTTTTCATTTAACATTTCCTTTTCTTCTTCCGAAATTTGAGGAAGGTTGGCTTCCAACAAATACTGTTCTACCTTGTTTAACTCAATTCCTTCATTTTTGTAAAGACATTCATAAAATTTTCTTATGCTTTCTAATTTATCTTCTTCCTTCGTCAACAGGATGCCCCGTGGGTCTTCTAAAGCTAGTATTTGGTTTTTTTCCTTCTCTTTTTTTAGTTTATACGCCAACCATCTCCCCGACTTGTTAGCATTCTCGAAACAATAATGCTTAGATCTTCTTATTTTTTGAGCCATCTCCTCCTGGTCCAATAGATTCAATCTATGTCTCATCAACAACCACTGTTGTTTCGTCGCCTCATCTCCCGGTCGTTGCTGTAGTTCAACCTCAGTTTGTAATAATTTTTGAGTAAGTTCTTCTCTACTCTTTCTTTTTTCCTTATTTTTAAAGGCAGTATATGAAATAGCTACTCCTCTGACATAAGCCTTCATGGTGTCCCACACAATTTCTTTGGCTGTCTCTCGATTCCCGTTTTCTAAGAAGAAGCGTTTGATTTCTTCATTCAATTTGAGTGTGAACTCTTTTTCATTTAGGAGATTGGTCCTTAAGCTCCATCTCTGTTGTATTTTCTTCGTATCATGGGACCAACTGATTTCAAGGAGCTTATGATCTGCCCAAGTATTGGTGCCCATGTTAACTTTCTTAATTTCTAACGCCAATTTTCTAGTAACCCAAACCATATCGATTCTGGACCAGGAGTTCTGTGGGATGGAATAAAATGTAAATTGTCTGTCCTGGGGGTGTAAGGTACGCCACATGTCAATTAGATTTATCTCATCCACCAAATCAAAGAAAGTCTTTGGTAAGGGAGATCTTTTATTCTTTTTGGTTATATCACACTTATAATCAAGCTTTGGATCTACAATTCCATTAAAATCCCCTAGCATACATATTTCAAGATGTGCCCAATTTGCCAACTGTTCCTGCAGTTTCCTGTAGAATTTCTCTTGTTTTTTATTCGGTGCATAAACCCCTACTAATAGCAGCCTAGAGTTACCTCTCATTATTTCAACTATAAGTATTCTCCCTTTTCCATCTTTATATTTACATTCTGCCATTATTCCTTTCTTAACATAGATAGCGACCCCCCTTTTTCTTTTCTCAGCTAGTGAGGAAAATACTTTACCAAATTTACAGTAATTTAAATAGTCAGCTTCATCTTTTTTTATATGAACCTCTTGGATGCAGATAATATCGGGATTTTGTTTCACCAATTTCGACAATATTATCCTTCTTTTTTTGTAATCATTTAAGCCGTTCGCATTTACCGATATGATCTTGGTATCGTTCATTCCTAAAATTGGTTTCTAGTCTCTTGTTCTTATTTACCTTTTAAAGTTACTGCTCTCACTGGTCTTGATTTTTTTCCTCTTTCCTCAGTATCCTCCTTTTTCTTCTCCTCTTCTATATCTTCCCTAGTAATTTGCTCTTGGGATATCTCTTCTTCCGTATTTACTATCTCGTTATCCTCCTTACTGGTTTGTTCCTCCTCTCCTCCCCTTAGTTGTTCTAGAAAGTCTTGAGCATCACTTAGACAGTCAATTCTTATTTTCCTCCCTTGCCTTGCCTTAATAACTCCCTTGTGTTATTAATTAACACCTACAGTGATTCAGTTAACAAATGTGCCAAGAAAGGTTATAAAATGGAACAAAACTCACTTAATAAATGTCTCACTTAGCAAAATAAGTTTTGGGCTCAATTGTGATTGAGGACTATCTGTACTTGTAACAATAAATATTTCAGAATCATAAGCAGAGCTTCTGCAACTTGTACACATTTGGCACATTCATCAACTGTCTGAGATCTCTTCCATATGGCAGTTCTATTAATCAATACAGAAGCTGGTATAAAAATATGCTGGCTTTGTGCTGTACCAACCCAACTAGCCCATTCCATATTTTGTCTTCCCAACAAAGCAGAATACAGGTTCAAGTCTAGATTTAGAACAAGGAGAGGTGAGAGGTAAGATAATGAACACTTTCTTGGCAGCAGATCCCTAGACCTTTTCTGATCAGTTATTTATTCCTGCAAGTGGGATGAGAGAATGATAGTAAAGGAGGAGTTCTCTCATACTTCTTTCTTTATTTTCTTCCCTTTGGCTTCTTATCCAACTACGCCAAAGATGTTGAGGAAAAGAAGAGAACCAAGCTTATCACTACTGAACCTAAAATACATAAAATGTTTACTTTTAAAAATATTTTTATCTTACATTTATATAAAACTCAAGGTGGTGGACATACAAATACCCTTTCTTTCTCTTATTTTCCCCACAACAATAATCCTATGAGGTGATTTGAGCTGAGAGAGAATGGCTTTCCCAAAGTCACTTAGATGATTTTTCATGCCTAAGACTGAACTAGAGATCATGTCTTTTTAGGCTAACACCTTAACCACACCAAATTGGCTCCACATTTTGGTTTTCTATTTGGAAAAATAAATGCTGGAGCATTATTGCAGCCAGCAAACCTGAATGGATAATGGGAAAGATTCTGGGGAAACTGGGGGTAAAACATTTGAAAATATATCACAGAAAAGGTAATCTAGTTCAGTTGTTGAAATTGGTAGAAAAAACTGTTTCAAAGGAACCCCACCTTATGACCAAGTCTGGGCAATACTCTAGACTAGCAGTGCAATTTTCTTATTTAAATTTATACCTAGTAAATATCTTTCAAGAAGTGAGTTAAAGTAACAACACAATAATTTCAATCTGTTATTTACTTTCAAATGAGAAACATATCTAAGGAAATTACAGATGACAATTTCTGCATGGTCTCTCTGTAAAGGAGAGTGAGCTTGCCTCAAAAGTGAACAATGAACCTTATGATTCTTTTGGAAATGGCTTTTAAACTTCTCAGTTTGAGAATCAGCTCTCATGCCTAGCCATTTGAATGGCTGTGGCAGCTTCAGAAGGCTAGCAGTAGAGATAGTCTTTGCTAGCAGTAGAGGTAGTCTTAGCAGTAGAGGTAGTCCCTGCTTACCTCTTAGCAGTAGAGGTTGTCTTTACTTTCACCAAGTATTCAAAGTTATGACAGAACTGAACAAAGGGACTTATAACCTGTCACATGAATTTATAACCTGTCACATGCAAATTTGGGAACCTGGCAACTAGCTTACATTTATGATAAATCACAACATCCCATAATCACATGATTGCAATTTGTGACCTTCTCTGGCAGCTTCCAACAAGCAAAATCAATGGGGAAGTCATCAGGGAAGGTCACAGATCATTCAAGTAAGTTTTTCCACTTAATGAACTATAAGTCTTGAGATAATGATGGTAACTAGGACTGCTTGGATTGTCATTGATAAGTAATGTAGGTACAAGATGTCATGCTTTATGATCACATGTCATAGCAATGGCAAGTTTGGTTCTAATGACCTTTGGAAGTTAGGGACTAACTGTACAGAAGTGATAGTGAAAGTCCCTTCCTACCTATTAATTCATTCACACATACAGGCTTTGTTTTCCTTCTGGCCTGCAAAAGACAATAGGGGTACTCTTGTAACTGGCCCAGTATCAGTTTGCCTCAATCACACTGATCCTAAATTCATTATTCATCTGCTTATGAGCCTTATAATAGTAGATATTTCATCTTTACTGTTCACAAATCAGAACTGATAAAGCAATGCTTATCTGTATCTGCCAATAATTTTCTGTCAATTATTCTCAGTGTTTGTTATAATAAATGGAGAAAAATAGTGAGTTTATGCATAGCATCATAAATTGCAATTGTAGCTGAAACACCTCCATTCCAAATTGTGATTCTCTTCCAATTTATAGCACAGAAGAATAACACTTCAAATCAAAAGTCTCTTCCTTGTCCTACTTTCTGAAATCCCTTTCTCTTTTAGTCTGCCCCAAATTATATATCAAAGATAAGATAACTGGCATTTTTAAATTAAATTCTACATTTGATTGATTGATTGATTTTTTTAAAGAATTTTTTTTATTTTTTTAAAACAAAAACAAAACATAAAAACATTATCATTCCAAACAATTAAAGACAATGTATCAGTCGGTAACATTTTTTGTGCTCCTCCTCTCTTCAATTTATCACTAAACATGCTAGTTTATTTCCAAAAGTTTCAACATCCATTTATATCATAATTATCTCCAATTCTTATTCTCCAGCCATTGATAAAATAAATCCCATATCAAATAATATTGTCTATCTTCCTGCTCTCATATTTCAAATGTCAGTCTACTCATTTCAGCACATTCTATCACTTTCTTAATAATTTCTTCATCATTAGGTAACTTTTCTCCTTTCCAGTTTTTGGCAAATACAATTCTGGCTGCTATGAAAAGATTCACAATTAAGTATTGCAGTTCTTTATTATATGTCTCTGATATGATCCCTAATAAAAATATCTCTGGTTTAAAGTCAATATGTCAAAGAGACATCATTTTTTCCAACCACGTGTGTATCTTAATCCAATATCTCCTTGCTTCTACGCATGACCACCACATGTGGTAATAGGATCCTGGGGTTTGATGACATTTCCAGCACTTCTCCGATTTACTCTGGAACATTCTGGCTATCCTCGTCAGGGGTAGATGCCACCTGTAAAACATCTTATACAAATTCTCCTTATATGCTGTAGACATTGTCATTTTATAATTATGTGACCACAATTTTTGCCATTTTTCTAAATCAATACCATAACCAAAATTCTTCCCCCATGCTATCATTGATTCTTTAACTTGTTCTTCTTCCAGTTTAACTAATAAATAACCATATAGCTTTTTAATTACATGACCATCAGAGCCCATTAAGATCTTATCTAAATTAGTCAAGTCATTATACAAACCTTCTTGTTTGAGATCTTCTCGATATCTAGAAAGTATTTGCATATATGAACACCAATCCATCTTATATCCTTGATCTTCTATATCTTGCTTTAGTTTAAGTTCACCCTTTTCATCCAATAATTCCTTATATTTTATAATTTGTTCCCCTTTAAACGTCACTGGATACGAGAATGCTTCAATTGTGGATATCCAGACTGGTACCTTCAAATAGTGATATTTTTTAATCTTCTCCCAGTTCAACCATAAAACTTCATGTACTTTATGTCTTCTAAAACATCCCCGTATTTTAGTTCCTTTATACCACAAAAAGGCATGCCATCTCAACAATAAATCATGTCCCTCCAAATTAAACAATCTAGTATTTTTTTAATAATATCCATTCTTTAATCCACATTAAGCTAGCTGCTTGATAGTAAAATTCAAAGTAAGGTAAACCAAAACCACCCCTCTTTTTAGCATCTTGTAACAACTTAATTTTTATTCTTGCCTTCTTCCCTTGCCAAATATATTTCAATATCATTTTATTCAAATCTGTAAAAAAATCCTTGTCCAACTTTATCGGAATCGTCTGAAATAAATACAAAATTCTAGGCAAAATATTCATCTTAATAATTGCAATTCTCCCAATTAAAGATAGTTACAAGTTTCCCCATTTTTCCAGACCTTGTCCTATCTGTCACTTAACCTTGTTGTAATTATTTTCCTTAAGAGAACTACACCTTGCTGTCAATTGTATCCCCAAATATTTTACCTTATTCGTGACCTGCGTATTTGAAATCTCCATCAATTCTTCTTTTTGCTTTTTCAACATATTTTTAGTCATTATCTTTGTCTTTTCTTTATTAATTTTCAGACCAGCTACTTCCCCAAACTCTCCAATGCTTTCTAACAATTTATTTATTGACATTAATGGTTCTTCAATAATAAAGACTAAGTCATCTGCAAAAGTTTGCAACTTACATTCTTCTTTCTGAATTTTCATACCTTTTATCTCTTTTTCTTCTCTAATATTTCTATTTAAAACTTCCAATGTCAATATAAACAATAATGGGGACAGTGGACATCCTTGTCTAGTGCCTTTTTCTATTTCAATAAAGTCAGACAATTCTCCATTTATCATGACCTTGGCCTTTTGTTTGGAGTATATAGCTTTAATTGCCTGAAGAAATTTCTTTCCAAAGCCCATCTCCTCCATTTGTAATATCATAAATCACCAGTTCACATTGTCAAAGGCTTTTTGTGCATCTAGAAATATCAAAGCCATCTGCTTTTCAGGATGAGCTTCATAATATTCTAAGGTATCCAAAATTATTCTTATATTGTCTCTAATTCATCTTTTTGGCAAGAATCCATTTTGGTCAGAATGTATAAAGTTATTCAAATATCTCTTAAGCCTTTCTGCCAATATTTTATTGTCCATGCTTAGCAGGGATATAGGTCTATAGTTTTTGATTAGTTGTGGGTCTGTCTCTTCTTTGTGGATCAATGTAATATAAGCTTCAGTCATGTTTTGGGTATTTCTCTTTTTGACATTATTCATTCATTCATAACCTCCAGCATTGGGATTGATAAAAATTCTTATAACGTCCTATAATATTCAGCTGGCAGTCCATCTGGTCCTGGTGCCTTTCCATTCTTCTGTTTCTTAATTGCCTCAGTTAGTTCCATCATCGTTATGTTTCCATCAAACAGCTCCTCAACATCTTTGGGAATTTGTGGTAATTTTGCTTTTTGTAGATACCTTGCCACTTTATCCTCCTCTATTATGTCTTTCTTGTACAGTTGAGCATAGTATTCCTGTATTATTTCCCCCATCTCTTTATTTCCAAATCTACTCTGTCCTTGATGATCAATTAGTTGTATTATTTTTCTTGATTCTCTTTCTTTTTTCAATTTATTTGCTAACCATCTGCCTGGTTTATTTGCATTTTCAAAATAATTCTGTTTGGCAGCTCTTATTTTTTGAGCTAATTCTTCCTTCTCCAGTAGATCCATTTTGTGTTTTATAATATCCATTTTAATTTTTACATCTTTCTTATATGGATTTTTCTGGAATTCCTTTTCAAGTCTTTTATGATCATCTATCAATATTTTAAGGATTTGTCTTTTCTTCACAGAAAAGGGTTTGTCTTTTCTTGTATAATCAATAATTAATCCTCTAGCAAAGGCCTTCATTGTATCCCAACGGTTTTGTGTCGATGTTTCTTTCTTGTTTTCCTTGAAGAAAAAATCCAGTTCTCGATTCATTTTTTGTATGAAATCTTTCTCTTTTAATATTGTGTTGTTTAATGTCCATCTAGATCTACCTTTTCGCCCTTTCCAAATAGCAATCACCCGGTTATGGTCCGCCCATAGGTTAGTATCTATTTTCACTTGTTTAATATTTAAAGTCAATTCCATTGCTGTCCATATCATATCTAATCTGGACCAAGATAAATGTCTATCAGAATAGAAAGTATATTGTCTATTTTTCCATTTCTCTCCCTCCATATGTCTTTCAAGTTTATTTCCTCTATCATTTTAAAGAAAGTTCTCGGCAATACCTTTCTACTATGTTTTGTTGTTTTGTGTGTTTTATAGTCCAATTTTTCATCCACAATTCCATTAAAATCTCCCATCATACAGACATTTTCATACTCCATTTCAATTATCTTATTATGTAGTTTTCTATGAAAGTCACTTTGATTATTGTTAGGAGTGTAAATTGCTACTAAAAGTAATTTTGTATTGTTATCAATTATTTCCACCATCAAAATTCTACCTTCTGGATCGGTGTATTTCTGCTCTGCGATTAGTGCATTTCTGATATACAAAGCAACTCCTCTTTTTTTACTTTGTGACAACGATAAAAAAGTTTTGCCAAGTTTTGGTTGAATCAATAGTTGTTCATGTTGTTTTTTAATATGCACTTCCTGTAAACAAATTATATCAAATTTAAATTTTTCTAGTTTGTGAAATACTATTCTTCTTTTACTGGCCGAATTGAGTCCATTTACATTTATTGAAATTAATTTCCTTTCTTCCATATTCATACTTTATAAATAGGTTTTGTTGCTTTAGTCGATCTAGCTTCACGTTGTTCCTTGTATTCCATAACTCCGCCAACCACTCCTTCTGTTGCTTCCAGCATTATCAATTCTTCTTCAGTGGATTTTATTGGAACTAATATTGCTTGAGTTTCAACTTCCATATCTACTTCTTTCTCTTCAAGGACTTATTCATAGAAGGCTCTCGTTTTGTCGATTGTATTTAACCTGTATCTTTGGAATTGCCATGTTAAGCCTACTCCTTCTGGGAACAGCTATCTGTAATTAATCCCTTTTTGCAGCAGAACTTTGGTCAAAAATTGATATCCTCTTCTTAACTCTCTCACTTTCCTTGGAATTTGTCTCAGAACTGTCACTTCTTTCCCTTTGTATTTCAAAGCCTTGTTACGAACAGTCTGAATAATTTGTGTCTTAATTGATTTCTTAGTAAATCTTATATGTACTTCTCTTGGAAGCTTATTACGCATTGCATATCCAGTATGAACTCAATAAATTTCATCAATTCTTTCCATCATCCTCTCTTTAGTGACTTCTAGGGCCTCAGCTAGAATCGTGTTCATGATCTCAGCTAGATTCTCCCCTTTTTCTTCCTTGACATTTTGGAATCTTAAGTAGAATTCTGCTTTATCCATTTCCCATCCAATTAAGCCAGATGTTCCTTGTTCTACCTCTCCCAATCTGTTCTCAATTTCCTTCATTTTTTCTTCTTTTTGGTCATCTCTTTCCTCCAATTTAACCAATCTTTCTTCATATATTGACATTGTTTGTTGTATATGACCATCTTTTCATCTGTTTTCAATAATTGTTGTTCCATCCTTTTATGTTGCTGTTCCATTTTTTGAAGTGTTTGTAGAATTGTTTGTGTCACTGATTCTTTCTCTTTCTCTTGTTGTAACATTGTCTGGATGGAACGTTGGCCTCCAGATGGTGATGAAGATGGTGTAGTCACTGCAGCTCCCACCATCACTACTTTTCTACTCATTTTATTCAATCTTTAGCCAAACTCACTTTCAGGTCAGGAAGGAATTTAGAAGATCCAGCTAGACAAAAGGGGGAGGGAAAAAAGGAAAAAAAATGGAGGAAGGGAAAAGAGAAAGAAAGGAGAAAGAAAAAAAAGAAATTCCTCAAGTTCTTCAGGTTCTTCTGAAACCCTAATCTGAAGGGATAAAAAAAAAATAGGAAAAGGCAAAAATTTAAGATCCTCTTCCAAAAAAGGGGGGAAAAAAGGAAAGGAAATATTAGGCAATAAGTCTTCAGGGTCTAGGGTGCCTTAATCCAATATGAATGTGCAGGGGTCCTGAATCAAAAATAGGAAAAGGCAATACGGATAAAAAAATTTAAAAAGGAAAAAAAGGGGGGGGGAAGGAAAAGGAAGAAATTAAATAGCCCTTCAAGTCCTTTTATATCCGGAGAGCCTACAGGGAGTGACTTTTCCTTTTGCCTCTTTCCAGGCCACACATCTCACTGGGCATATAATAATTACTCAAAAAGAATCAAAGCCTTCCAGTATATTCCCAGGCTTTGTCAATTTAAAAAGAAGAGCACCTGTGTAAACAACATTCAGTAGCTCTTCAATCTTATCAATCCAAACAGATTCTCTGTATTTGTTTTGGCTACAGTATTTCTTTCTTCTGCTACTTAAGTAAGCATAGAAACAAAGTTTCTCTTCCAGTAGGTGGCAGCACTGCACACTCCCCTAACTCTCCTCCCGTTCTTTAAAAAGAAAAAAAATTCTTTCTTTCTTTTAAAAATTAATCAAAAAGTTGCCTTGTCAAAAATAAGCCAAAACTCCATTCCAAATGTTCCAATCAGACAATCAAACAGTTTAGTGCAAACAACTTTCAAAACCATCCCAAAAACTCCCAATGTTTTTTTCCCCTTTTTTCAATCCAATCTGGTTATCCAAAGTGAAAGTAAAAACAATTAAGCAATTTCAAGTCTTTTAAAGCACATACTTGGGCAGAATAAAATGAATCCACATTAAGTTTGCCACTTGTCTTCATTCATTCATCATCACCATCTCATTCCTCAATTAGGGTGTTCTTAGTATTATTAAAAAAGTGAAAGTCTCTCACCAATCTTTCACTGTCATTCTGTTCTGTCTTCCTGAACTCACAGCCTCTACAGCCTAATGGCTGCCACTCCGCTACTGTAAAAAGGGCTTTCCTGGATCAACCAGGGACTTAGCGATGTCCCTGGGATCCTCAGGACGTGCCGTCCACTACCACAGTCAAAACAAGACTGTGGGGTCCGATTTGGACTCTCCACCCGCAGAGTTTTCGGTGGAGTTTCTGGAGCACCAAAAACCCCACTCGTCTCGCAACAACACCAACTTCTGGTCTGATTGATTGATTGATTGATATAGATGCCCATCCTATACACATAACCCTGAGTGCCTTATACAGAACAGTAAAATGACTTTAAATTCTAACATTATTGAGATTACAATAACCATTCAGCATATAGAGATTTTCAAAAGGATTTTAATTCCAAATCTATCCACCCACCAATCATATTGCACGGTATGTTAAATATTCAAGTTTTATTAATCTATGTCAATTGTGTGTAAAAGTAGATTTTGTGTATTTTTTTTTACATTATTCTTGTAACTTAAAATATTTTGTTCAGTCATTCCCAATAGAGAGTTTCTCTTATTCCATGTGGGATTAATTAATATAGCCCAACTTCATTACTATTTTAGTTGAAAAGTTTGTTTATTAAAATATATTAATATTTTTTTATTTTGCTTAGCTCCCTGATTTGAAAATTCTCTGAGGACTGCAGTGAAACAATACATTGCTTGGTTGAGCAATTGTCAGAAAATACATACCATATTTCAAACAAGCAAGGAAATGTTGAAAGCAGCTAATGCTACCCCCCCCCCATTGAAAATAAACAATTACATATTTGTTAATGATTGAAAAGGAGACTGTCAAGAAACTCAGAGATGTGTTGAACACCATTATGATCATGAGGCAGGATATAATATAAACAAAACATTTAATAATTTTAGTAGAGAAGTAGAATTCATAGCCTTCTGGTAATAAAATAAAACATATTCCAATTTCAGTCCTTAGCAACTTCTGTCCATGGGGAATATCCCAGTGAGTTATTGTTAACTACTCAAAACAATACTAAATTAGATTAGAATATAATTTAACCCACTTTAGGACAATTATACATATTTAAGAGAAAAACAGAACAAGTCCAACTTTTTTATCAGGACATAATTAATATTCTCATTCTACACTGATATACTTATAAATGTTGTATCTACTACTTATAGTATTATTAATAGCTTCTTCCTGTACATGATCGGTATTAGCCTTTACAAATACATTATGGAATTCATGATGAAATTCAACCAATAATCAAATACTTCCTTCTCCTTAAGATTTACCAGTAAATATCAAGAGTGTTTTGACAGAATGTTGTTTTTTCTTTTAAATAAAATAAACATTATAGCTTAATTTAATTATGATTGTAATGAATAATGAAATATCCAACAAACATGGTCCTTGAGTAAAAGTACTGATGTATAAAGTGGGAAATGAATTCAGTTTCTTAATTATATGTGAGAGACAATACTGTAGGTGGAATACCCAATTTGGCAAATTCTCAATAGGAAAGTAATTACAAATACAACCAAATCAGGAAATGCATATTTCTTTGTGTGAATGAAGAAATAGGTTATGGCTTTGGGAAAAGTGATAGAGATAGAATCTAGCTCAACAATAACTAAATTCAATATGGATAATTCCTGACCATATGCAAGTTATAGCTGAGGGTTTCTAGAGTAATAAATATTGTAAAGCTTAAACAATAAGATGGAGGCATGGCAGGTTATCAATTAACAACTCTTTATTCAGAACAGTAAAGTCTAACCATGACTCGCTCCTAACTTCTAACACTGGTGAGCGAGCGCTTTCCTCAGAGCTGACAGCTCTTTTATAGTAGAACTGTCAGTGTCTCGGCCAATAAGTATGTTCCGCTATCCCGCCAGTTAGTTGCCATGCTGGCAGGCCAAACAGCTGTGCGCCCTTCCCACATGGCCGCCAGCTTGCCATAATACTCCTTTCCTCCTGGATTGCGCACGCATAATCAGCTAAATATGCTAGGCGGCATCGGCTTCTCCCCGACCTGCGCAGTGCAGTGAATTCAGGTGATGCCAGTGGAGCTGGAATTGGAGCCTCTGAAACTTTCAGCAGCTGCTTTGCTGGTTCTGCTGGACCACCAATCTTCTCCAGCAGCCTATGAGATGCAGGTAAGTCCACGGCCTTATTATGTCCAAAATTTTGGGCATAAATCCAGACCCCACCCTTTGGAATGTCCAGGCCCCTCCCATGGAGTTTGGGGGTTTCTCTGGTGAATAATTGGGATGTAATCGATCGCGGTTGGTTCTCAACTGCTGACCCATTAGCAGCTCGGCCGGGCTGCGGTTAGTTATTGGGTTAGGAGTTGAGTGTTGAGTGAGGAGGTATGTGGCCAGTTTCGCGTGCCAGTCCCCTGGGCCTAACTTAGTCAGGATCTCTTTAGCTGAGCGAATGGCCCTTTCAGCAAGGCCGTTACTGGCCAGATGGAACAGGGCCAACAGCACATGGTGAATGCCATTCTTTGCCAAGAACAGCTGGAAGGCTGCCAACGTTAGCTGTGGACCATTGTCAGACACTAAGAGGTCCAGCAGGCCATGAGTGGCAAACACCTTTTGCAAGACCTTTACTACTGTTTCAGTGGTGGTTGAAATCATGGATGCGACCTCAACCCACTTCTAATAGGCATCAACAATAATCATGAAGGTGAGACCCTGGAATGGACCAGCAAAGTCCAGGTGGATTCGGGACCACGGAGTCTTAGGGGTCTCCCATTCCCTAGTTTCCGCTGTGGGGGGTGCGGCCATATTCTCCTGACATCACTGACAGTTCGCTACCCGGTCAGCGATTGCCCCATCTAGCTGTGGCCACCATACATAACTGCGAGCCAACATTTTCATTCTAGCTGTGCCTGGATGGCCCTTGTGCAAGGTCTGTAACACTACCTTCCTTAACTCCATGGATATTATGACCCCACAACAGGCAGCCTCTTGAGAATGAGATTTCGTGCTGCTGGAACCTATAGTGCTGGAATTCAGGTGCTACCTTCCCTTGGGGTCACCCCCTTTTCACCCAGTCAACGACCTGGCGGAGGGTCCTATCTAGGGACGTGTACCTTGCGACATCAGAAGCAGTAATGGCAGCCAGGTAGTCATCAATGAGGAGTATGGATTATGTGGGGGTGGGGTCTTCCACCGGGGCAGGCAGGGGGCAGCGGCTCAAGGCGTTGGCATGACCCATAGCCTTACCAGGCTGATGGACCAGCTGGTACTTGTAAGCAGTGAGGAAAATGACCCAGCATGTCATCCTGGGAGAGACAATAGGCGGAGACTGTCGATCGCTGGCCAGGATGCCCAATAGTGGCTTGTGGTCCATGATCAGTAATCAAAGAGTGGCCATACAAGTAGTCATGAAACCTTTTCACGCCAGCCACCACCGCCAAAGCCTCTTTGTCGATATGCCCGTAGTTATGTTCTGTGGATGAAAGAGTTCTAGAAAAGTAGGCAATAGAGGCTTCTGACCCGTTAGGCAGTCTGTTGCTCAGGATAGCCCCCATGCCATACGGCGATGCATTGCAAGCCAACATCAGCGGTAAGTCAGCATCATATTGAACCAGGAATTGAGTCGATGCCAGCAGCTCCTTGACAGCCCAGAATCTCTGGCCTCTCTCTGCATCCATGGAACTTGGGCCCTCAGAAGGCAATGTAGTGGCTCCGTGACAGTGGACTTATGAGGCAAGAAAATGTTATAAAAGTAGTAAGGCCAGAAAAGCCTGTAGCTCAGTCCTGTTTGCTGGTGTTGGGATTGCGCGCACCTTAGAAGGGGCTGGGTGCAGACCGTTGGCATTGACCAGGAAACCTAGGAATTCCACTTGTCGCGCCCCTAGTTCACACTTGCTAGCTTTAAGTTTCAGTCCCTTCTGCTGGAAACAATTAAAGACAAGACAGAGGCGGCGAACCAGTTCAGCTTCAGACTTAGCCGACATGAAGATATCGTCGAAATACAGGATCACCCTGGCAAGTCGTGTAAGAGTCTCTCCATCAGGTTCTGGAAGATGCCGGGGGTGATGCAAACTCCAAACTGTAGCCGGCGACACCGAAATGCACCTCAATGGGTGACTATAGTTTGTGCCTCTGCGGTGGCATCGTCTACCTCAAGTTGTTGGTACGCTTGAGCCATGTCCAGTTTCACGAAGATGGTACCGCGGCCCAAAGAGTGGAGGAGGTGCTGGACCATCGGAACTGGGTAGGGATTTGCCTGGAGACCCCGATTAATTGTTGCAAATTGTACGCAAATTCGTATAGAGCCATCCAATTTGATTGGGATGACTATGGGCGTCTCCCACCTCTCCTGGTCTACAGGTTCTAATATACCCTGGGCTAACAGCTTATCAATCTCTGCGTCGATTTTAGGACGGAGAGCAAAGGGAATCCTGCGCGGCTTAAGCCGAATGGGTGCTACCTGAAAATCCATATTAAAAGATATAGTAGCCCCTTTGTATTTTCCCAGATTCCCATTGAAGACATCCGAGAACTCGTTAATGAGTTCTGCGAATATGTCTGACGTAATGGTATGGACGCCCGTCACTGCCAAACCCAGGGCATCAAACCACTCTAGTCCCAGCAGGCTTGGCAGTGAACCGTTGACCACAACAATTTTAAGGTGACCGCTGAAATTCCTGTAATTTACCTTAACTCTCCCACAGACTACTATAGGAATTTGATTCCCCTGGTAATCCCGTAGTCTGAGCCTGCAGGGCCACAATCTACTCCTCACCATCGAGGACATTAACAACTTAAGTATGTTCCACGATATAATAGACACAGATGATCCTGTGTCAATTTCTATTCTACACGGCTTGCCCTCAATAAGTACTGAGAGGAATATCTTCTTTCTTAAATTGGTGTCAGCCTGGTCAACTATTCCTTCTGGCCGACTGCACACAATTGTAAAACAGTCTTCGTCCAATTGTTCTAGCCTGTTTTGTGGACAGTACCCACAAGCGTTAGGTCTCGTTGGCTTAACAGCCATTGGTTGCGCTGCTCTATAGACCCTTTCTAGATGCCCCCTTTTTCCACACTGTCTGCAATCCACATTTTTAAAATGGCAAGCAGAACAGTGGTGGTTTCCACCACAGCCCCCACACAGAACCTGGGTCTTCTTTCCCTCAGTATCTCTGTCCTCCCAGGGGGAAGTTTTAAGGCGGCTGATCTCTTCTTCCCCATCACTTGCCTGGTCTGACTCCACTTCCTCATGGTGCACAGTGGATGATCTGTCCACTGTTGCTGGGTTGACAGATTTCCTAATTTCTGTAGCTGACTGATCAGATAACTCAGAGGCTCTAGCCTCATCAATTGCTGTTTGCAGCGTTACATCAGTCCCAGCAAGCAGATGGCGCTGCAGCCGAATATTCCTGACTCCACAGATCAACTGATCTAACAGGATATCTTCCACATCGCTAAATTCACAATACAGCGCAGCTTGTCTTAATGCTGCCATGTATTAAGCGATAGTTTCCCCTTCCAGCTAATATCTATGTATAAATGTGTGGTGTCTGGTGATTCTGGACGGCAATGGGGCGTAGTGACCTTTTAAAACTGCCAACAGAGTCTCCCATGACACATCCTGGACCTTACAAGGTGCCAATAAAGCTCGGGCATTTTCAAACATCTCATGCCCGCAGACGCTGAGAAATACAGCCAGCTTCCTATCCTCAGGTAATCCGTTATAATCATTGGCTGACAGGAAACAATCAAAGCAGTCCAGGAAAGAGTCCCAGGTCTCCTTTATGTGATCAAAAGGAGTGAAAGTCGATAAAGTTGCCATTCTTGTCAAGACAGCTTATGCGGCTTTAAATGGTACGACTTCTCGTCGCCGTAGCTCAGCTCTGTGCAACAGCTCTTTAAAGTGACTTTGTTAACCCTGCCGCCTGAGGGGAAAATCCCACCTTTGTCACCAGTACTGTAAAGCTTAAACAATAAGATGGAGACGTGGCAGGTTAACAATTAACAGCTCTTTATTCACAACAGTAAAGTCTAACCATGACTCGCTCCTAACTTCTAACACTGGTGAGCGAGTGCTTTCCTCAGTGCTGACAGCTCTTTTATAGTAGAGCTGTCAGCGTCTCGGCCAATATTATGTTCCACTATCCTGCCAGTTAATTGCTATGCCAGCGGGCCAATCAGCTGTGCATCCTTGCCACATGGCTGCCGGCTTGCCGTAACAATAAACACAACATTCCCAACTACAGCCATCAGATAAATAATAGCAAACATAACGAAGTACAACATTGGTTATTCCATTCCTTGGAAAATAAGTAAAGCCATAATTCAATAATTGTGCTTTGCATTTTTGAATATTCTCCACCGGAGAAAGTAAAAAGACATAGAGTATGAAATACTTTCTTTCTGCCATATAACTTAAACAAGGCAATTATTTTCATGTCTGTTTTGATTGAAAATGCTTTTTACAATTTCCAGATTTTTTTAATTTAGCGTATGGCACGTGTTAGCCAGTGATCACTGAGGTGGCTGGCTGCCTCTGTGAAAGGAATTTTTTCGGGTGGTAGTTATCTTTACCCGCAGGATGTTGGGTCTGTGCACCGCTGAGGTCAGCAGCTCGATTCCCATGAGAGAGTAAACTGTGTAGGAGACTCCTACACAGTTTACTCTCTCATGGGAATCGAGCCGCTGACCTCAGCGATTCAAAGGCCCAGCATCTTACCACATGAGCCCCCACAGGCTCGAAAAGTATCCAGAAGCTCCAGTTGGTAGTGAATAAGGCCACACAAGCAATCTTGGTTGTCCCCAAGATGGTCCATATAATATCTCAGCTGCAGAAGCTACATTGGATGCAGGTTTGCCTATGGGTCCAATTGAAAGTGTTGGTTATGACCTTTAAAGCCCAAGTGGCATGGGTCAGTATATCTGCAGAACCATGTTCACTCCATTACAGATTCTATTTGTTAAAGAATTTTCACTGGCGGGATCAGAAAGAGAGCATGTTTTGCTGTTGCTCCCACCCGTTGAAAAAGCTAAAGCAAGTTCCCACTCTCCTAGCCTTGCAGAAATGTCTGAAGACTTGGCTTTGCAGACGTGCTTGATGTTCAGACAGGAGAATGTAGCCATGGGGATGGTTAGTACCTTAAAGGCCCTCTTTCCACCTTTTTAAACTTTTAATTTATTTTTATTTTAATTGGATCATAATATATTACCTTACGTATATACAGGTTTTTTTATGTTTTTATAGCTAATTTGTAAACTTCCCAGAGATGCTCTGTGAGGTGGACAGTTTTTACATTTGAAATATAAAATAAAATAAAATAAAATAAAATAAAATAAAATAAAATAAAATAAATAAAATAAAATAAAATAAAATAAAATAAAATAAAATAAAATAAAATTAAAATAAAATAAAATAAAATAAAATAAAATAAAATAAAATAAAATATTCCTCTAGAGATGAAAATTATCTTGAATTCCAACATCCTGTCTGGGTAATTTGAAATTGACAGGCATGTCTCTACGTACATCCCCAATGTAATTTACTTTTTAACTGTACAGCTCATTATTATATCTGATAAACAAAATAGAACTCATGAACTTAGTTGTCCCTGAAGGTTTTCACTCAGAACAAACTTCAAATGCTTTTTTCTTCTGCCATCATGTATCATAGCAATTAATCATCTCTCAGATTTAACAGGGTCTTGATATTAGTTAGATGTATCATAATATTGCAGAAAATCAATGTTTATTTAGTCCTGAGAAACAAATCCCCCAAAACAGTACAAATGCCTGATCTCTACTTAAATCCCCAAGTGATTAGTTTAGCTTAAATGAAATATAGCTGAGGATTATTTAAGATGTAGTGATGGTCTTCTGCAGATCTTTTGTAGTAGTAATAATTTGATGCCATTAGATAATATTTTCTTTTTCCTTCTATGTTATATATAGATTTTTAATGCATTCAGCATTCTTAGTACATTCAGGAAATATGTTTTATCAAAAATTCAGAATATGATTTGAAAAAGAAAGTCATGCAAGCAAAACACATTACGGAGAACTTTTTTATTTTTATCTTATTTTAATAGTTTGATTAATCTTGATCTACACAGAAAGAAATATGAAGTTGCTAAATAGTAAAAGTAAATAATATACAAGTATCTCTTGTATTATTATTATATAATTTTGAATCATTTTTACTGCATGTCTTCCCCCCTTAACTATAAACAATGAATTTTGCAGATGCTGAATGAAGAATTCAAAATTGCAAAATTCTGGAGCCAGAAGGTAAGCAGTGATATTAATAATCAACAGTGCTCTATTTTCTCTTTTTCTTTTTTCTATTCATACCATAATTTGCTAAGAATTTTCTCTTTTTATCTTGGACAACAAATAAACAAATAGAACAAGCTAACAAGAACTGGTACATGGATCTCATATATCCAGTCTTCTGGCCAGCATTTTACCATGTTTTGTTTAAAAAATAGATGTAAAGAGATTAAATTTATTGTGTATTTTCTTTTGTATACCAGAAAAAAAATCTGTTGCTTGATTTGGAAGAAAAACAAATAAAAATTAGACTCTGGTGTGTGAGAACTGGGTATGTATGTGAAATATAATATATAGATACATTAGATGCAGCCTATAAAAGATCTTCTCAGATGGTTTGGAAAGTAGACCCAAGCAGCAAATTCTTGGGATATACAAAGTTATTTAATAATTTCTCCCAATTTTTTTTATTCTCTTGTATTATGCTCAGAACTCATTATTTTGTGGACTTTTGCTTGTTTGTTTTACAGTTTCTTGACCCAATGATCTTGAAGAGCAGAGAAAATATCTCAGGGAATGCTGTCACAGAATTTCTTTTACTTGGCTTTTCTCATCTCCAGAGGATACAGCTACCTCTGTTCTGCATTGTCCTGATCATGTATGTGTTAGCATTAATGGGTAATGCTCTGGTTGTCCTCATGATCCGCCTGGATTCCCGCCTCCACACCCCTATGTACTACTTCCTCAGCCATCTTTCCTGGTTGGAAATTATCATCACCACCACTGTCACACCAAAGATGCTCAGCATTCTCATTTCAGAGAAGAAGTCCATCTCCTTCTTTGCATGTGCCTTACAAGTCACATTATACTTTCTTGCAGGATCCACAGAAGTCCTCCTACTGGGAGCAATGTCGGTGGACCGCTACCTAGCTATTTGTAACCCTTTGCGCTACACAGCGATCATGAGTAACCAAATATGTTTACTGATGGTGGTTTTCTGCTGGTTCATTAGTTTTATTGGGATTATCACTGGATTAGTTTTCAAGGCAACCCTACCTTTCTGTGGACCCAATATAATTGATCATTTCTTCTGTGATACAGGACCCTTGACAAAGTTGATCTGTGCAGATACCCACCTTGTTCAAGTTTTAGAATTTGCCTTATCATGTTTTACATTGCTTTCCTCTGTCTCCATCACTACCATCTCTTATGTCTGCATTATTGTCACAGTGATAAGGATGCCTTCTGCCCAAGGTAGGAATAAAGCATTTAACACTTGCAGTTCACATATCACTGTGGCCTCAATCTACTATGGTAGCTCCATATTCATCTATGTCAGGCCATCTGGAAGCTCTTCTATGGATTTCAACAAGTTAGCCACAATGCTCAACACAGTAGTAACCCCCTTGCTCAACCCAATTATCTATAGCTTTAGAAATAAAGTGGTCAAAGAAGTTTTAAAAGATAGAGTGAAACAGCTTGGTTCTACCATTGCAAAGGCTGTAGATTAAAATACAACATTTCCTCTTGGGCTTTTCATGTTGTATGGATATATCTGAGCTTAAGTTAGCTGCCTTTTTTCTCCAATTGAATTATAATTTAAAGCTTTCTGAAGAGCCACCAAGGGGTTTAACTTCTCTGCAACCATTTTCCTACCAGGTCCTAGCATCATAATCTCAGAAACCTGTTTATGACAGAACATGCAAATCTCTCCTCTTCTGATAGCACTGATGATGTTACCTAGTTTGGGTAATGGCATATCTGCAAGAAAACAACCAAGCTCAGAGAGTACCAAGGACCTCTCATTTCAACCCTGAGCTACTGATATTCTCCATTATTGGTATCTTCCTCTTCTAATATAATGATGTAATGTTTCCCAAGTCTTATTAACAATATGATCTCATTAATCTAGATAATTTTAGTTAAATAATTTGTTACATAGTGACAAGAAGAAATTTTACTGATGCCTTTTAAAGGTCACTTAAACTAATTCTCTTTGGCTTGATAGAACTCCATTCTTTTTTTTTTTCATATGTTTTCACCTTGTAGGGGGGATGGGCAGCATAAAAAATTGGTAAATAAATAAAATAAATAAAAATAAATTCATCTTAAAGGGAAAAAACTGAATAGTTAAAACTACACTGAAATGGATTTCCATGCAATGTTAATAGTAATATCTGAGCTCTTAAAACTATTGTTTTAAGCAACAAAACTTCTGTTTGCAGAGTATATTCATTATTCAAGCAAGATGGATATGTGAATGATCACTTTATGGAATCTATTTTGGAATTCCTCTGAGAGTTTCATAAATTTCTGACTGCAAAAATGAATTCATTGTTATTTTATCACGAGCATGTTCTTTGCCTTCTCCCAAATCTTTTTCTAGCTGTATTTTCTTCCTATTTCTTATAGAAACAAATATCCTTCCTCTCTCAATGAGGAACAGATATGAGATGAAATCACAAACATGTTTTCTTCAGATAGTTACTTATGATCACTTTGGGGAGCTAATTGAGAACTATAATTATCTCAAGTGATGGTAACGTTATTTCTTGCTTTTGTTTGTATGAAGTTTCAGTGAACAGTTTCACAATCAGAAACAGAACAGATAAATGTTAGAATTGGGCATGCCAGATGCTGGGCAAGGAAAGCCACCAATATTTCATTTCATTTTTGTATTTGTTTGGTGGATAAAGAGCAGGAAAATAAAAAATTGTTGAAGATGAATTGGTATAGGAAAACTAACATTAGATATTAATGAGTTAGAGTGGGATATTGAATTTTATTTTCAAGGAAACAGATTCATTTTTATATTTGCAATGATTTTTTTGTTGCTATGTCTATTGATGTTATGGCTGGTGTTTTTGCCCCAAACTGAATGTAAGATGCACCCCATTCTTTGCAACAGAATTGATGCCCTCCAAATCCCACATGAATATTACCAGCCAGGTAACTTTGTCATTGGAGGAATCTCTTCTCAGTTCGTCTCCTTTTTCAAGGCTCTGTCTTTCCAGGAACATCCCAGATCAATGTTTATTGAAGATTCTATGTAAGGAATTTCTTATTTCAATTAGAGATCCAAGAGAACATTATCATAATTCCTAAGAAGAGAAAGAAAATCTTCCTTACTTGAACAAAATAGAGAATTTCAATAAGATCATGTTAAATGTATAGTTGCAGGTTTTTAAAATATCATATTCTCAATTCTGCATTTTGCCTTTCTTTTGTGAGAACTGCACTCTGTTAATTTGTCTACCAGATCATGTTGTTTTCAGTATTTGTCAAGATTTACAGCTTCCTTAAATCCCAACTACTTTTCTGTATCATATGAGGGACTTCCTTCAGTTTTGCCTCTATATTTGGGTACAAATTGGTTCTTATTTACTGCAGTTTCGCTTTAATGACCATTGTATCTCTAAGAGCTTGAATTTCTCAAAATAAATGAAGATGTTTCATGTTCTCTCTTTCTCATAGTCCTTCCGTTTCTATCCCCTTTACTGTGTTACTTCTTGTTTCAAAGAAGTATGAGGTAATTATATTGATCAATAGCTCTTAAAAGTTAAACATAAGGGGTATTACAAAGCTGTACAAGTCAGCAGAATGGGTTGCTCCAGAGTGGACCAGGAAGATCCATATTCAGGTTCTGAAGTGCTTTTCTTAATATAATGTTTGTCATTGGGTTGCTATAGGGCTAGAAGAATATGAAAGGAAGAAAAATGAAAAACGTTTCTCATAAATAAATCTTGGGCCACATCCTCATGCCTTTCTTATTTTTACTCTTGTAAATAAAGTCAGTTTGGTAATCTGAACCAAAAAGTGAATCAAATCATGGTATTGAAAATGAACACATAATCATGATCCAATCAAAGTTACATTAAATTCACTAAAATCAGTGGGGCCTAAGTCATATCTACTATAAGAATAACTGGATGAAATATAAAAGGACAATTTTATCACAGGACTCTATAATTAATAACACTGTGGTTTCCTGCTTTCAGTTTTCAAGACAAAAACTCCAAAGAAAATAGCAACCCTGCAATAATATTTTAACTATATTTTGTTGACTAATTCCTAGCAGCTGGATTCATGCATCCCAGTAAGCAGGAAAAAGTCTTATCACTCTTTAGTAGTAAGACTGAGCCCAGCCAACTGCTGCTTTTCTAATTTATACACTATATTGTATTTTGCTGCTTCATAATTTGTTTCTCCTTTCAGAGATATATTTTTTTAACTTAAGGAACAATTGGAAATGTGATTTCCTTTGGCACACAATATTATCTTCACCTAGAGACAGGTGGATCTTGTCCATTATTATAGACAAAGCATTTGAACAGCAAAGAAACCAATAAGAAGAGTCTCTTTCTCTCACTAATCTAATCAAATAACTGGGGTGAATCATTCATAATAGGAGAAAAATTACTTTCTGAAGCATTTCTTGATCATTTCAAAGTTATATATACTTTATTTCTAATGAAGTATGTGGTTGTTGGCACATCCTGAGTACCATTCTGAGAAACAGATGTCTCTGAAAGAAATGTGTGCTTTTGATTACGAATGTCTAGAATATTCTTGGATTATACCAATGCTTTCATTGCAGTGTGGTGATAAAAAACTACCAGCAGGTCTTGGCCTTCTTGTATGCTGTGAAGGAAGTCAATGAAAATCCAAGGCTTTTGGCTAATGTAACAATGGGATTCCACATCTATGACAGCTACTTCAATGACAGGTTAACCTTTCAGACAACCATGAATCTACTCTATAGCCCAAAAACAACAGTTCTAAATTACAAGTGTAATTCAGAGAAGAATTTGATAGCTATCACTGGGGCACTTCATTCACAAACTTCCCTTCATATGGCTACTATCTCAAGTATTTATAAAACTCCCCAGGTAGGAGAATTTATCTATTGTAAGGTGACTTTTATAATTTTTGTAAGATGTTCATATTAAGGACCAAGAGAGAAAATAAAATAGAGAGGCTTCATCCAATGATGCAGCCTAGTAATTTTGCTGTCTTACATATCCCTCATTTAAACACCCATGTTTTTTATTTAAAAATCAGCACCCCTTTGCTGTAGAAATGACATTTATAAAGTAACACATACATACAAGCATATACACTTAAAAAGAAGAAAAATTTTGTATTGAATAACATTATTCTTAGATTTCAATATGTCTTATCAGTCCATGTATTAACATTGGCGTTATATACAGATGTCCTGATCACATGCTATTGTCTGGATAATTATATAGGAAGTCTTTGTATTGGAACCTTAGATTTAAGCTCTGAAATCTAGTCCAAGCTATACCACTTGCATCATGATAATTCTGAAGTTACCAGAAGACATTATGGCTATCATCTTCATGGCTTAGCTGCTATTTGCTGGTTTGGGAAGTAGGCTTAGAAAAAGGTGAAACTGATTTAGAAGTTGAAATTATATTTCAATGGTGAAAAATTGCTTCTGTCTTTAATTCCAAGACATGCCAAATTGTGTTTCAATTGTGATATGAGAAATGCTAGTTACAAATCTTTTATATATATATAAAAATCTTTTATATATATATATAAAAATATATATAAATTTCATATTTATATATATATATATGAAAAATATAGTCTGGATTAAGGCATGAATTTAGAAAAAAAAATTCTCAAGAAATTTTAGGATTAGAAAAATAATATATATTTGAAATAGTAATTCTTATTATTGCTTTGTAACTTGAAGTCCTAACACTAAATTACTTAAATTTTCCCCAATCTAATTTTCTCCAATTATATTGACAATTGGCCATACTGGCCATATTGTACATGCCTGGCAAGCTTGATACATGTACTATATAATTGCTATTTTGCTATAATTATGAATAATATTATATTCAAAAAATGGGAAATCCATCCATTATGGAGGGCACTAATTGAGAAGAAGGTTCCTTATAACATGTCCGTAAGCAGACATTTTTATTTTACTTATGCCAAGAAATTTGTTTTTGCTTAGGTCTCTTATTACTTGTTTGATCCTTTATTGACTACTAAAATACAGTTCCCTTTCATTTACCGGGTGGTTCCCAATGAAAAGCATCAGTATAAGGGTATTGTCAAACTACTTAAACATTTCCAATGGATATGGGTTGGGATCATCACACTGGATGATGACAAAGGAGAAAGTTTTGTTTGGAACTTAGTGCCAATGCTTTCCCAAAATGGTATTTGTTCTGCTTTCACTGACAGAATGCCCTCCATAACAAACTTCTTGGAAATCCATGACTCATATATGAAGACTGAAAAAAGACTCAATTTTTTTAGGATCAACGAAGTCAAAGCAGTTCTGGTATACGCAGAAACTCATTCTGCACTGAGTTTAAAATTTTTGCTCACTCAAAATAATGACATAGCAGACACTCTAGACAGAGTATGGATTATGACAGCCCAATGGGACTTCCCAGCTTTACAGTTTCATAAGGATTGGGATACAATGGTGTTCCAAGGGACTTTGTCTTTTGCAGTTCATTCCAGGGAAGTATTGGGATTCCAACATTTCCTTACAACCATAAAGCCTAACTTACTAGAGAAAGACAATTTTATTAATGATTTTTGGGAACAGGCTTTCAACTGTTTATTTTCAAATTACTACACTGGTGAACAGCATACAGAATTTTGTACTGGGAGAGAAAAATTGCAGAACCTTCCTGGACCCTTTTTTGAAATGAAGATGACAGCCCAAAGCTACAGTGTATATAATGCTGTCTATGTTGTGGCACATGCTTTAGATGCCATGCGGTCACTAGATTCCCAACACAGAATGATGAGAGCACTTGGGAACCCACAACCTTGGCAGGTATTATTTCATATTCAAAACAATGTTATTGCCATAAATAGGCAATTGAAAAGTAGCATTATGTAAAGTTTATATTACTGTTGATCACAAATTATTCTGTCTATACCTTCTCAAATAATTTCCTCATAGGAAATTATGAGCCAGTAGTGCGCAGCAGCATCCAAAAAGCTAAGGCAATCCTTGGTTGTATAAAGAAAGCATAGAATCAAAATCACATGAAGTATTAGTACCACTTTATAAATCTTTAGTATGACCATACCTGAAATATTGCATCCAATTTTGGTCACCACATTACAAAAAAGATGTTGAGACTTTGGAAAAAGTTGAGAAGAGCAACTAAGATGATTAGGGGCCTGGAAACAAAAACATATGAAGAAAGGTTGCAGGAATTGGGTATGGCCAGGCTAGAGAAAGACTAGGGTGACATGATAGCAATCTTCCAGTATTTGAGGGGCTGCCATAAAAAGAGGGGGACAATTTATTTTCCAAAGCACCAGAAGGCAAGACAAGAAACAGTGGATGGAAGCAACCTGGAATTAAGGAGAAACTTCCTAACAATGAGGACAATTAACCAGTGGAACAGCTTGCTTTCAGAAGTTGTAGGTGTTTCATTACTGGAGGTTTTTAAGAAAAGACTGGACAACCACCTATTTGAAATGCTATAGGGTCTCCTGCTTGATCAGGGGGTTGGATTAGAAGAACGCCAAGGTCCTGTCCTATTCTGTTTCTGATTAGGTTGCCAGGAGTATTTTCCACTTAGGAGTGGGACAACTGGCACCAAGTATTGCTGGAAGCTTTGTTTATATGTATTTGTTAGATTTATATCCTGCTTTTAATACAGAAGTTCAAGACTGTAAATACCATTCCCTCCTCTCATTTTTCCCCACAGCAGCAAACTAGATTGGGCTGAAAGTCACTGAATGAGGTTCCATGGATCAGGTCAGACCAGGATGTGGGTCCCCTTGGTGTCAGTTCAACAACTTAACTATCATACCATCCAGATTCTTTAGCCTTATGTCTTTCTGAAATCTAAGAGACCATTTCTTTCCTTCTTCACAAATTGCAGCATTTAAAAAGAAAATGTCATGACCCATATCATTTTTTTTTCCAGATGTAATGCTTAATATCAGCCCATTATATTTATTAAAATAGGAACTTGCAATTTTAGTGTTAATTAGTTCCTTCATGTTTTCTCTATAGAACCATCAACATCACTTTATAGACTTCACATTGCTTTTCCTCCAAAATTATTATATTATTGTTATATTGCTGTTTCTTTCAGCTTCTGCACATCTGTGTCTATTATACTTGTTTTGTTGTGTTCTATATATCTATATTTATTTGCTATTTGCTTTTAATCCACATTAAGGATTTCAGTGGATATCAATTCAATATTTATATGAAATACAATAATAAAGACATTTCACCTTTTCATTTAAAACTCCTTTTGTTATCTTGGGTTGCAGCTCCACTCTTTCTTGAGGAGAATTTCATTTAACAACAGTGCTGGAGACCTAGTATCTTTCGATGAGCAAGGTGAATTGGAAGGTGGATTTGATATTATCAACTGGATTACTTTTTCAAACAAATCATTCTCCAAAGTAAAAGTAGGAAAGTTGAACCCACATGTCTTATCTAATAAACAATTATACATTAATGATGGGAAGATCCTCTGGCATAACAACTTCAATAAGGTAATATTTTATTATAGACTATTGAGCTGGGAAGGTAAAGAAAATTTCCTTCTTTGGAAGAACATGTGCAAAATCTGGACTTTCCACATTTCCAGACTCCACATTATAGTCAACAGAAGACATTATAGATAGTAGATTTATCTATCTATGATAATTTAATGTTTATTTCATGGAAAATACTAAAATGATGTATCATATAAATTTATAATGCATATAAATGTATGGAATATTTTAAGTGGAACCCACCATACTGTGGGAATAATACAAGGAAGAAGAAATGTCTGGAATAATTTACAAGGAATTTGTAACAGGAATTTTCATAGAAAATTTCTTTTACAGAAATCTGTGAAAAAAATCTGTGGATGTACATTTTCTTTATGGATTTTACAAACTATTTCAAGAATCAGAATAGAATGTTAGCTTAGTAAAGCAAATAGTAAGATTACTTTTTCAAGCTATCAAGATCAAGGTCCTAGAATTATGTTCTGAATAACTGAATATATTTCACAGAAGGATTTTTGTCTCTGATGAGAAAACCCTTTGAAAATACCTTGCTAAGTTTTTTCTCCCCTCTATTTATTAACAGACACCACCATTTTCAATATGTAATGACCACTGCCATCCAGGTTCTGTTAGAAAAAAGAAAGACGGGAAACCATTCTGTTGCTATGACTGTGTTTCATGTCCCAAAGGGAAGATTTCTAACCAGAATGGTAGGTAATACAATATATTGTCATGTTACAATGAATAAATTATATTTTGTCTTTTAATTAAATAAGGATGTACTTTGCATAACATTCTAAGCCATGATGATATATGATTTGAGGGGTTTAATGTGATATTCAAACCTGTTTTATATCAGGGAACAAATATGTCCATTGATCTTCCCCAATCCCTTTAATGTTTTAAGTTGTTTTAATTTTTGAAAAATAAAACCAGGAATTACATTACAAAGAAAATATGTTAGTCTGTGGCAACATCTACAGATTATGTTTTTGTCTTAGCTTGGCATAATCTAATATGATTGGAAATTATCTTCTGGACTAAGCAAAAATATTTTTTCTGATAAATTGTTCAGGGAAAGTAGTGTAGCATAATTACTATGAATTAACCAACTGTGGATTTTTAAAATTAAAATCTAAATCAAAACATAAGCATTGTTGTTTTGGATTTGTCCATGGAATTGTCCACTTACTCTTAAAAATAGTTTTTAACCCATTTCACGGGTGAAATGCTCCTGGTTCGGACCGGATCGCCCGATATGGTAGTGATGGCAGTGGGTGGTTCAGAGAACCGGTAGCAAAAATCCCTGCACTCCCCCACCTGATGATCGTGATGATCGCATGATCATCAGAGGCTTTTTTTTTAACTAAGGGAAAGCATTTTTTCTACAACCTCTTCTGACAAAAAATGCTTTTAAAAGTTTTAAAAAAGCCTCTGATGATCGTGCGGCTCAGCTGGGATCCTCAGAGGCTTTTCAAAGCATTTTTTTCTGCAACCTCTTGGCCGAATAGATGGTAAAAAAAAATGCTTTGAAAAGTCTCTGACGATCCCAGCTGAGTTGCCTGATTGACAGAGAGGTATTTTTTAAAAAGCCTCTCTGACGATCCCTGCTGAATTGCCTGATCGCCAGAGGCTTTTCAAAGCATTAGAAAAAATGCTTTGAAAAGTTAAAAAAAAAAGTTGGCCATGCCCACCCAGTCACATTACCCCCTCCACCAAGCCACGCCCATAGAACCGGTAGTAACAAATTTTACATTTCACCCCTGACCCATTTGCATTATACTTTTAACAGAAGCATGATGGGATGGATAGAACATTAAAATTAGGCTCCAACATTAAGTTTGTTTAGTCAATTGATGAGAACCAGTTTGATATAATGGTTAAGGTATCAACCAAGAAACTGAGTGTGTGTGAATTCTAGTTCTGCTATAGGCACAAAATCAGCTGGGTTACTTTGAGCCAGTCATATTCTTTCAGACATAGGAAAGAAGCAGTGGCAAACCACATTCAAAATCTTGTCCAAAATCCTACAGAGACTTGTTTAGGTAATCCCAGGAGTAAAAACTGACTCAAAGGCACACACACACACACACACAGACACACACACATTTCCATTGTTCCTCATGTAACTTGAACTGTGTAATTAAGCTGAAACTCTTGAATTTTTAATTTAACTTTCTAAAGAGGTTCAGGAAATAGGAACTCCTTGCTTCACAGTAGTTTTTACCTTCACACTATCACATGGAGGTATATGAACAGAGGCAGAAAATGGTACCATATATAAAGTAGCATACTGGGATTAGCCATTTCTCTGCCATATTTGCAATAACTGGAAAACTATTTTTCATAATATAATTTTTATTGAAAAAAGATAAAAGCCTTGCAAATATTAAAAAAAAAATAAAGATTAGTAAATAAGTAAGAAAGAAAGAAAGTAGAAATAGCATTGGAAAAGAAAGAAAAGAAAAGTTCATTTCCTTCTTCAATAAGCTATCCTTTCTAACTGAAAAACCCATAAATCACAAGGATTTTGTTTTGTTTTGTTTTGTTTTGTTTTCAGCAAATGTGTATATTTGAATCCCAAATTTTCTAGCTTTTTTATTAGTCCACAAGGTATGATAAAATGACTCTTTGCACTGTCCACATTTTCAATGTAAATTTGAAGTATCTTTATATATCCTGGCATTTTTTTCTAGAATCATATACCAATGACATATCACTTTATAGAAATTCTCTTTTAAAATATAATATAAATTTCAGTCCTTTCAATTAAGTTTTCCACTTTCCAACAAAATTATGATCAAAATTCATAGCACCTGGAAGTCTAAAAATAGATCACTCATTGTGTGTTATGCATTGTAATGTATAGCTGGCATAGAAAAGAGAATCAGATGAGTGGAGATTGGTATGGGTAGGTTTATTATATCATGCAAAAAATGCCTTTAAGTGTTATGGGATTGCAAGTTAGGCTGGATGCTCACCAATTATAAAATCTCTCCCTCTCCTCCCCCCTCTCTCCCTCCCTCCTGCATACATTTTCTGCTCAAACTTTAAGAACAGTATAATTAATGATTAAGATTAACTAGATTAAGAGATTAAGTTAGACAGGGAGAGCTTTGAAAAGAGAATAACTTCCTCTTTTGCTTTACTTACAATAGTATTGTGATAAGAAATCTGAACAAATGAAGCAATATCTAAATTGAGTCTCAAATAAGCATTTTAAAATACTGAGAGATGTATAAATTGTGGACCATTAGCCATAATTGTGCATTTCTACATGATTTTTTAAAACTTTTCCACTAATTTTATAATGTGAATGCTTTCACCCATTTGGGAGGAAATATGCAAAAGAAACATATATGAACAAATTCAGATATAAATTTAAGAGAGAAAAATAAGATTAACTGAATATTAACAATCTGTATGAATTAAAGAATTTTTAAAGTTGTTCAACACTGCAAATTTTAATAATTTATTATTATTGTTGTTATTCAAAGAAATGGACAAGATTCCCACTAGATATTTGGAAAATTGGATCTCCATCATACCTTTCCTCATCCTTGTTAGGAATCAAAAAAGAAAAAGAAAAGCTTGATAAATTAAATCCTTGATAAAAGCACACCTGTATTCAAGACACTGAGATGTTATTGGTTTATCTTTTTTTCAGACATGGACAACTGTATCCAGTGTCCAGATGATCAGTATACAAACAGTAACCAAGATGGATGTCTTCCCAAGAGTTTAAATTTTCTCCTTTATGGTGAACCATTGAGCTTTGGTTTAGTTTTTATGGCTGTTTTATTTTCTGGGATCACAGCTTTGGTACTGGGGATTTTCATTAAGTACCAGCATACTCCAATTGTCAAAGCCAATAACCGAGACCTGACTTACACTCTCCTCATCTCCCTCCTGCTCTGCTTCCTCTGTTCCTTCCTATTCATTGGCCAACCTCACACTATAATTTGTCTCTTCCGGCAAACCACATTTGGTGTTATCTTCTCTGTAGCTATTTCTTCTGTGCTGGCAAAAACCATCACTGTGGTTCTAGCATTCATGGCTACAAAGCCAGGATCCAAAATAAGGAGTTGGGTGGGGAAAAGACTGGCTACTTTTATGGTCCTATTCTGCTCTGTTTTTCAATTACTCCTTTGTACTGTGTGGTTATGTACTGCTCCTCCCTTCTTAGACCTCGACATGCATTCTTTGACTAAGGAAATAGTGGTAAAATGTAATGAAGGGTCAGAGTTTATGTTTTACTGTGTTCTGGGCTATCTGGGATTTCTGGCTCTAATCAGTTTCATTGTAGCTTTCTTTGCCAGAATGTTGCCTGATACTTTTAATGAAACTAAGTTCATTACATTCAGCATGTTAGTCTTTTGCAGTGTATGGATCACCTTTGTCCCAACTTACCTAAGCACCAAGGGAAAATACATGGTGGTTGTGGAGATCTTCTCCATCTTGACCTCCAGTGCTGGTTTGCTGGGTTGTATCTTTTTTCCCAAGTGTTATATAATTGCTCTAAAGCCTGAGCTAAATAGTAAAGAGCTAATAATGAGACACAAATAGAAATCTATTTGTGATTACTCATTCTTTAAAGAACATCAACAAGAGTATTTTACTACAATCAACAGAAGTAACAGTTAATATATGAAAAAATAGACTACTTTGCACATTTTGTATCTGCGTCCAAGTCAATGAACTTTTCAAATTCATCATATGCAAATATGGTGATAAATGTGTAATCATTTTTCAGTAATCATAGGTTTAAGAATGCATTTAAATATTTGGGAAAATTGATACATAGGAATATCCAGTGTGGATCAACTCTGGATAAAGACACATGTAAGAGCATGAATCCCAGTGTGATTGTTTTCCAGATGTATGAACTTTAGTGTGGCAATTATGGAGACTTCTAGAAATCAGTCTGATATACTCTAGAACAGTGGCTCTCAGTCAGGGTACTGAGGATACGTGAAGAGGGCCAGAGGTAAAAAAAACTTGTCATGGGACACCCTGGCACATGCCAATAGGGCCAAAGAAAAGCAAAGAGCTTATACAGCAAATTTATTTGGAAAAAAAAGTGATGATGAATCGTCTCAATATTCACTTCTTTGGATTATGCATAACAACTTGACATAAGTAACAGTGACAACATGCTGTCCCTGTTACTGAACCCCTGAGGCTTTATAGATAATAAAACACTTTCTGATACTTAGCCTTGTAATCTGTATAGAATTTAAAGCCTGATGTTCTTCACTAAGATAAATATTTGACTATAAAATACATATATAACTTACTTCACCAAGATAATGCTCTTATAAAGGCTAAAAGTATAACTATATTTAAAACTTCTAAAGGGAAATGTAATATTCATCATTAAATGTTTAAGTCTCTACTTGATCCTATTTAATGTAAATTCATACCTATATCTATTGTAAAAAAAAAAATTGGAAGTTATTTCTTTGTCTTTCTTTGTCTGTCTTTCTGCACTTTGGGCTTTGCTTTTTTATTTTTATTTTCTCCCTTCTATCTTAATTATTAGTTGTTGTTAGTTTTTATCTCTTGACTTTAAAATTTAAATAAATTTTAATTGTAATGTTTAATAAAATTATTTTAAAAAATATTATATTCTAATAAGAAATATAAAGGTCAGATACAAGAGGGGAAATTATTTTTCAGACATTCCAGTTTTGGAGAATATACTAATAGTACAACATTAAAATATCCTAGCTTCAAATTTCCTAAGAAAATTATGAAAGTCAAATTGTTATTCCATACATATTATGCATACATTAACACACACACACACATATATGCATATGCATGTGCATGTGTACGTGCATATTTACACACACACATATGTTCATTCAGTGACCGTCTACCGGCACATGGAGAATACTTTTAATAATGTTGAATAAATGGACTTACTACTGGTTCTTCAGGTTACAGCCATTATTAATATCCCTGCAGTATAGAAAGTCCTTCACTTAGGACTGTAATGGAACAAGAAGTGATGGCTGTAAAGTGACATGACCTCATTTAACAACCTCCACTCACTGTTCTCCATGATGCAGCTGTTAAATGAAGATGTATGTTGTTAAGTGGAGCATAGGGTGCTTCAAGGGTGGGGGTAGTACAGGAAGACCTAGGACAGGCCCAAGCTCATCTTCCCCAGCCTCCCAAGTCTCCCCTCCATTGAAGCACCTAGTGCTCCAGTCTCTGCCACTTCAGCTTCCCCCAAGATTCTTCCAACCACTCAGTATGCAAGAGTGCTTAAAGTTATTCAGCAGTAGCTACCAGCACACAGAGGATGGTTATAGTCTGTAGCAATGGTCTACTATCCATCAACCATCCAAGGGCCTCCCAAGGCCTCCCACTGCCCCTTGGGATTCCCCAAGGCCTTAGCCTAGTCCCAATCCAGCTATTCAACCATGGAAGGTAACCTGAGCTATCAGCCCAGAGAGGGCAGTTGCAATCTATAGACCATGGCCTACTTCTCATCCAGATCCCCAAAGACCTCCCCCTGACACTTGTGGTTTTCCCAGGCTTTGGCCCACTCCCATGGAAGGAAGCCTAAAGCAAGTCAGCAGAAGCTACCAGCACATAGAAAGCAATTAAAGTGTGTAGGTCAAGCCATACTTGTCTTCCAGACACCCAATGGCCTCCCAAGGCTTCCCCATGCTGAGGTACTCAGTATTCCATGGAAGTACTTGAGGTTTCCCCAGACCTCATCCTGCTCCCAGCCTTGCCAGTCAGATATGCAAGGGAGTCTAAAGCATAAAAAAGCAAATGCTTTCAAGTCAAGGATACCAGTTACAACCTGTAGCTTGAGGTTTAATTTCTATATTGCCATCCAAGCACTTTTTAGGATTCAGTTTGCTCCTCACTCTAGTCCATAGCCTAGTAGCAGCCAACTTACCTTTCTGTTTGTTAAGGAGGAGCTCATTCAATGCAATGTAATATGGGACTCCACTTTCTTACAGAAGCTGCTTGCCTCATGGCCACTTTGTGCTGGTCCGTAAGCCAGATATACCTCTCACAAACTTGTAGGGGTGTGTCTGTGACTGCACAAACTCCAAAAACAAATGGAGCCTTCTAAAACAATGGATCCTCTCTGAAATATCAAACCTCTACAGACTCGCTTTGTACGAACTGGACTCCTTTAAACAAGGCAAGATACAGGGCAGCCAAAAAGGCAGAGATGGAGGGAGATATATGGACAGGGGCAGTTGGAGGCAGTTCTTACTTTACTGAGGCTCAGGGTGGGCAAAAACAAAGCCCAGAATGGATTAGCATAGGTAGAGCAATGACTGGTAGAATTTTGTTAATGATACCAATAGGAAATGATGGGATTGTCATTGCTAGGACTCATGTAACTAAGCATTAAACGGCATTGTTTAGCAATAGAAATTCAAGTCCCAATTGTTGTCACAACGTAAGGATTACTTGTATACATATAGCCCAATAATTATTTTCTCAGTTTGCCTGACACAAGTACTTTACATAAATGACAACACTGATGTGGTTACACTATGATGCATATGTCATTTTTCCTTCCCTTTAGGACACAGGTGTCAAACTTGCTGCATCATGTTGCCATCATGACTCGTGACATATCATGACTTTTTTTCCCTGTCAGGGCATTTATTAATCCCATGTTTGGCTCTGGGACTAATTACCCTGGTTTAATTAGAGGAGATGAATCGTGGCTTATTCCAAGTTGCAATAATCTGAAAAGAAACGCGAGGAAAGGTTTCTAATAAAACTCATTTATTTGTTATAAAGAAAATAAAACACCTCACTAACTAAGAAAAGTAAATTGTTACATTTTGGAAGTAATTTGAGCCAGCTGCCTTTCAGCAACCGGCACCCGTGGCAAGAGAACAAAGGAAAGAGTGTGAGAAGCAAGTGAAGGAATGTGGGTGGATGGACATGCGTAGTAGCTTTTGATAACAATTCTTGGCAAGGTACGGAAAGTCAGATAGTCCAGAAATAATGAGCTCAGCTGGTAAATAAAATAACGCAGTGACATTCCCCTTCTTTGCCAGTTGAGCGAATATCAGTACATCATCAAATAAGGCACATCTTCTTGCGCAGATACTCGTGTTGAGCTGCTGGAAGTGGTTTGTTGAGCATATCAGCAATTTGATCATGTGTAGATACATATTGCATTTTGACAAAACCTTTTTTCACTAAATGTTTTATGTTTTGATAACGGATGTCAATGTGTCTGGACCTAGAACCTGTGAAATGTGATTCAGAAATATAAACCACTGATTCATTGTCTTCCATCACGGTGATCGGTCGGATCGGGTGTGTCCAGATATCTGTGACTAAAGCATCAAACCAAGTTAGAGAATTACATGCATCTGAAACACAAGCATATTCAGCTTCAGTAGATGAACAAGAAACAAAGTTCTGTTTACGTACTTGCCGATAAACAGGACATCCATTTAAGAACATCATATAACCTGAAGTACTTTTACGTGATTTCTTATCACTTGCCCAATCAGAATCTGCATAACAACATAATTCTGCATAATCAGTATGTGTTGGTTCTAACAATAATTTCAAATGTTTGGTGTATTTTAGGTATCTCAATAATTTCTTAATACATGTCCAATGAAACTGTTTTGCCTTACCTACGTGTCGTGATAAGAGATTAACACTAAGTGCAATGTCGGGTCTGGTCCAACTACTAATGTATAACAGTGACCCAATGACTGAACGATAAAGTGTTTGATCCTCGAACTCAGGACTTTCTTCTTGTATCAAGTTGTGAAAATCTGTTTGCATGGGTGTCTTTGTTGTGTTAGCATCTTTCATGTTGCAATGATGCAAAACTTGTTCAATTTTATCTTCTTGTGAAAGGCTAAACCCCTTCTGTGTCTTTTCAATCTGAACACCTAAATAAGTGCTAATGTGACCTAATGATTTCAATGTGAAGTATCTCTGCAAAGCTTTGGCAAAAATTTCACTCATTTGCTTATTTGGACCAATATAAACAATATCATCAACATAAACAAGAACTATCTCATATGCATTGTTAGATCTTTTTGTGAACACGCACTCATCAGTTTCGGACTTAATAAAGCCCATTGAATTTAGTTTGTCAGTAAGACATAAGTACCACATTAAACCAGATTGTTTCAGACCATAAAGACTTTTGTTTAGAAACCAGGTATCCCCTTCTTGCTGTCGGAATCCTGGAGGACTTCTCACGTAGATCTCTTCATCTAGGTCTGCATGTAGATAAGCCATGTCAACATCAAACTGGAAAACTTCTAAACCAAGGATAGTTGCAGTTGCTAAAGCAATTTTTACACTCTCAGTTCTAACTGTCGGTGAGTAAGTATTTGTGTAGTCCTCAGGATAACGTTGAGCGAAACCCTGAGCTACAAGTCTGGCTTTGTACAGTGACTCACCATTTGGTTTCTTTTTGATTCTGTAGACCCATCGAGTGCCAATGACCTTTTTGTTTGCTGGAGGTTTTGCAGGTGTAAATACTTTAAGTTTCTTTAGACTGTCCATTTCAACCTGCATCGCCTCATACCATTTCGTCTTGCTCTGAATCAGGGAGCTGCTTGATTTGTGTGAAATTATCAGGTGGAAGTGTAACGTTGCAAATCAAAGGCAAGGGTGCTTTTGTCAGTTGCCAAGAATATCATTGTGGAGGGATCCCTTTTGTGGCCCTCTTGGAACGTCTCGGAACAACTGTCCAATCTTCTTCTGCTTCGTCCTTGTCCTCACTTTCGTCGCTAGCGTCAGCATCCGCGGCTTGTGAAGACGGAACATCGGGTTGAGAAGAATCAGTGGAATCTTGGTCATCAATCTGCGTGGCATCAGCAGTATCATCTCTGGGAAAATAAACTCCAGGATCATTGGAATGAATCCTGGACCAGTCAATATCTTCCTCAAAATTTGCAGATTGGGAAATCACAATTGCATGTTTAGAGTCAATAAATCTGCTCCATTTTGAGTTATCATCAATACCCATAAATCTCAGTCTCTTTGCTGCTGGACCTCCTTTTCTTCTTTGAGCTAAGGGAATGTTCACCATAGTGTATGAACCAAAAATATGGATGTTTTTAAGATTGGGCTTGTAGCCATACAACATGAAGAAAGGAGTCTGATTTGTTACACTGCTCCAAGTACGGTTGACAATGTAATTTGCATACTTGATAGCTTCACCCCAGTATATCATATCAAGGTTGGCGTCCTCTAGGAGACAACGCATCATGGTTTGCAGTACCTCTCCATTGTGAGCCGGTGTGCCAGGGGGCGAAGTCTGATGAATAATTCCATTCTTACGCATCCAGTCCTGGAAACGCTGAGACATGAACTCGGCACCACGATCACTCTGGATTCTGGCGATGCGAACTTGGTGTTGGGTAGAAACAAGGGTTGCAAAGTCTTTAAAGATCTGAAAGGTCTCTGATTTTTCTTTCATAGGATATACATATCCATATCTAGAATAATTATCAACAATTGTTAGAAAATATTTTCTACCACCAAATGATGGCGGGAATGGACCAACTATGTCAATGTGAACCAAATCAAAAATGTGTGTTGACAGGCATGTAGCGTGTTTGGGAATGGCTGCTGCTTTGGATTTGGCCTTCTTGCATACAGCACAATCCAAGAACACCTTACACCCCTTTAGATCCAAACCTTTTGCGAACTCCGGCATCTTCCTAAGAACATGGAAACTGGCATGCCCCAATCTTCTATGCCATTTGTGGATACACCTGGAATGCAAAGTTTTACCTGTTAGTGAATTCTCAACATTAACATTTTTATGCAGAACCTCAGGCTTGCTCTGAGCAACCTGTTTACCAATTCTATTTTTGTTGCTTTAGGAGCCTTAGGAATAGCAACAGGATCTCTCTCTGGAGCATCTCTCTCTGGGCCTGTGCATTCCCTTTTTGGAGTTTGCATACTTGCCTGTGTTTGTGTTTTAGGCTTTGGCTTTAAGTAATAAACACCACCAATTAATATGGTTTCAGCAACAATATCTCCATCTTTAACTATGTAACTTGCTTTTTCAAGGTGGTGAACCTGGAACTTTAACATTCTAGACAAGTGACACTGACTAAGCAAATTACAGGTTGCTGTTGGTATGTAATAAACATCAGGAATGAATGCATCGAGCTCTTCAACATAAACAGTTCCTTTTCCTTTGACCTGACAAGGATGATTTGAAAAAGAATAAAGTTCACGTAGTTCTGGTTCAGGCTCGTGCATCTCTGTAAAAAGTTCCTTTCTGTAGGTAACATGCAATGCTGCACCACTGTCCAAAGTCCACAGGAGTCGTCTGTCGTACTCTGGTTGAGGTTGTGGATCATTGGTTAAAGCCAATGTGGCGAGTGGAGTTTGTGGATCACGCCGGGGACCACGACGATCTTGTCTTCCGCCTCTGCCTCTGCCTCTGGAATCTGTTCCTCTGGGCTGGTATGTGACGGGAGCTGGAACTCGTTGGGGACAATCCCGGGTGGCATGTCCCACACGATCACAGGTGTAGCATCTTGGCATCCTTGGAGCATAGGTCCTTCCTCGGAAGGGGCGCCTAGCTGGAGCTCTTGATGCGGGTGGTCCTCTCAAGTGTGGCGTGGCCAACATGAATGCCTCTTCTTCAATTAAAAGTCTACAAACATTGTCCACTGTGCGTTGAGCAATTGGGACTTGGTTAATTTTTGTAACAGCATCTTTCCATTCATAATTCAAAGAGTTAATAATGATGCTGATCATTTGAATATCTTCAATGTTATGGCCTCTTTCTCTCAATTCTGTTCTCAGGCCTTTCAGTTTGGTGAAATGTCCTCCAATTTGTTCACCAGGTTTCAATCTCAAACCGTGGAGTTCAGACATGAGTAAACATGAAGATTCAATTGAGATAGGCCTGTAGCAATTTTCCAATTCAGCCCAAATTTGTCGGGCTATTGTATTTGGTGGAAAAATGACCTGCAGTTCAGTATCCATGGACATCAATAATGTTGTGCGAGCCCTTATCTCTAAATCTCTTACTGCAAAGTCCCATGGTTGAGCAGGTGGGTTAAATACCATACAGTGACTGCCTTCTCTAAGAAGCAATAGTGTAATCTCACTGACCCAGGCTTTGTAATTGTGTCCTGACATTTTTAGTTTTGACTCACCTGTTAGTGGAGAGACAGAAAATGCCTGGTAAGGAGCCTGCACTTGGTACGCTGGCTGTGCTGGCAGAAATGCCTGTGGTATTTGCTGTGCCTGTTGTGGACCTAAAAATGGTCTTGGTTGTGCCATTGGAGGTGGGCCAGGAAGTGGCCCTATTTGCACTTGTGGCTGTGGCACATATGCAGGCATTTGTAGCTGCTGTGGCTGATGCACTGGAATCTGCTGTATTCCAGTTGCCATTTGTGCTTGACCTGCAATATTGGCGTGACCTGCTGGAGATGCAGTCATTTGCCTTTGCTTCATTAAGTTAATTGTGTTCCATCTAATTTGCCATCTAAAAGACACCAACACCACCAGGGGTGTTTGAGTTTGGGCCTGTGGAAACACTTGTGGCATTTCAGCTTCCTGTAGTAAATTACTTTCGCCAGCAGATGGTGCTGCATCTTTAGCTTCGGGCAGCTTTGCATACGGGGCATTGTATGCTTTAGAGTAGGAGTGGTTATGTAAGACATGTGTAACTTGATCAGGGAGACTTTCATGTGACGTATGCAGTGCTCTTTGCCTTAATTGGCCTGACACAGAATCCACCAGGGGGAGTGTCTTTGGCTCTGAGCAAGAAGACAATATGGCGCTTTTTGAAAAATTTAAGTTATCTCCCATATCTTGCTCAAGCATAGATATAGCCATTTTTGCCTGGGATAGCTGCTGTTCATAGAGTTTTATACGGTCACGATAGGCTTTCATAGCCAGCTCATCCAGGGTGAGCTTAGAGCTTCGAGGAGAATAATGAATTGTTTCTCTCTCTGCGTGGGAGGAATTTTGCTCAGCAGTTTGCTTTAGCCTTGCATTGAGCGTTACAAATTCAGAAGGTTCTGGGAAGACTTTTTCAGAGCTTGGAAGACCAGAAGAAAATGTTACTGACCTCAGTCGTAAATCATCATCTTCAAAAACAGCTTCTGTCTTATCTGTCTCCATTTCTGTTCCCACGGCTTTTTCTTGTTCCAGGCGTGTGGCTGTAGTAAGGGGCTGTAAATCCTTTCTGCCACCTTCTCAGCAAAATACATTTTGTATTTGTTTTACTTCTGTTTCGGCATCTCAGCAATATAATTAGCGTACCTCAGTAGCTAAAAACTAATTGCCTATGCGCTCTTATCAGAAGTAACAAAACAAGGAAAAAACCATAAATCAAACCATCCTCTGCTACCAGATGTCAGGGCATTTATTAATCCCATGTTTGGCTCTGGGACTAATTACCCTGGTTTAATTAGAGGAGATGAATCGTGGCTTATTCCAAGTTGCAATAATCTGAAAAGAAACGCGAGGAAAGGTTTCTAATAAAACTCATTTATTTGTTATAAAGAAAATAAAACACCTCACTAACTAAGAAAAGTAAATTGTTACATTTTGGAAGTAATTTGGGCCAGCTGCCTTTCAGCAACCGGCACCCGTGGCAAGAGAACAAAGGAAAGAGTGTGAGAAGCAAGTGAAGGAATGTGGGTGGATGGACATGCGTAGTAGCTTTTGATAACAATTCTTGGCAAGGTACGGAAAGTCAGATAGTCCAGAAATAATGAGCTCAGCTGGTAAATAAAATAACGCAGTGACATTCCCTTCACAGAGATGGGATGGGCGTGGCTAGCATGTGGTACATCCAGACTGTAGGCCACCAGTTTGACATCCTTTAGACCTTGCTGTGTAGGCACTTGCATATATACTTACATACTTACATTAACTGTTTCATAAAAGCCAAGAAATTCCTATAAATAACATGAGAAAGCTAACTAATGAAAAATTCTCTTTATATTTTACTCATTTCTATCATATTAGCAAGGATCAGGAAAAAAAATCATTACATATTATTTGACTCTCATAATAATCACTCTTTTGTCTGACAGTTTCACTAAATCATAGAGGGTTTTTTTTAAAAAAAAAAGTCAAGTCAAACTTGTCCTCAATAGTTGTCTAATAAATTTTTTAGGAGTAAATGCCAGATTATAATGATCAGAAGTATCATGTGAGGTTACTTATGAAAATGAAGCATTTATGCAACAACCATTTCTTCTGGGTATATTTCCCTGGAGTATTTGTCTTCTCTTAAGATCTCATAGTTTGGGGCTATAACTGAAAGAGACAAAGGCTAAACAGCTGCTTCGGTTGGCACTGGTGATTTTAAAACTTTCGGCTGAATCAAGATTTCTGCCACAAATGAAATAAAATGTGCAATTTCAAGCAGGTAACTTGGTAATAATATCTGTGTGATAGTGTGTGCACATATTTGTGTGTATGAACATGTGTTTGAGAGAGACAAAGAGGAACAATATTTTATCCATTTAAATTTCAAAATTTTTAAATATATAAAATAAGTTAGGATTTCCTTCATTTCTTCTTAAAAGTAAAGTCATAGCCACTGGTGTCTAGGCATAAACTACTCTGAAATTGTTTGAGAATAGAGAATTAAAAAGAGGAAGGAGGTTGACACTAAGAAATATAGTAGTGATTTCAAGAAAAGGTTGTTGTTGTGTTGTTGTTATTGTTGTTGTTGTAAAGGCTTCTTTAAGAAGAGGGATAGACATAGGCAGAGCAACAAAACCAACAATGCCAAACAATTTGTAGTAATATAGTTTGAAATCTAATGCAGGATTAGCTGCAAATAGGAACAACAAAAGCTATAACTTTCCAGCACTTTTCTCTTTAAACAGCCACAGGATTTAAATCTATGCCATGGACTATCAACAGCTGTTCCAAATGAACCTATATTTGATGTCAAATATAGGCTCATTTGGAACAGCTATTGAATTAAGTGTAGACTCATCCAGATTTGTAAAAAACCTGCGCTTGTCGATAGTACTTAGTAGTTATTTTCTTTGTTTTACTTGTTCTAAATAAATTAGATTTAAAATCTCATTCATTTCACTTTGGTGGCATGTCTTAATGTGGTACCAATTCCTTCTTAGGTTTGTGACTGGACCTGAACTGAAAGGTTTATTTATATGGACAAAAAAAGAAGTAATCAAAATTAAAATAATTTAAGATAATTAAAAATGTTACATCTGAAATTTTATACAGGTATGTCAATCTCTTTTTTTTTACTTTCTCCTTTTGCAATAAAAATTAAAAATTATGAGTTCTAACCAATCACTCAAATACAGCACCTTGCACATTATGGCTTGATTTATCATTCATTTTTTAATAATCATATTTACTATATATTATTCATTGACTTGAACTTCTGAATGCAAAAAAAGAACAAATAATACAAAAGAAATGTAGTAAGTAGCTTGGTCATATAGAGAGAATGAACATGGACCTATCTGCAAAATAAATTTGTGAAATAAAAGTATTTGAAACAAAAGTAAGGGACGAGCAGGAAAATAACAGAGATGAGAAATATAAGGACCAAAAACAATATATGAAATATAGGGGTGGGTTCTACTTACCTTTACTACCAGTTTGCAACGGGGCCATGCGCGCACAAGCGCACAAGCTTCTGTGCATGTGCAGAAGCATTTTGATGATGTCAGGGTCGGTGGGCGGAGCCTCCCGCCAGTTTTATTACCTATTCTATAGAACCGGTGCGAACCAGGGGCAACCTACCACTGATGAAACAGATAGATTGTATGAACAAAAATAGTCTGCAAAATAATAAAATAAACAAATAAAATAAGCAGAGAGTACAAAAAATAATGTCAGTGTAAACTAGAATCAGGTTCTTTTTTAAAAATCTCATAATTTTAATTTCCTTTAAGAAATTCTTGTGACTTTTTTTGTATTTTTTGTAATGCTATCTTAATATATGTATTTATTTTACAATGTATACTGTGCTTCAAAACCCTTATTATTAATTTAAACAGAACTGATAGCCTCCAAAGGCTTTGGGTTTTTATTTGCATGTAAAAGACCTCTATTTCAGGTCTTATTCCTTGGTAGAAAAATAACTGGAAAAAATGTTCTGTTATATTCCTTCACAGATGAATCCTCAATATAAGATGATACAGAATTCAACTTCTGTCACTGAATTTATACTCCTGGGACTCTCCAGCAACCCTCAGGCCCAACTCATTCTCTTTGGTGTCTTCCTTATGATTTATTTGATGGCTGTGGTTGGAAATATACTTATCCTTCTTATTGTCAGCTTAAATGCCAAACTCCATAACCCCATGTATTTCTTCCTATGCAATCTCTCTGTAGTAGATATTGGCTATACAACTTCCACTGTTCCCAAGATGTTAATGAATTATCTCTGTGATGATAAACGGATCTCTTTCTCAGGCTGCTTGTCCCAAATGTACTTCTTCATCTCCTTTGGTGGCATTGAATGTCTTTTGTTGGGCATCATGGCATATGACCGATATGCAGCTATTTGCCACCCACTGCATTACGGTGTGCTCATGCGGCCTAAAGTATGCATTTGGCTTGCAGTAACTGCTTGGATTCTTGGCTTCTCTAACTCAGGTATCCACACTGGCCTTATGACCTCTTTGTCCTTCTGCGAGGACAATGTCATAGAACATTTTTTCTGTGACATCCCACCTCTCTTCCAACTGTCTTGCACTGATACTCAGATCAATCAAATTGCTACTTTTGTATTTGGAGGAGGTATAATCATGGGTTCCTTCCTAGTGACTCTGTTGTCCTATGTATATATAGCCTTAGCAATACTCAGGATTCGGAGTAAAGAAGGACGTCGCAAGGCATTTTCCACCTGTGCCTCTCACCTGGCTGTAGTGAACATCTACTTTGGCACCATCATCTTCACTTACATACGCCCTAATTCCACTTACTCTCAAGAGCAAGATCATGCTTTACCAGTGCTCTATGGGATTCTAACACCTATGCTTAACCCAATTATCTACAGCTTAAGAAACAAGGATGTACAACGGGCACTTCGTAAAATAATTCAAGGAATTTAGGGGAGAAGGTTTGGGGGTTAAATAGCCATTGTTTTCTAAAACCTTTTAAAAATTAATTTTAAGGCAGCAGGTTCTTTGTATAAGGCTGAATAGAACAATGTTGTAATCATAATGAATTTGACTGTTTTGATTTTGGTGAACAAATCTATCACAGTTTTGTAGTACTTAATGCTTGATGTTAGACAATGTGCCAAAATATTCAATTTTCTTCTTAATGACTATTTGACTTCTGAATTATGAAGAATCAGAATCTAGGGATAATATGTTGAAAGACCTTATTGGGATTGTGGGCTGGACTGCCTATTCTGGCCAGATGTTCTTAGCCTCTTCATGAAAATAATAAAGGTGGTAAGGCAATTGAATTCTGGTGAAATTTTCCCACACCCACCACTCCCAATACTTTACTATGGTTAATTATTTATGAATAATAAAAGCACTTTTGTTAATCCAGAGTCCTAGCAGAACATAGTGATGGTTCTAAGATCTCTATGGATGTTTCTTTGCAAACAAAAAGTCTTCTTTCCTGTAGATTATTGCACTGTATGCATGTATGTGAAAGACTTCATTACATGCATAGCATGACTCTTGCATTCCCAATTCTAAAATTGCTAAGAATGTATGCTCTTTTATTTAATTTAAAGCAATTACTGACAACTCAGCATCTTTTAAGACTACTTGTTTCCAAAAATCTATGCATACTCAGATATTTATGTCTTAAATTGTTCATTCCTTTATTTCTTCCCAGTTTTTCTCCCATATCAAACGTCTTATATCTATAGAGCTATGATGAGTTAAGAGCCGAGGTGACGCAGTGGTTAGGGTGCAGTACTGCAGCTACTTCAGCTGACTGCTAGTTCAGCAGATCACTGGATCAAATCTCACCGGCTCAAGGTTGACTCAGCCTTCCATCCTTCTGAGGTGGGTAAAATGAGGACCCAGATTGTTAGGGGCAATATGCTATTTAGTATACTGTCTTTGGTGAAAGCCGCCCATAGTCTGAGTGGGCGGCATAGAAATATGACTAATAAATAAATAAAAATATTTTTTTCAAAATAACCATAGCTCAGCAGTGGGCACAGTAGAAATTGAATCGAAGGAAGAATAAAGGCCTTGCAAAGAACATGGAACGCCAGGAGGAGGGGGAGGGGGGAGGAAGGGGAGGAGGAGAGGAACGAGATAATGATGCTATGCTTATAAACCAAAACCAGTTTAGAAGACTGCCGGCCTGCATACATACAGTAGATTACTCTAAGAAAGAAGTAGGAAGGAATTATAGAAGAACTGTATACATTAAATCAACCCTGTAAGTTCCACATAAATTTAGATGTAAGTAGGTTTGAAGTACAGTGCTAGGCATACAGTAATTAAACTGGTGCTTTATGGTTATGCCATAGCAAAATCAGAAAAGTGGAGAAAAGTAAGCATGGTGTAAAGAAATATTGCCTGAAATATATTATATGGATGAAAGGAAAATTTGAAACATGCTTAATTTTGCTAATAAAAAGGGAAAAAAATTCAAGAAGGTGTACAGTATGTTGTAAATTGGTTCAGATCTAATGAACCTACATCCCATAATCTATACTGCATTTACACAATTCATTTCCTTTTGTTTAGTTCTCATTATTGAATTAGTCTTATTCAATATTGAACACTAAAGAATATTGATTACTGAAATCAACCATCAGGGTTATTTTGTGGGCAAATAGGAAGAAAAAAAAGAAAGTAGCATTTGTATGTTCACTGCCTCAAGTTATTTATTTTTTAAAAAATGTAGGTAGGAGAAAGAAAGAAAGAAAGAAAGAAAGAAAGAAAGAAAGAAAGAAAAAGAAAGAAAGAAAGAAAGAAAGAAAGGAAGGAAGGAAGGAAGGAAGGAAGGAAGGAAGGAAGGAAGGAAGGAGGAAGGAAGGAAGGAAGGAAGGAAGGAAGGAAGGAAGGAAGGAAGGAAGGAAGGAAGATAATAGATGATAGATAAATAGATAGATAGATAGATAGATAGATAGATAGATAGATAGATAGATAGATGATAGATAGATAGATAGATAGAAGATAGATAGATAGATAGATAGATAGATATATAGATAGATAGATAGATAGATAGATAGATAGATAGATAGATAAATAGATAGATGGATAATAGGCTCCCTCCAATCATAATTTTGTCAGTCATCTCTTTTTCATTTTCTCTTCCCTATGTAATCAAACTATCCCAAGGTTCTTCTTTCATAATGATGATTTTTGTGTTCAATCCAAATTCATTCAGTATGATTTCATCTTGACTCTATCCTTCTTTTATTCCCAGAATATTCATTTTATTCTATATGTGAGTCTAGACCCTGCAAATTTTCTTTAATCAAAGATCCACTTATTAGTAGAAAAAGACTTCAAAAATACTAATTGCAATTTGCTATAACTTTTATTTGAGCTGGTCAGTTCCTTGAATTGGCATTGAGGAAGATCATTATATTTCAAAGAATTGGTGACATATTTTTATTTCTTTTTCATATTCAGAAAGGTCTAGAAACTTATACTCCATTTTAAACCTGCTAATCTCCTTCATTCTTGTTTTTTTTAAAAAAAGAGACAACTGTGGAAAGCACTGCTTTATCAGACTTTCATACTCAATCCAGAGTAATCTGATTTGCAATCTTGTGACCAGAGAAATAAGAATAAGAAATATTGGTGTCAGATAAAAGCTCTGAATATTGCTTAAATATTTTTAATATTAAAAAAAAACTTACTAAGGAAAATGTAGGAATGTTGTGAGGGGGGAGGCAGAAAAGGATTTACTACTAAGTTTTGAATTCAGAAATCTTAGAGCCATTGTGCTATTGTTATATTAATGGTAAGAATAGCTCTAAAACACATTAAAAAGCCTGGTAAGCAGTGATTTAGTCGAAGAGGCAATGGATTGCTGAAGTTAGCTACAACAAACTAATGTTATTTGAGATGTACAACCCTAGAAATTATATAATATAGAAAAGTTTCTTCAAAAATCGAGCATAAAACGCATCCTAAACTCACTTTCATGGAGAGTGGATTATTCATACAAAGTAATATTGTCTGCTCCTATCCTAAACAAATTAATATTGGTCATTTTGATTATGGGACAACTGGATAATGAAAATAAACCTATTAGTTTTTGTATTCTTCATAAGGACATGTTATACAGATAAATCATGTTTGGCTTCTGATGTTATCCAGTAAAAACTTTAGAGAAAGAATTCCAATTCACAATTCTCACAAGTAATCAGTGATGCTAAATACAGAAAACATGCAATCATCTATCACCCAACTCTTCTGGGTATATCTCGCTGGAATATTTGTATAGATTGAAGATTATAACTTGGGTTATGGTGAAGGGAGACAAGAAGCAAAAGAGATGCTCAGTTTGTCACAGACAATTTTTCTTTTCCAGGGCAAGACTCTAGAATGAAGCAACTCCAAGCAGGTAAAAATTAAAACAATAAAACTGGAGGCAAAACAGATCATAGATGAATGATAGTTAGCTGGATGGATGGATGGATGAATGGATGATTGGATGGATGGATGGATGGATGCATGCATGCATGGACCGACCAGATTGACAGGCCGACAGGCTGACAGACCAATAGACTGGCCGGCAGGCAGGCAGGCAGGCAGGCAGGCAGGCAGTTAATAATTTGGAACCATGTTAATTTGCATTCCTGGAATATAATATAATTTTGTAATATAATTATACAACTGTTTTGATTAAATTTGTCTCAATTTTTCATTTTTCCAGGGAATGCAAACAAAAACAGCCAAATGAATATAGATATATTTCAAATATGATTCTTTCTGATATCTAGGTTGTTCATGCTGATAGCTAGCTAGCTAAGTAGGTAGGTAGGTAAATAGATAGATAGATAGATTAGATCGATCAATCGATAGATCGATAGATAGATAGATATGCTTGGTTTTCCTTAATTTTGGACTGATTTTCTGAGTTCAAATTATATACCACTATTCACAGTCTTTGAATTATATACAGATTCCAACTTGATTGAGGCAGCATTATGGAACTGTCCATAACATGCTCTTAAAATTGAACATGTGTTCACGAGTTCATGAGGGCACAGTACTGTAGCATGACAGGGAAGAACTTCAGGTTGAGAAATATGATAGCATTTATTCTATTTTGTATACTATTTGATTTTCTATAGGTCCCTGAAACTTTCACAGGAAGAAATGTTCAATACAAGCACGGTGACTGAATTCCAGCTTCTAGGTTTATCCAAGATCCAAGAACTTCAAACTATACATTTTGTTACGTTCTTGGCAATTTACTTGGTGGCCCTGATGGGTAATTTCCTAATTATCACTGTCATAGTCCTTAATCCCCACCTTCATACTCCTATGTACTTCTTCTTGGTAAACCTCTCTGTTGCTGACCTTGGTGCCATTTCTGTCACTATTCCCAAATCCATGACCCACATCGGAACAATTTCCTATACTGGATGTGCTGCTCAAGTGTTTTTTCTCATCTTTTTTATGGCTGTAGATGTCTCTCTCCTCACAGTTATGGCATATGATCGATTTGTTGCTATTTGTGATCCATTGCACTACACAATCATGATGAGCAGGGAATCCTGTGTGAAAATGGCAATAATTGCATGGGTCAGTGGCCTTCTCTATGGATTAGTCCATGTTGGTGGCACCTTCTCTATCACATTTTGCTCCAATGTTGTCAACCAGTTCTTTTGTGAGATCCCCCAGATATTAAGACTCTCCTGCTCTGACCTGTATCTCATAGAAATTGGGATTCTAGTTTTCAGTGCCTTTCTGGTTTTCAGTTGCTTTATATTCATAATACTTTCTTATATGCAAATCTTCAGAGCTGTAATGAAAATACCCTCCATGAAGGGAAGACAGAAAGCATTCTCTACCTGCTTGCCTCATCTGATTGTTGTCTCCTTATTTATCTGCATCTGTGCCTTTGCCTATTTGAAGCCAATCTCAAGATGTCCGTCTGATTTTGACCTGGTAGCTACTGTGATTTACTGTTCTGTGCCATTCATGATGAATCCAATCATTTATAGTATAAGGAATAAAGATATACAAACTGCTCTATGGAAGCTCCTTAACCATCTCACTCTCTGGGTGGTTTAATGTTCTCCTTCATTCACTTTCCTCAGATGTATGGATAGAAAGAGGATTGAGTGTAACATTGTATGTAGTGGTGGGAAGCAGGATATTAAGTGAATACTCTCTCCCCCCCCTCTCTCTCACACACACACACCACACACACCACACACACACGTACACACACAGAGAGAGACATGGACACACACATACATACATGAAGTGTGCATATGCGTGTATGTATAATTTAAATTTAAGTGGGATCGGAAAAGAGACTGAGTTTATTCACCCTTATACAGTATGTTTTCTCAGGCCTATCTATGGATAGACTTTGTCTCATTTTGTGTCAAATTGATCCAAATTCTGCTGAGTGCTTCTAATACAGAAAGATTCCTGTTGCAGGCTATTCCCCTGATGAACACGTTTTATTGCAGGCATGTTTCTATTAAACCTCTTTCAAGAGAACTTCTACCTATATGTTTTAAACTCTACTATCTACAAAAACACAGTGAGCCCATTTGATGTTAATTTAACCTTTATATGCCATTTTTTAGATTAAACATAATTTCATTTCATTCAATTTCCTGTGATTGTATCTTTGTACCATAATATAAATATCACTGAATAATTTTTCTCTGTATTTATTTGTTTATAATATGTAATACAAAAATACAAAAGAAAACAGTTGAAAAATAGGGGAGGGAAAGGGTAGGGGAAAGTGTGGGGCAATGGAAAAAAAGAAAGAAAAGAAACTGACTTTCAACTCCCTTTGGTGCAGTAGAATAAGATAATAACATCAAACCTCAACTTTTTACTTTTTCATAATAATATAAGCTAGCCATTTCTATAACAACAAACCTATTAATCGATAAAACCCAAAATCAAAGTTTCATTTTTTCCACCTCAAGCACAAAGTTCAGAAGAGGTTTCCAAGTAGAAACAAAAGTAATTGTTTTTTTTTTTTGATCAAAGCAATCAATTTGGCCATATCTGCTAACTCTATCAATTTTTGTAACCACTCATCCATTGAAGGAATCAAAGTATCTTTCTATTTTTGTTCGTAAAGTAATCTTTATGAGTAATAGGGGTGGTAGCGATTTATTTATTTATTTATCTATTATTCAAACTTCTATACCGCCCTTCTCCTTTCGGACTCAGGGCGGTGATTGAGTCCTTGTCATGGTCGGATCATTCCCTCCTTAGGCTTAACTTTCTAACGGGCACACCCCGCTGCAGGGAGGTGGAACAGACCAGATGGTTCCGCCCCAGGCGCCTGATGCGTTTCAGATGGAGCTTGGACCATTTCCTGAGGCTTTGACTCATGACTTGGCTGAAAAGCTGGTGGCCGCCTGGGATAGAGCGGCTGCTGATGCTTTGGACCGAGTCATGCCTTTGCGACCTCTGACCCATCGCCAATTTTACCTGGCTCCTTGGTTCTCCGAGGAGCTGAGGGAGATGAAGCGCCAGAAAAGATGCCTAGAGAGCAGTTGGAGGTCTAGTCGCTCCGAATCCAACTGAACACGGGTGAGGTCTCATATTAAGACCTACCTTGTGGCGATAAAAGTGGCAAAATCTAACTATTTTTCTGCTCTTATCGTATCGGCAGATAACCGCCCAGCTGCCCTGTTTAGGGTGACCCGCTCCCTCCTCCATCTGGGAGTGTGGGAGGATCCCTTGCAGAGTCATGCTGAGGACTTTGTTAGGTATCTGCACGATAAAATCACTCAGATTCAGGAAGCCTGGTCTCTGATTGGGTAGGTACAGACAGGATGATGGAGGCCGGTCTTGAGAATGTCATTTGGGAGGAGTTTGACCCTGTTGCTCCCGAGGACGTGGACAGGATACTGGGGTGGCTGAAAGCGACCACATATTTATTGGACCATGTCCCTCCTGGTTGGTGCTGGCCTCCCAGGTGGTTACGTGAGGCTGGCTCCAGGGGATTATCAATGCTTCCTTGGGTGAGGGTGTCTTGCCACCCACCTTGAAAGAGGCGGGGGTGAGGCCCCTCCTCAAGAAGCCCGCTCTGGATCTGGCTGTTTTGGCTAACTATCGTCGGGTCTCCAACCTTCCCTTTGTGGTGAAGGTTGTTGAGAGTGTGGTGGCGCAACAGCTTCCTGGATACCTGGATGAAGCTATTTATCTGGATCCGCTCCAGTCCAGCTTCAGGCCTAGGCACAGCACGGAAACAGCATTTGTCGCATTGGTGGATGATCTCTGGAGGGCTCGGGATAGGGGTTGTTCCTCTATCCTGGTCCTGTTAGATCTCTCAGAGGCTTTTGATACCATCGACCATGGTATCATGCTGCGCCAGTTGGAGGGGTTGGGAGTAGGGGGCACTGTTCTGCGGTGGTTCTCCTTCTATCTCTCTGACCGGACGCAGTCGGTGTTGGCAGGGGGGCAGAGGTCAACCCCAAGGCGCCTTGTTTGTGGGGTGCCACAAGGGCCGGTCCTCTCGCCCCTTCTGTTCAACGTTTATGTGAAGCCGCTGGGTGAGATCATCCATGGCTTTGGGGTGGAGTTCCATCAGTATGCTGACGATACTCAGCTGTACATCTCCACCCCAGGCCATCCCAACGATGCCCTTGAAGTGATGTCCTGGTGCCTGAAGGCCTTGTGGATCTGGATGGGGAGTAACAGGCTTCAACTCAATCCTTCCAAGACCAAGTGGCTGTGGTTTCTGGTGTCCCAATATAGCCAGCTGGTGCCATCGCTGGCTATTGGGGGCGAGTCATTGGCTCCCACGGAGAGGGCTCACAACTTGGGCGTCCTTCTGGATGCACGGCTGTCTTTAGAAGAGCATGTGATGGCCATGGCCAGGGGGTCTTTTCATCAGGTTCACCTGATTCGCCAGTTGCGTCCATTTCTGGATTGGGACTCCTTACACACAGTCACTCAGGCACTTGTCACCTCCCGCCTGGACTACTGCAATGCTCTCTACATGGGGCTCCCCTTGAGGAGCACCCGTAGGCTCCCCACACAGGGGATTATGGGAGCGAGGGGGCGCTCCCATGTGATGCCTCTCCTGCGTGAGCTGCATTGGCTTCCGGTGGTCTTCCGGGTGCACTTCAAGGTATTGGTTACCACCTTTAAAGTGCTCCATGGAATTGGACCTGGGTATTTGCAGGACCGCCTTCTGCCGCCGATAGCCTCCCACCGGCCAGTACGCTCCCACAGAAAGGGACTCCTGAGGGTGCCATCAGCCAGGCAGTGTCGGCTGGCAACCCACAGGGGGAGGGCCTTCTCTGTTGCAGCACCTGCCCTCTGGAATGATCTGCCCCCAGAGATACGTATGATACCGGGCTTTTCGCCGTACCCTAAAAACCTTTCTTTTTCACCAAGCAGGGCTGACGTAACCCCCCCCTTTTTGAGATGTTAGATTTTTAATTGTCTATGGATTTTAATTGGGATTTTAAATTTAGGCCAAAGTTGTGTAATTCTTTTAACAAATTTTAAATTTTGTATTGGGATGTTTTTATTTTGGCTGTGCACCACCCTGAGTCCAGTAGGAGAAGGGCGGTATACAAATTTAATAAAATAAATAAATAAATAATAAATAAATCTTGTTATATATCTTCAATATATAACATTGAAGTTCCCCCCCCCCAAAAAAAACAAAAAACTTCCAAGTCTTTTTCCATTAAACCCAGAAGAAAAGTTTATGGTTTATCTTTATATTCACTTTGAGAATTTTCTATATTATATTTGCTTTTTATATATCTTATTTATGCTTATTATATATTTGCTTTTTCATATGTCCACCATAAACAATGGAAGTTCCCTTCTTTATATTTGCATTTCCAACATTCATTTGAAATACCTTTATAAATTCTTGATGACTTATCTGGTGTTAAATACCAACAATACATCCTCTCATTAAAGTTTTCTTTTAAATTATAATTTAGTGTAAATTTTTAGACCTTTTGTCCAAATAGTCTCCCATTGTTCAAGCATTACATTATATTCAAAGTTTCTTGTCCACTGAGTTATGCCATGCTTTACATAGCCATTGTCCAAATTCAAATTCAATAGCAATTTATAAAGCTTAGTAATACGTTCATCGCTACCAAGCAGTAGGATTTCCAATACATTTTTTACAATGTCAAACCCATATTTTTTTTTATTTAAGTTAAATCTTTCTATCAATTGTACATATGTAAACCAATGGCAGACATGTCCTTCTGATTCTATCTCCTCTTTGAGTTTGAGGATAGGATCACCAAAATTAAAAGATATTATTTGACTATAAATCCACCAGTTTAGATTCACCGCCATTTCCTTAAAAAAAAAAAAAAAAGTTTCCAGGGGAGACACCCAGAGAGGCATCATCACATATATATTCCAAACTCATAAGCTGATACATCAAACAAAATGATGATTAAAATCAACATTTACTTTAACCTTGTCATGCCATAAATATGTTGAGCAAACCAAATCTTAATTCATGGCCATCTCAGTCAAGTAACCTCTTATTCTGAAGATTAAAGGTAAAGGTTCCCCTCTATATGTGCTAGTCGTTCCCAACTCTAGGGGGCAATGCTCATCTCTGCTTCAAAGCCAAAGAGCCAGCATTAAAATTATAATTAAAAAGTTTGGATTAGTTTAGATTAATTTAATTTAATTTATCTTGTTTAAATTAGTTTAGATTACATTTTTCAATTTTGTATTGATTCTAATATAAAGGAAGATGACAATATCTGCTCATAACATAAACAAAGGCTGTCTTGGGTTTGTAACTAGTTATCCCTTTGTACCATTTCCACTTGAGACCATATTAATAAGTAGTGAGGGTTCAATGGTCCCCAGAAAATTTAACCGGGGCTATAAATATCCCAAGATCTTGCTCATATTACTCATCAAGCAGAAAAATAAGAGGATTACAAATCAAAAGCCACCAAAAATGAAAGGTTGATAAGTTCATGACTTCAATGTTGTCACTGGAAAGTATTGACAATGGAATGAAGGTTTGCTTTTAACCCTTCTATTATTCTGGAAATTGAACGTCTGTCCTTTCAGGTATAAATTATATCAAATTTGTTGAGAAAGAGTCAAATCTGTTGTAAGGTTTGACCCTGAAGTTTCTGATGTATGTTCAAAATTTTGGGTACAGCAAGGGGCATTCTGTTTTTTATTTTTTCATCTTTATTATGCTCCCTACTACATATGTTTTGTTCCAGAATTCTAAAAAGAGTTCTAAAAAAAATTATGTTCTTTATAAATGCAAGTTAAAACCATTCCGGCATTTGTTCCACCATGCTTTAAGGTTGCTTCCTTGTTGCTTATCATCATGTTATTGATTTATTCTGAGAATTGGGTCAACATGTTTTTGGCTCCACAACAGTTTATCTAGAATCCAAGCAAAGCTTGGTATTATGCATGGCTTGCTCTTGTATTGGTGCTTCAACCCTTTCCTATTACTGGCTACAACTAATTCTGGTTTAGCATCTTCTCTGACCCACTTCTGGTAATGAATGCATATTTTATCAATTATTCCAAATTCTTGAAACAATTACTGGAGTTATTTTCCTTTGTTGATATAAACATTTCTCATTTAACCTACTCATAATCTTTCTAGATAATTTTCTAATCTATGTTTTAAAAAGCTTTGATCTGATATTTTCTGTTAAATAAATTGCATACATGACATTCTTGTCTCACTCATGTTGTCCTCCAAGCTCAAGGAAGCCACTACTCTTCTCCTTCCCTCTCTAGGCACACATTAATATAAAGGTTTCTGTTCAATAATCTGCAATCTCAATAAGAGTTATTACCAAAACTTCATGATTGGAAAAAAAGAACAACATTGTGGCATCCTTCCAAAAATAGAAGGAATGCCAGCTTTGTTGGAGAGTATTTCTTCCCCATAGATACAAAACTTCTCATATTATTTGCTTAAATGTACATGACATAAACTTCAGATATAGCTGAATTCTTCTTCTTCCTCCTCCTCCTCCTCCTCCTCCTCCTCCATCATTAGGAAAGTTTTATTACCTTATGAACTTGTAGCTTTTTAGGGAGTAAGACATTATTTCAATCTTTTAAAAAGTATCCTATTATTTAACTGGCAGTATAATTCATTGATTCATGGTATTTTTCATCAGTTTTTATTGTTTAAGGTTTAAAAGGTTATTGTAGATCTGTTCAGTGTTCAGTGAAGGATCGGGGGAGTAGAAGAGGGAATGTTGAATGTGTGAAAAAACTCCAGGGTATATGCAATTCTTATGGAAGTGTTATGCGTGCTGGTGTTATTTGTGTACTTGCTTCATATCCTAGTTTATAGTTTTTCTGTATAAAGTTGTGTACTTTTCATATAAAGAATTCAAGTCTTTTGCCCAATTTTCCCTTCCTTCCTTCCTTCCTTCCTTCCTTCCTTCCTTCCTTCCTTCCTCCTTCCTCCTTTTCATTTTTTCTCTCTCTTGATATTTCATTGGGAAGAATGAAATGCTCTCTTAAATAGTTTAGATCTTCAGATGAATCAAATTTAGAAGTCCTTGAGAACATTTCATTTTCTTCAAATGAACTGAATTTAGGAGTTCTTTTTCCCTTGACATAGGTAGAGTTTCACATAACTATAACTATATTTTTATTCCTTGCTAAAAGTAATTAATTTCTAAATCCCCATCTAAAGTTATTTGAATGTACTCTGTGTGTGTTTATTTAAAAAGTGCTAGCATAAAAAGAACTAAGAATTTAATTTAATTTTTTTTAAATGCCCATAAAAACTGATATTTTAGCACCAATGAGAATAGATAATATATCAAATTATGTTCATTATTATCCCTTGTGTATTTATGTGAGCAAAAAAGGAAGCTAAATTTGTAATTGTGCAATGGGATGGGCGGATGGATCTATAATGTCTGTCTATTTGTCTATCTGTCTTTCTGATTGCCTGCCTGCCTGCCCGCCCATCCATCCATCCATCCATCCATCCATCCATCCTACTTATTAATTACATTTATATCTCTCATTTTGTCTACAAGCTCCAAGTGTCACATTGCCTTCTTTGGTTTTAGTTTTGGATTTTTTTTTGACAAGAACCCTATGAGCTACATTTGTCTGAGAAACCATGTGACTAGTAATAGTCACCCCATGAGCTTGCTTAGTTGATTGATAAATTTAATCTGGGTATCCCTATATCTAGTCTAAATCTTAATCACTTTACCACACTAGATCTCCTAATGTCTTACTCAGAATATTACAATAAATAAAGTAGCAAATAAATTACTATTTTTTTAAATAAACCATTACAGCATTGTGGGTATATTTATGACTGCAGCAATAATTAGAAAAGTGATGAATGAAAATGCAAATATATTTATCTATAACCAGCAGCAGGATTAGTTTGAATATCTATGACAAAACAGTAACAAGATACATGGTAGGTTGAAGTCCTTTACATCAGATGCAGTTAATCTAAAATAATTTTGTTAAATATATATATTTTATCAAAGGAAATGTATTTTTTAGATTACAGTTTTAATCTGATTGATATAATTCAAAGATGGGCAAATACTCTGAAGTATTTATTGTAACACAGTTGTTAATCAAATTGTAATTTTGTGGTTCTTATGTTTTCCAAAACAAAATGAAGACAAGTAATGCTGGCATTCTCTTAATACTATCTAGATATAATATTAGTAGCCGAGGTGTATGTACCTAAAGATAGAACATTGGGGACAGAGGACTGAATTCCTGTTTCTGCATGAAATGATTATGTAATCATTTCATAAATCATGCCAGCTAATAGAATTTTAGAATAAAATTACTATGCTAAAAGCATAGTAATTTACCCCCTGATTTTCAGTTGCTCAAAAAATTCAAAGAAATGTACAATACCATGTTGCTAGACAAATCTTAAGAAGTCACAGACAAAATTCCTTAGATGAAAAATTAATCCTACCTGATCAGATGCTCAACATTAAATAAATTCATTGATAGGGTGTCCTACCCTAATGGCAATCCTAGTAAAATGCAGATCTATGTCATTCAATAGATTCTCAACGTATTGTTAGAAATTTAAATCGATGGACATACATATTTAATTATTTTACTATGTTTTTGTTTCTTCCTGAAATCTTCCTAAGGAATCCTATCGTGTTCATTGGAGAGAAATCAGTAGCAAAATGGAAACAAAGAATCATACTAATCTTAAAGAATTCATTCTTTGGGGGCTAACAGATGACCCTAAACTTCAGATCATGTTCTTTGCTGCTGGTCTATTGATCTACATTGTCACTTTAACAGGAATTTGATCATAATTATTTTGATAAAGATTGACCAGCACCTCCATATTCCCATGTACTTCTTACTGAGTAATCTGTCCTGTACAGAAATCTGTTACATCACCACCACCATGCCAAAGATGTTGTGGGACCTCCTCTCAGAGACCAAGTCCATTTCCTTTACTGGTTGCTTTCTCCAAATGTACTTCTTTCTGACTACTGCTGCCACAGAAGGTGCCCTCCTTTCTGTCATGGCATATGATCGTTATGCAGCCATCTGCCAGCCATTGCGCTACACTTTACTCATGAGTCAGCCTCTCTGCCAGTGTCTGGTGACATGCTCGTGGGCCATTGGAAATCTTAATGCCATTACCAATACTGCCTTTGTTTTCTCCCTGAACTTTTGTAGTTCCAATATAATAGTGCATTTCTTTTGTGACATACCACCTCTTCTGCGTTTATCCTGTTCTGATATTTCCCTTGCTAAGCTGGTGACATTCATTATCTCAGGAAGCATTATGGTAACCACTGTCTCCTTCATTGTCCTCTCCTACTTTTTTATAGTCTCTGCAGTGCTCAAAATCCAGACAACTCAAGGCAAAATCAAAACATTCTCCACTTGTGCCTCCCACCTTACTGTAGTTAGCCTCTTCTACAGCACTGCTATCTTTACTTATATGCGTCCATCCTCTGGTCACTCAGTAGAACAAGACTGTTTAATCTCTCTGATGTATACAGTACTCACTCCTTTGCTGAACCCTCTGATCTACAGCTTCAGAAATAAGGAAATGCAAGCAGCATTTTTGAATGTGCTTGGAAAGAAATAAATTTTTCACCTCTAAAAGTTCTTGCAGCAATCAAAGAAATTGATGTAATCCATTGTAAAATGTCCATGAATACATTGATAACAGAGAGCTTGACTGCTTGTTCTCCTTTCCCACCTATATCTTTCTAAATCAGTTTCTGAGAGTAAAAGATAATTAGAATTTTGATGTATATTAATAGATACAATAGGAAGAGCAGGAAAGGAATATTGGTTTTTCAAGTGTCAGTATGTATATTCCCATAAAACTGGTAATTACTTCCACTCCTATTTCTTAATGAACTTGTCAGATGTAAATGCCTTATTCTCCAATGTGTAAATAGTGTACAGACAGGGTATCAGGGGTTAACTTATTCTTCACTTCTTAATGTATTCATAATTCACACACTCCCACATATAGCTCCACCCATTGTATATATAAGGAGCTACCTACACCATTTCCCTTGCTTCTATCTGTGAATATTCAGTGAATATAGAATGCCTAATGTAAATAAATGAATATATAGTTAAATCTTTAACTCTTGTTGATCTTATTGAGTCTGATCCTGAAAATATTGCAACAAACTGGTAGCAGAGGATGGTTAATTGACTCAATAAAAAAGCTTTAAAATGTCTAAGAAAGATAGGCCCAACACCAGGGCCTACAGCAAAGAAATGGAAACGGAACAAGAAATAATCAACGAATCCACGAATGCAATTTCGAGAGAATCCGAAGAATACACCACTGAAGACGAAGAAATAATTGATGACCAGGAGGAAATCGAAATAGAAAATAACGAACTCAGGTCAGAGATATTAAAACTATTAAAAAGCCAGAAGAATGATGAAAGCCTCATCGCGAACCTCCAAGATATGCTGAAGAACAGCGGAGCAGCGAGAGAGAAAAACATCACCAATGAAAAACCCAAAGATCCAAAAATAGTGAGTAATATGACTGCGGAGAAAATCATTACAAAGAAGAAAAACGATGATCCCGCGCAAAAATTTGAATGGCGGCCATCTTGGTTTCAACCGGCCTCCAAGATGAACGAAGCAGAGCCAATCAGCAAGCTCAATTCAAAATTTCTGGCGCGAAAAATATTATCAGACAACGAAAACGAAAAGGAAGATTCAAACACCTCAGAAGAATCAGAACCAGAAAGCGAGGAAGATCCAACAAAACACCAAATAAAATCAGCGATGAAAACGCTCTTTGCTGCATTTGGGCCAAAACTGAAAATTACTAAAAAGACACCAAAAAAGCGAACGAGCAAGCCAATGCCTCAAGACCTGCCCGCTCCCATCCTGACTACTAGAACGCTGACGCCGGAACCCAGAGAGCCCTGCCGATACCGCCCTACGCCGCAGACCGAAGCAAGCACCAACGCTCTCAATAGAAGAGGAAGAACAGCCACCGTCGCCAGAACCCCCAAAGTCGAACCAGAGACCGACTCATCTGAAGAAGAGCAGAGCGAGCAAGCCGCAATGAGGAGAACCTTCCACGACGACGCCGAAGAAGAAATGAGCAACGCGCATGCGCGAAACTACGCTGACGATCCGGGAAGACATGAACAGGAGAGAAGATCATGCAGACTCGTAGCGAGCATCCCCACGCCGTTTTGCAATTTTCTGCATTTACGAGACCACGGACTACCTCAGGTTGTAAGTAATGGACCCAATAATGTCGGAAATTTACCCAGTGACTTCCCAAAACTAAGGGTTGATGGCATTAATTTACAAGAATGGTATCAACAGCTCCAGGTTGTCTTTATGAAGGAAAACTTACTGTTTTTTATCACTAGTCCCCCAAAAAGACCTTGGACACTAAAAATAGATTGTTTACACCATAGAGCTTTTTTCTTAATAATATCTAGTGTGTCTCCTGCAATGTATCACAGCATTAAGCCAAATTTGACTGTTTCAGAAATTATTCAATGCATGTTTAATTTGTTTCACAGTGACAGTGTAGCCACCACCACAAGGATATCTAAAGACTTCTTTTCATCTAGGATAAAACCAGGGGTTTCCATAAGTGAACATTTAATATCTTTGAACAAAATAAGAGCTGAACTGCATTTGAGGGGGGAGGTGATTTCAGACCAAACAATGAAAAGTGTCATTATCAACTCACTTGATCCATCATGGGACAATTTTATGTCACATTTAGACACAATCAATCTAGGGTATTTATCCATAGAAAGTCTATCTAACAAATTGATAACAGAAGATAATTCTAGAAGGAATCGTTCTAACAATCACACAGAACATAAACCATATAGGAAAGTAGCTTTCCAAGAAAAATATAGTGGAACATTTAAATGTCATAATTGTGGATCCAGGGAACACAATAGAAGAGATTGTCCAAAATTCTTAAAAGAAAGATATAGATCAGAATACAGAAACAAATACGATTATAGACACGCCTTCCATAGAAAGGCATAGATATAGGAGCCCACCAAATCACAGAGAGAATAGAGGGGGCAGAGACAATTCAAAGGATAGAAAGTCTGGTTCACTGAATGGATTAAATAAACAAGACAACACTAACACACAACAAAGTGAGAACAATAATTGGCTTATTGATTCTGGAGCAACTAATCACACCACTAATAACAAAAGTATATTGTCTTCATTTGCAGAAGATAAATTTGTAATTAAGGTAGCTAACCAAGAAAAGGTTCAAGTATTAGGTAGAGGAAATGTAACCTTGCCTGGTTTAGGAAAAATAGAGGGGTATTACTAATACCTGAAATACCTCATAACATATTAAGTGCCATAAAACTAAGTAGAGATTCTGACATTAACATTGTCTTTTCAAACCTTCCTTCCTTCCTTCCTTCCTTCCTTCCTTCCTTCCTTCCTTCCTTCCTTCCTTTTCATTTTTTCTCTCTCTTGATATTTCATTGGGAGAGAATGAAATGCTCTCTTAAATAGTTTAGATCTTCAGATGAATCAAATTTAGAAGTCCTTGAGAACATTTCATTTTCTTCAAATGAACTGAATTTAGGAGTTCTTTTTCCCTTGACATAGGTAGAGTTTCACATAACTATAACTATATTTTTATTCCTTGCTAAAAGTAATTAATTTCTAAATCCCCATCTAAAGTTATTTGAATGTACTCTGTGTGTGTTTATTTAAAAAGTGCTAGCATAAAAAGAACTAAGAATTTAATTTAATTTTTTTTAAATGCCCATAAAAACTGATATTTTAGCACCAATGAGAATAGATAATATATCAAATTATGTTCATTATTATCCCTTGTGTATTTATGTGAGCAGAAAAGGAAGCTAAATTTGTAATTGTGCAATGGGGATGGGCGGATGGATCTATAATGTCTGTCTATTTGTCTATCTGTCTTTCTGATTGCCTGCCTGCCTGCCCGCCCATCCATCCATCCATCCATCCATCCATCCATCCTACTTATTAATTACATTTATATCTCTCATTTTGTCTACAAGCTCCAAGTGTCACATTGCCTTCTTTGGTTTTAGTTTTGGATTTTTTTTTTGACAAGAACCCTATGAGCTACATTTGTCTGAGAAACCATGTGACTAGTATATAGTCACCCCATGAGCTTGCTTAGTTGATTGATAAATTTAATCTGGGTATCCCTATATCTAGTCTAAATCTTAATCACTTTACCACACTAGATCTCCTAATGTCTTACTCAGAATATTACAATAAATAAAGTAGCAAATAAATTACTATTTTTTTAAATAAACCATTACAGCATTGTGGGTATATTTATGACTGCAGCAATAATTAGAAAAGTGATGAATGAAAATGCAAATATATTTATCTATAACCAGCAGCAGGATTAGTTTGAATATCTATGACAAAACAGTAACAAGATACATGGTAGGTTGAAGTCCTTTACATCAGATGCAGTTAATCTAAAATAATTTTGTTAAATATATATATTTTATCAAAGGAAATGTATTTTTTAGATTACAGTTTTAATCTGATTGATATAATTCAAAGATGGGCAAATACTCTGAAGTATTTATTGTAACACAGTTGTTAATCAAATTGTAATTTTGTGGTTCTTATGTTTTCCAAAACAAAATGAAGACAAGTAATGCTGGCATTCTCTTAATACTATCTAGATATAATATTAGTAGCCGAGGTGTATGTACCTAAAGATAGAACATTGGGGACAGAGGACTGAATTCCTGTTTCTGCATGAAATGATTATGTAATCATTTCATAAATCATGCCAGCTAATAGAATTTTAGAATAAAATTACTATGCTAAAAGCATAGTAATTTACCCCCTGATTTTCAGTTGCTCAAAAAATTCAAAGAAATGTACAATACCATGTTGCTAGACAAATCTTAAGAAGTCACAGACAAAATTCCTTAGATGAAAAATTAATCCTACCTGATCAGATGCTCAACATTAAATAAATTCATTGATAGGGTGTCCTACCCTAATGGCAATCCTAGTAAAATGCAGATCTATGTCATTCAATAGATTCTCAACGTATTGTTAGAAATTTAAATCGATGGACATACATATTTAATTATTTTACTATGTTTTTGTTTCTTCCTGAAATCTTCCTAAGGAATCCTATCGTGTTCATTGGAGAGAAATCAGTAGCAAAATGGAAACAAAGAATCATACTAATCTTAAAGAATTCATTCTTTGGGGGCTAACAGATGACCCTAAACTTCAGATCATGTTCTTTGCTGCTGGTCTATTGATCTACATTGTCACTTTAACAGGGAATTTGATCATAATTATTTTGATAAAGATTGACCAGCACCTCCATATTCCCATGTACTTCTTACTGAGTAATCTGTCCTGTACAGAAATCTGTTACATCACCACCACCATGCCAAAGATGTTGTGGGACCTCCTCTCAGAGACCAAGTCCATTTCCTTTACTGGTTGCTTTCTCCAAATGTACTTCTTTCTGACTACTGCTGCCACAGAAGGTGCCCTCCTTTCTGTCATGGCATATGATCGTTATGCAGCCATCTGCCAGCCATTGCGCTACACTTTACTCATGAGTCAGCCTCTCTGCCAGTGTCTGGTGACATGCTCGTGGGCCATTGGAAATCTTAATGCCATTACCAATACTGCCTTTGTTTTCTCCCTGAACTTTTGTAGTTCCAATATAATAGTGCATTTCTTTTGTGACATACCACCTCTTCTGCGTTTATCCTGTTCTGATATTTCCCTTGCTAAGCTGGTGACATTCATTATCTCAGGAAGCATTATGGTAACCACTGTCTCCTTCATTGTCCTCTCCTACTTTTTTATAGTCTCTGCAGTGCTCAAAATCCAGACAACTCAAGGCAAAATCAAAACATTCTCCACTTGTGCCTCCCACCTTACTGTAGTTAGCCTCTTCTACAGCACTGCTATCTTTACTTATATGCGTCCATCCTCTGGTCACTCAGTAGAACAAGACTGTTTAATCTCTCTGATGTATACAGTACTCACTCCTTTGCTGAACCCTCTGATCTACAGCTTCAGAAATAAGGAAATGCAAGCAGCATTTTTGAATGTGCTTGGAAAGAAATAAATTTTTCACCTCTAAAAGTTCTTGCAGCAATCAAAGAAATTGATGTAATCCATTGTAAAATGTCCATGAATACATTGATAACAGAGAGCTTGACTGCTTGTTCTCCTTTCCCACCTATATCTTTCTAAATCAGTTTCTGAGAGTAAAAGATAATTAGAATTTTGATGTATATTAATAGATACAATAGGAAGAGCAGGAAAGGAATATTGGTTTTTCAAGTGTCAGTATGTATATTCCCATAAAACTGGTAATTACTTCCACTCCTATTTCTTAATGAACTTGTCAGATGTAAATGCCTTATTCTCCAATGTGTAAATAGTGTACAGACAGGGTATCAGGGGTTAACTTATTCTTCACTTCTTAATGTATTCATAATTCACCACTCCCACATATAGCTCCACCCATTGTATATATAAGGAGCTACCTACACCATTTCCCTTGCTTCTATCTGTGAATATTCAGTGAATATAGAATGCCTAATGTAAATAAATGAATATATAGTTAAATCTTTAACTCTTGTTGATCTTATTGAGTCTGATCCTGAAAATATTGCAACAGAACTATCTGCTGCACTATACTGTATGAATGATGCAATGGAAATAAATAAAATTTGAATGAAAATGAAAAAAAAAGTCAAAAGCGAAACTTAAAAAAAACACTTATATCTAGAAGTCTCAGCCTTAGGCCTCTGTTTAAATGTAAAATTTCCAGAACAGTTTAACTTCTGGAAGGATGCAATGATATAATGCATGCCTGTATTAGCAATACATTATAACATTGACAGCTTTTTGGTGCAGAAATCCTCATGATAGTGCCAGAATCATAATTCTAATTCAGTGGTATCCACAAGAAAAATAAAAAAAGGCTTGGTGATAGAAAAGTCTTGAAATCAGTAGTGATTAATGCTTCAAGTAACTGTGAAATATGAATGAGATAAAATTATTAATAGTCAATGTATATGATGATGGTGATCATGATGAAAGTCATGGTAATTCTGCATGCCATACAATCAAATAATACTTTTCTTGCATACATTAGTGGAGTTCGCTTTCATCTCAAGCCTCCAAGTGGGCTTGAATAAAAATCATTCTTAGATAATGCAGGATCCTTATATTTCATTACTCCAACACCGTCCTTTACATATTGAATTACAAAGCTATAATCACATTTCTCAGCTTCCCACATATGCTATTAGAGAAGATTACTTTGTATACAATGCTACTACTCCTTATTTGTCTTAGAGACATACTTCTAACTCTATTCATTTGACATTAGGAATGAAAGGTCTACTGCTGCTTGCCAGGAAAGAGAAATTGTGCTTCCTCAGCATCCATATAAGTAGCCCTTAAATTATGACCAGTTGCTTAGCAACCATTCAAAGTGATGACAGATCTACTTTTGTGCAAATTATGACCCAGTTTCAAAGTTCTGATGATTGAGGGCCCTCTGTAGTCATATGACTGAAATTCAGGTGCTCGGCAACACAGCTGCATTTACAGAGTTTTGTGGTATCCCATAATAATTTTACCACATTTTACAACAGTTTTATTGAAAGCCAGCACTTACTTCCAGTTTTTGGCAAAACTGCACAATAGTGATCAATGAGTTCACTTAACAACTGCAGTGGTCACCTAACAATAACAATGATCACCTTGCTTTTCACTTTACGACCATGGCATTTACTTTGTGAGCATGGTGTCCACTTAATACCTGCCACAAATTTTTCACTACCATAAAATTGGATTAGTTGTGTGTTTTACAACCATCATGATTTAACAACTGCAATAGACAGACTGTGTCATGATCATATTTCACTGGCTACCTGTAGTAGAGTTCGGATGGTTTTTGGTGTTTGATGAATGATAGTCGTAGGCTGGGAGAGATTCTAGAGGAAAGAAAAGAAGGAAGGAAAAGAGTGAACATAGAAGACTGAACATTTTGTTTGGTTTTTGCTTATTTAAATTTTGAAGACCAGATATGCTACCTCTATTCCAACTTGAAATGAAGGTATGATCTAGAGCTAAGAGTCTGATTATGCTTTCTATCTGATGGTGGCAGAATTATCATTGTGTTAGACTGATGGTATGCATTGATCAAGAACAGCACTATGAATTGTGTACCATCCAAACATGAGAACTGGTTATGGTTACTGTATATTCTGATACCTTCTGTTTGGATATGAGAACCTGGACCATGCATATTCAGGATGATCTAATAAATTGAAGGAGAAAGACCAGCTTCATGCTCATATAGTCTGCAATGAAACTGACTGATCTATGTGCTTTCACTCTAATTCCATCTGGTGAAGGAAAAACTGATCAATGTGCCTTCTACCCATTTAGAAATATCTGTTCTGCTCATTTACTTAATATACACATATAAATCTGTATTATATGTACCACATGGCTGAAAAAAATCTACATATAAAATCCATTTTGATCCCAATCTTAATTTAGTCTTCTAAAGAAAGCAGATGCTAGGATTAAAATTTAACTATCCGTCTTGGAAATATAATATGGTATATAATGTACATTTTAGAAATCTCAACTATTTATAAGATGTCCTTATGCTTAATTTCAATATTAGAATAAATTTAGTAAACAAAATCAGCAAAACAATGATTGAATACTCTCAGTTTCTCATGTGGAAATCTTCATTGACTCATTCATTCAAATCCTGGGATGGGTAATTCAGTTGTGGCTTAGTCCAGCATCAATGCAACAATATTCTTAAAATTTGGGAAATGATATCCTTTGGAGATAGACCCTCATTTTTTTCCTGATGTCCACTGGGTTATTTATTATCTGCATTCAGATATAACTAAGTATTACTGCCCATGTATATACATTGTTGGAGCTGAATCATTCTTCTGGCCAAACTCTGAGATCTGGATTACCACTGAATATCAGAAAAGGTATATAAATGTCATTTTCTAGAAATGATCTACTATAGTGTTTAAATTGAGATAAAATATTGAAAATCTATTATAATATTTTCACTCAATATGGTGAATATATCTCCTGCCTCCTATTTTTCCCACAACAACCCAGTGAAATATAATCTTACTTCACTTCAATTCTTGGTTGTAAAATTCAAATGATCAGAGATGGTACAATATAAATTTTGACTGTAATTAATTATGGGGAGGATAAATCCTGTTTCTACTCCTCTTTTTATAAAAGACAAAATAATTGAAAACTTATCTAGATCTAACTCAAACTCTGTAATTACATCAAAGCAGTAATTGCAACACAAGAATGCAATGTTTTGTAAAAATGATAAATCCATGTCATCTTTTAAAGTATGATTTCTATTAATATTGGAATTGAATAAAATGTAAAACTTCAGAAAACAGACCTGGAAACCATTATATAATATGAGGCCCTACCAGCCTTCTTGATCATCTTGTCTGATGTACTTTCTATAAAACCACATAACCATATATTAGTCTAAGTCTTCACTTAAATTGTGTTAATGAACTGCTAGTTCAGCTTGGCTTGTAATGAAGCCATCTGCATGGAGACAACAGACTTCCCTTTATGATGTCATGCTGATGTTATCCATCTTAGTATGAGTTGTATAGCTAATACTGGTAAGTCTAAAAGTTTTGTAAGTGCAAATGCTCTAAAAGTTTTGAATATACACTAGTGAGTTGTTTTTTTCCATTCTTTGTTTTCACTAAGAAACAAGGATAACAAAATTTATGGCTTTTTTTAAAATGGTAATTACTTAATGTAGCCCCAGGGAAACTGACTATGAAAAACAACTGCAGCATAATTATAGATATAAATGCAAACAAAAGGAAATTCTAAGTGAGGCATGAAGGATAGTGTGAAAAAAAAAAAGGAAAGTTGAGTACTTAATATATTTTATAATAGTTTTGACATCTCTCTTAGAAGTAGGTCACACTGAATTCAATGGGATTTAATGCAAGGTAAGCACTGCATGAGATTAACTTCATTCATACTTGAATGATTCATTGTTAAAAAGCTAAAAAACTATCTTAATTTTCAGTTTTTATTTTTCCAAAATGTTACTTTTAATTTTCCTTTCAATATATTTTTAATGTAACCTCAGTGGAAAGAGCTCAAAGTAAACAAAAAAAGACTTCATTTCAGAAGCTTTCTCAAGTTTATTTATTTATTTATTTATTTATTTATTTGTTTAAATTTCTATACCGCCCTTCTCCAATGTAGGACTCAGGGCGGTGAACAGCCAAAGTAAAAACAAGACATACATACAAAACATACAAAATCTAAAATCTGTTTAAAATAATTAAATAATTTTGGCCGTAATTAAAACATTCCAATTTAAAATCCGTTTAAAATTTGACTCAAGCCAGCCCAGCTAGTTGAAATAAATGGGTTTTTAGGGCCCGACGAAAAATCCGGAGGTCTGTTATTGTACGTAGCTCTGGGGGGAGGTTGTTCCAGAGGGTGGGCGCCGCCACAGAGAAGGCTCTCCCCCTGGGGGTCGCCAGCCGACATTGTCTGGCGGACGGCACCCTGAGGAGGCCCACTCTGTGGGAGCGTACTGGCCGGTGGGAGGCTATTGGTGGCAGAAGGCGGTCTCGTAAGTACCCCGGCCCTAAGCCATGGAGCGCTTTAAAGGTGGTCACCAACACCTTGAAGCGCACCCGGAAGACCACCGGGAGCCAGTGCAGCTCGCGCAGGAGAGGTGTCACGTGGGAGCGCCTCGTCGCCCCCAAAATCCCCCGCGCGGCCGCGTTCTGGACCAGCTGGAGCCTCCGGGTGCACCCCAGGGGGAGCCCCATGTAGAGAGCGTTGCAGTAGTCCAGGCGGGAAGTGACGAGTGCCTGAGTGACTGTGCGTAGGGAGTCCCGATCTAGAAAGGGGCGCAACTGGCGTATCAGGCGGACCTGATAAAAAGCCCCCCTGGCCACGGCCGCCAAATGATCTTCTAACGACAGCCGTGCGTCCAGGAGGACGCCCAAGTTACGAGCCCTCTCCGTGGGGGCGAGTGATTCGCCCCCAAGTGAACAAGATTTTCACTAATTACTCCATGGAAGGGCAGAAAGAAATAACATTATCTCAGACAATTGAAAGCAAAAAAGATTGACTGCTTTCAGTTTGTATGATCAATCTACTTTCTTTCAGAGGAAACAAATAGAAGTTTGCAATGTAAAATACAGAAAATAAAATATTCCCAGATCTATTTTTGATTTAGAAAAATCTGTACAGGTTACAGTCATTAAATAAAGATGGCACAGCACAGTAGATTTCAACCTTTTTGATCTTGAACTGATCTTTAATTCGAGTATGCATCTGAGAATCTACTTCTTAATATTTCATCCATCAATATGAAGGTGAAATGTTAATTACAATATGTGTTAGATAAAGTCCAGATCACAACTTAGTAATGTGCTGTCAAACCGTGAGCTGTAAACTAATCTATCAATGATAGGCAATAACAAGTAGAAAGGGTGTTATAAGAATATATTGAGTAGAATTCCATTTATGGAAAATGGATCAGAAATGAAGATCTAAGTGCATCTGAACAGCATTTGAAAAAAGCTGATTATCAATTAGTAGTATTATTCTGCTTCTTCCATTTTTAGGGCTACCAGCAGGCAAAACCACAGTGAGTGAAATAGCATCAAGCAAATCTGCACACCAAGGCAAGAAGAAATTGAGGAAGAGTTATTTCAAGTATTACTTAATCACAACAAACCAATAATTTAACCCTGAGCTACATACATTCTCCACTATTATGTTTAAGAATTCATTAATTAAGATGCTGGATCTGCAAAAGAAATTCAGATCTTGGAATCAATACAAACTGATTATATACTTTGTGCATTTGTGTCCCTTTCTAATGCAAAATGTTTGCACTGCACATGCTTCTTTTATTAAGGAAACATTGGGGTTCTTGTTCTGGATGGTAATTTCTTTCTTTTCTACATCTGCTTTTCAATGGAACAATTCCCACTGTAGCGGTCTATGGCTCTGAAGCCAATTTTCAAGATGCATAATGATCATTCTAGCCATTGCCAATACTGGAAATGACTTTTGTCTCTCATATTATTTCTTGTTGCATTTGTTCTAACCTGCTTCTGTTGGTTTTCAAAAGAAATCTAACATTTTCATACATCTTTTATGCTTGTGATTACACTTTACACTTTGATCCTGGCCTCCCTTACTGAAAGCATTACAAGCAGCTCCTTCTAAAGTCTTTTCTTCTATCCCAGAGCTGCTTCAAAGAGTTACCAGGAAATATAATGTTTAATGGAACAGAAGTATACCATGAAATGCAGGTGGAATTGTTGTATTTTTTTCCTTATCTGATACAGTGCTTTTCAGAATAGCCCTGGGTTTTCAAGCCCTGAGATCTGGGTCATAAGGTGACATGGATCCCATTTACCTGATTCAAACACTTATCATGGTAACTTTTCATAACAGAAATTATAAGACTGTTCAGAGCACCTGAAGGCAGGACAAAAGCAATGGATGGAAACTAATCAAATAGAGAACCAACCTAGAACTAAGAAGAAATTTCCTGACAATTAAAACATTTAGTCAGCGGAACAATTTGCCTCCAGAAGCTGTGAGTGCTCCAATATTGGAGACTTTTAAGAAGAGACTGGACAACCATTTGCCTGAAATGACTATAGGTTTCTTACTTGAGCAGGGATTGGACTAGCAGATCTCAGAAGTCCCTTATAACTCTGTTATTCTGTTCCTTATTTAATAAAGCAAAAGGGGGGAAATGGTTCTAGCTCTGTTTTCTGTTTCTGAAACTTTCTAGAATTACTGTATGACACTAAGATGTTGAAAAGACTGTGTCTTTATATAATTAAAGATTAAATATTCCATATCCCCCTGCCTCACATTTAGGTTCCTGAAGAATCTGCCAGCAGTTTCTCACTTTTAAGAGGTAAGAATAATGGACGTTTATGGGCACTGCTTTTTGGTTGCTGTACCTGCTCTTTGGAATATCCTTCTCCCCGTTATTCAATTAGCTCAGCTTCTGTTAGCTTTTTAGACATTACTGAAAATAGAGTTATCTAGGAAAGCTTTTCAAGAGTGCATGGGTTGCAAATTTACAAATAAACAAAACAAATATAAGTACTAAAACAAATTTTAATGTAGAGTAAAGCTCTTGGATTCATTGAATCAGTTGTGTCATACCCACAAAAAAGATAAATTGAAAGAAACTGAAATTAAAAGGTTCTCAATCCTTCCATCATATTATTTAGGATTTACTAGCTTCTGTTAGTAAGTGTGAATTGTTCATCAAGAACAGGAATAATATTTAAAGTACAACATTCTTGGGGGCAAGAAACCCACAAAGCAGGGGTTTTTAAGGAGGTTCTAGTGCAGATTGGCCAGTGGCCTGCCAGCTCACTACAGCTGACTTTTTATCCTGATCTAGATCTGCTGCCTATATGTGAAGTTGCCCTGATGACAAGAAGCAATGCACAAAACTGATTTATAAATTAACTATTATTTGACACGGTCTTTTTTGCCACTGTCACTTTTGGGAGTACCAGCATTGGTTGGTAACAGCTGAGGACTCTTCAAGCCCAAGAAACTGAAATAATCTGATAAAAGATGGACATCAGACTGACAGAAAATCAGAACCAGACAGGTTTCACAGAATTTCTCTTAATTGGTTTCTCTACTGACCCAAACAACCAGACTCCTCTCTTTATTATAGGTCTGTTTCTCTATTTGCTTACTTTAACTGGTAATCTAACCATCATTACATTGATTAGGATAGATCAGCATCTCCAAACTCCAATGTACTTCCTCCTTGGCAATCTCTCTTTTGTTGAGATCTGCTACATTTCCACTACTCTTCCCAAAATGCTGTGGGATCTCTTGTTAGGGGACAAAACCATCTCCTACATAGGTTGTGCACTACAATTGTATTTCTTTGGTGCATTAGGGGCCACAGAATGTGTCCTTCTCTCAGCCATGGCATATGATCGTTATGTAGCTATCTGCCACCCCTTGCACTACACTATTCTAGTCAACCAAACAATACGTCTACGTTTGCTGGCAGCCTCCTGGAGTATTGGCTTTTTGAATTCTACTATTACTGTATCCATGGTCTTTTCCCTACATTTCTGCCATTCCAATAAAATCAAACACTTTTTTTGTGACATTCCTCCCTTACTACGCTTATCTTGCTCTGACATCTTCATCAGCCAGATGGTGACTTTCACCTTGTCTGGGGGCATTATGATTGTGTCATTCAGCCTGATCCTTCTTTCCTATATATTCATTGTCTCCTCTGTCTTCAAAATTCGCACTGCTCGTGGTCGGATGAAATCCTTTTCCACCTGTGGATCACATCTCACTGTGGTAAGCATATTTTATGGCACCATCATCTACACCTATATACGTCCTTCCTCTGCTCACTCTATAGAAGAAGGCCCCCTTGTTTCAGTACTATATGCCATCATTACACCACTGCTTAACCCCCTGATCTATAGCTTACGAAACAAGGAAGTGCAGGGGGCTCTTTGGAAAGCTCTTGGAAAGATCAAATTATAATTGGAAGTTTTTATAGCTGAATCAAGACCCATACAAAATCATTAAAGTAGTTTATGTAAAGAAAAATCATTTTACCTTTAATTATTTTGTAATAATGCAGTTTAATAAAAGAAAATAACTTCACAATAGGTGCCATATGGTTTTTATTGTTACACCTAATGGGAGTGACATTTGCCTTTTTCAACTATTTCCATCTCTTTTGCAGATTCTCCTGCCCAACACACACACACAAATCTTGATGGAATTTATGGTATATGATAGTATGTAGTCTATATTCATCTTTCATTTCTACTGGCATATTGAATTTTCATCAATGTGTGTGTGTTGTGTGTGTGTATGCATATGTTTGTGTATATATGTGTGTGTGTATGTATATGTATATGTATATATATGATGTTTGCGTGAACATCAAGAACCCAACTAATGAATGTTATATTTTATGCTTTTTTGGAGAGAAAATGTGTCATCGCTTTGGGAGTGAAGCACTTTGCTATTGTGCATTGCTAAATTTCCAAGATCTGACATTTTTCCCTATTTATTAGAATTTTTGATCTCCTCCCCATGCAGGCCGTACAAACCAATTGACAACACAGTGAAATCTGATGCTGTTTTCTTATTCTGACACATGAACAAATGATCTGAAAGTGCCCCAACTGGACTGAATATTGGTTATTTGCCCCAATCCAAGTTTGTATGCTACTGAGCTGGTATGTATGAGTTAGCAAATAAAATAAAAATAAAATGTAGAGATTAGGTTCAAACATGGAGTTTTGATCTAGCTATGATTTTAGTAGACAGATGAGACAAGGGAGGAGAGAAGATCTGGTAACTAGCAATGGTTGTTGTGGAGCAAAATGCAGTTAGCATTTTGACTGGTCAAACCTTGCATGCAGGGGCTTGGGCTTAAAGGCTTGAGAGAAAGCTCCTTTCCTCAGTTGCTAAGGGTCATGCTGCTGGTTTAAACTGTAAAAGCAGAAAGTAAGAAATAGATAAAAGACAAAGAGAGGTTGCCATATTTTTTTTTTCCTAGCTGTTTTGAGACATCAAGTAAATGTCTTTGGACTGATTGTGGGAATTTGGTGGTTGGAAAAAGATATCACTGTGGTTGTGCTGGCAATTGCATAAGAGCACCAGCCTGCCTACCATCCCTGTCCTAATGTTCCCTTTAATTGTATCCATTTTATGTATTAAATTCATGCTTATACTTAAATATATTATCTAATATGTACTCAACAAAATAAAAATAAATAAATAAAAATAAAATTATGGAAGTGCACATTTCTGATGCCAGTGGGAGAAGAGGATGAAGACATCAGCTTCAGGCTTTTCCAGGAGAAGATAAATGAAAACCTAGAAATAGGGGCATGTTTTACCCCAAACTCAACGCATACATGCATAGAGGGAGGCAGTTCCCTGCAGATTGAAGCATGAGGCCTTCAGGGAAGACATACACTGGATAGTACTTAGCAGGAGACACAGGAGAAGATACATCACACCACATCTGCCCAGAGGGGCAGCTGAGAGGCAGGTCAAAAAAGAGTTGAAGATAGGTTTTTGGCACACACAAAGAAACCTTAGCAAATACCTTCCTATTACTTTCTCAGTAAAAAGCACAGATGGAAAAAGAAGAGGAAAGAGAGGATAGCAGGTGGTTGCCAACAAATAGCTCTGGGAAAGGATGAAAGTAGACAGGAAAGTTGGACATTTTGCTGTAAGCAGTTCTGCTTTTTCACCAATTCCCATAAATATAGCTGTGCATAGTAAAAAGAAAGAGAGTACCTCTACTATCTCATTCAAGCAATTATTCTACAGTACTTAACATATGCATGTATCACAGCTATAAAAGACAATTATGTCTGTGACATTTATCTATTTTGGAAAGAAAGACAACATTTGAAACTATTTGAAAAAAGTCTCAGCTTTCAGACTGAGTGTTAGGTTTTCATACTAGCAGTATTATAGAATGGATATGGATGTCACTACTGTGACAATTAGTATAATATAGTAATAATATAATATAGGATAGGATAGGATAGGATAGGATAGGATAGGATAGGACAGGACAGGAACAGAACAGAACAGAACAGAACAGAACAGAACAGAACAGAACAGAATAGAATAGAATAGAATAGAATAGAATAGAATAGAATTCTTTATTGGCTAAGTGTGATTGGACACACAAGAAATTTGTCTTTGGTACATATGCTCTCAGTGAACATAAAGAAAAAATAAAACATATTCATCAAGAATCATAAGATATAACACTTAGTGATAGTCATAGGGTACTAATAAGCAATCAAATAATACTAGGAAACAATAAAAATAATATAAGCTGTAAAGATACAAGCAACATGGATATAGCCATAAGTGGGAAGAGATAGGTACTAATAAGGAAGAGAAGAACTACACTTAGTAGTTAATTTGACAGTGTTGTGGGTAAATTAGTTGTTTAGCAGAGTGATGGCATTTGGGAAAAAACTGTCCTTGTGTCTTGCTGTTCTGGTGTGCTTTGTTTTGAGGGAAGAAGTTAAAACAATTTATGTCCAGGATGTGAGGGGTCTGTAGATATTTTCAAAGGCCTCTTTTTGACTTGTGCAGTATACAGGTCCTTAATAGAAGGCAGGTCGGTAGCAATTATTTTTTCTGCAGTTCTAATTATCCATTGAAGTCTGTGTCTGTCTTGTTTGATTGCCAAACAAGACAGTTATAGAGGTGCAGATGACAGATTCAATAATTCCTCTGTAGAACTGAATCAGCACTCTTTGGCAGTTTGAGCTTTCTGAATTGGCCCAGAAAGAACATTCTTTGTTGTGCTTTTTTGATGATATTTTTGACATTATATATCTCATTTTAAATTTTGAGATATGATAGAACCTAGAAACTTGAAGGACTCTAGTGTTGATACTGTGTTGTCTGGTATTGTAAGAGGTGAAGGGAGAGATATAAAGTCTACCTGTATTGGTAATGAATAAAAACAATGGCAGATTATCTTTATAATTTGGCAGTGTTCATGGTTATGACAAAATCATTACTTTGATTCAGCATGATCCCATGGAGGGGTTAAAAAAAAAAGCAAAAGGGCAGAAATGGTGTCATGATGCAAGCCACAATTTGCATTGCAAGGCAATTTCTTGCTTGTTGACATCCCATCATATGCTACAGAAGCTGCTGTCCTGATATGGAAAACTAAGTTAATATTTTTAGAAGGGCACAAATCTATAAAAAATATTCCTTAAAAAAAAGTGATAAGAAGAAACCCCAACTTTGATATCAAGAACTGAAATCACTTAGGAGACCTGTATATACCATTCCTGACTATGTACACATACTCAAACAAACAAGCATAAATCTTTGGGTAACTCAGAAACCTTGCCAATCTTTGGGTAACTCAGAAACCTTTTCCATGTCACTAGCCTTAAATATCTTTTGCACACAATTATCCAATAAAGTAATTGATTCTTTTTTGATTGCCCCACATTACATTTATTTATTGATAAAATTTATTGGTCACCCATTTTACCATATAATAACTCTGGACGGCTTACAGTTACATATACAGTTAAAGCATAAAAAGTTAAAATCAGATATTAAAACCCACGTTTGATTTAAAACCTATTTCCCTTAAACATTAATTAGCTACATTAATTTGTTCCTGATACAATTTCATATTTCCAAAACGTCTTTAGGAAGTCAACTGTGAAACTACAAACAATGAAAATAATTTATTGAAAGATATCTTTGTAATGCCAATAGAACTGATGCTATAGGAGCCCCAATATTGTAAAACATTTACTTTGGCAGATGCAACAGATCATAATTTATAATATATCAAATGAACCAAAAATATACATTCAATGGGAAATGCCTAATCAGTTAACCTAAGATGAATTTCAAAATTAACATGACAAACAAATTGGTACGTCAAAGGGGAATTAACATTGTTTGCTAAATAATCTCCAGCCAAGCAATTTCAAAAAGGCAGCTTTTACATCTTTGTTCCTCATGCTGTAGATTATTGGATTCATTAGTGAAGGCACCATAGTATATAGTGTAGTAAATACTTGATCCAGTCTAGATGGAGATTTGGCAGGTAATATCAGGTGAGCCAAGAGGCTACTACCAATGAATAGGGAAACTACAATGAGGTGGGGGATGCAAGTGGAGAAGGCCTTTTCCTTTTTCTCAACTGAAGGCATTCTCAGCACAGTGGAAAAAATCTGCACATAGCTCAAGATAATGAATGAGAGACAGCCTACTCCTAAGCATGAACTAAAGACAAGTACCCAGGTTTCTCTGAGATAAGAATCAGAGCAAAAGAGCTTGATTAACTGAGGAACTTCACAGAAGAACTGATTGATAATATTGGAGCAGAAAAGCATTGAAAAAATATTCCATGTGTGTAAAGCTGAATGCAGAAATCCAAGCACCCAGGCTCCTCCTGCCATTTGGAAGCAAGTGGACCATTTCATTATGGATGCAAAGTGTAATGGGTGACAGATGGCAATGTATCTGTCATAAGCCATGATAGTGAGAAAGAATAAATTTGATGATAGGAAAGAAACATAGAAAAACAATTGTGTCATACATTCAAAATACAAAATCAATTTGGAATTCATGAAGGTATTAACAATAGATTTGGGTATAATGGCAGAGGTGACACCAAGATCACCAATAGCTAAATTGATCAAAAAGAAATACATTGGGGTACGCAGGTAGCGATTGAACAGTATCAAAAAAATAATCAGAAGATTTCCCACCAGGACAAAGAGATATGTTATCAAGAAGACAATGCTGTGTAAAATTTGAGCCTCTTGATTTCCAGAAAATCCAGCAAGTACAAAATTTGATATGCTTGTAGTGTTAGACATGACATTATGCCATCCCTGTAGAAAGATAAAAACTAAATTACATACAGATTTCTTTCATATTACAAAAAACTAATTCCAACTAAAAGGAACAATAAGAGCTTTTTATTCTATATGTACTTTGTTCTAATATGCTTAAAGTACAGTATGTGCTTTGGGAAGATATAACTATAAAAATGGCTTACACCATTTTGAAATTAATGTATTTTTTAATTTTTATTTTAACTCCATAAACCCACACTCGCCTTACCTTTTCTTTTACTCCATTATGTGTGAGAATTCTTTTATCATTGATCCCCCAAATTTTGATCTGTTCCCTCATATTTTCTTTCGTCAGGTGGACAAGGAGAGCATATCATATAAATGTTATATGTGTTCAGTGTTTAATTGCACATCACTGCAAGAGCCATCTTCACAAGAATTTAACAATGCAAATTTAAGCAGATCTCTCATCTCCTGGGGTGGGGTAGACTGTTTTTTTCAGACTTATATAAACAACTACCATCATGATAACTGGCAAAACAAATTCAATAGCCTAATACAAATAAGATTAAAAATAGCAGGGGACTGTAAGTACACTTTTAAAATCATATGTATGAAGAAAGCTATGCTGATGAGAAAAACTGTTACTTTAAAAAATATTCAAAGCAATAGAATGAAGGATTAGAAAGTTTTAAAATGAAAAACATGGTTTTAGGCTGTAGCTTGAATATTTATATTTTGATTCTTCCTTAAACTGAATCAAATTGATGCATACAAAATAGTAGATTTATTTCTAGTTTTCTTGCATGCTCCATATTTCCTCCTTCAGCCTTCACTCAACAAAGTATAAGCAACACATTTCTTATTATGGACTCAATGTGATTCCATAGACGTACACTTAGGAAAGCTGATTTTGAGCAGGAGTGAATGATAGACATATTATGGCTACCTGGATGACCTTGACATCCAGATATTTTCTCTCATTTCTCCAAGTACCCTCACACTAATAGACCACAGTTAAAACCAAAAGAGAGCAAAAGAGTTGTGTTTTCTAACTATAACACACCATCTTCAGAATTTGTACTCTAAGGTTACCTTTGATGTCTATACTAGAGTTGGTTTGATGAAACAACATATCAGCTGAAATAAATAAATACAGAACTGTTGTCTATGTTATCATGTCACAAATTTCATGAGACAATGTAAAGCAACCTCAACTCTCATATGGAATAATGAGGAAAGCTAATGGCATCTGTGCAGAAGGGAATGATCACACAAAGCAGTTTGGGTGAGGATGATGTAATTATTCAACTTAATTGCCAAGGGCATTGTGTTTGCCTACGTTGTAAGGAAATACATAGATGCACAGAAGTTCACTGACCATTATTATCATCCATGACTGAGCATAAGTCTGTATTTTCAATATCCATTACAGTTTAATCAGATATCAGGATTAGAATTGGCCTCTATGTAGCTTCTGCTGCTTTTCAAAAGGATGCCCAATTTTTTCTTAATTAGGAAATGTACAATTTATTTTCTCCTGGATTATATAGATTTGGGGGGGGGCACTATTAATAAATTATTTGTATTTATTAAAAACAGAACCAAAAACAGGAAGTTTATTAGTCCCTAACCAGAAAATAAACAAAATCAAGGTATCTATTATTGTGACATTTATCTGAAAATTTGCCAAAAATTTACTGAAGAAATTGCACCGGAAAGAGCTAAAAATTTGTTCCATCTCAAACAGCTCCTACCGGTTCCCATCTTTAAACTCCAAATCTTGTGAAGCTTCTTCTCCAGTAACATTGTACTGCAAACTAGGGCATATAAAACATTTGCTAGACCAATTCTCAAATACAGATCATCTGCCTGGAATCCACACTGTTTATCACACATTAATACAATTGAGCGCGTCCAGAGATATTTCATGAGAAGAGTACTCCACTCCTCTACTCACAACAGAATACCTTATGCCACCAGGCTTGAAATTTTGGGCTTGGACAACCTAGAACTACACCGTCTATGGTCTGACCTAAGCGTAGTACACAAAATTATCTGCTACAACGTCCTATCTGTCAATGACTACTTCAGTTTCAACTGCAATAATACAGGAGCACACACCACTCCAAACTCAACTGCAGAAAATACGACTTCAGCAACAGAGTGAGCAATGTCTGGAATGCACTACCTGACTCTGTTGTTACATCCTCAAACCCTCATAACTTTAACTTTAAACTGTCTACTGTTGACCTCACCCAGGGGTGAAATGCTCCTGGTTCGGATCGGCTTGGGTGAGTAGGTAGCGATGGTGGTGGGCAGTTCAGAGAACTGGTAGCAAAAATCCCTGCCCCCACCCACCATACCCAGCTGAGCCATGCAATCATCAGAGCCTTTTTTTTCTTTTAAATGGCTCTGACCAGCCAAGCTCTGACGATCCCAGCTGAGTTGCCTGCTAATCAGGCAACTCAGCTTGGATTGCCAGAGCCATGTAAAAGAAAAAAACTTTTTTTCTTTTAAATAGCTCGTAGCAAAAATCCCTCCCCCTCCTTCCCCTCAGCTTGCTTACTTTACCTGCTGGTCGCAACGCCTTGCTGTAATCCCTGCAATCCATTGCATCAGCAAGCAACTGAATCTCCCTGCCTGCAATCAAGCAGGCAGTGAGTTGTGGACTTCAACTCCCCGAATTCCTCAGCCAGCAAAGCAAAGCTGGCTGAGGAATTCTGGGAGTTGAAGTCTACAAGTCTTAAAGTTGCCAAGGTTGGCGACCCCTGTTCTATTGGGTAAGTTTTTTTCCCCTTTGGGAGCTTTAAAAAAAAAATAGTTAATTGGGGATTTTTTTAGTTATTCTTTTTTTAGACCTAGCCATTTAAAGTTTAGGAAGCTTTAAATTTAGCTGCTTTTATATAAAAATAAAAATAAATTAAAATAAAATAATATTTGTGCAGCTTTCTGAGATTTAGTGTGTTTCTGTAGTGTTTCACTCTAACTACACAAACACACAAAATCTCACAAAGCTGTATGTGGAATTTTGTGTGTGTAAAGTGTGAAAGTTG